>CM043708.1:33699056-34246556 GCA_023969325.1 Oryzias curvinotus
TCAGAAAAAGTGGGAGCACACCGTCCAAAGAAGGGGGAACACACCAAGATGCCAAAAAAGAAGGAGAGCCGCGGGCATGGAGCACCGGCGACGAAAGCGGCGCTGCGGTAAGAAAGAGAATGAACGCTGCACACCTGGACTTAAATAGGAAGCTGAACAGGTGAGTTAATTAACTACCGCCCTAGGGGGGAAAGAGACTGCCCGAGTTTCCGGTGCCTGAAATGCGAATACATTCGCTATTTTCTCATGATTCTCTTTCCCTCACAGGCACGTCCTCATTTGCCTGGCCTCCTACTTGGGTTGCGTTTGTTTCGCATACTTTGACGTTGCCACAGAAGCACCGGAGCGAGGCCCCGTCATCATGTTCTGGCCCAATGAGAAGTGGGCTTTCATCGGCGTGCCGTACGTTTCCTTCCTCTGCGTCCAGAAGAAGCCAGTCGTCAAGGTCACCTAAAATCGGCCAGGGTTGACTTTTTCGACCACTTCAACAGCAGCCAGACGCCACAGCACCTGCTGGAGCCGTGCGTCCTCCACTGCTGCTTTCATGGTTTCAGGACATCTACGATGGTCCACTGTCAGCTAAACATGAAAAGATCCCTGCCCTCATCTGGGCTTGAGTCACATTGATCTGAAATGAAGCACCAAGTGTGTTACATTTATGAACTATATAACAGGGTTGCACTTTAAAATGGTGTCAAAGGTTAAAAACTCTTTACAGTGTTACTCACCAGCTCTCAGGCTTTACATGAGAAATCATGGAATCTCTATTGAGTATTCCTGTTATGCATTTACTCCTTAATGAAGCACAGATTTAGCACACTTTGTGATCACCAGAAATCCTCAGTACAAACTTTATAATATCAGCACCTCATGGATCCAGTTTTATTTAAATCCCCAAAACTGGTGCACTGGAATCATTTCTTGTATTTGAGGCTTGACTCCCTGTTAAACCAATTATGCAAATCTGTGAATTTATAGATTCATTTAGATGTTCCTCCAAAGTCTTAAGATCACATGCAACTGCCCTTTCTGATAGTGTTTTTTTGTTTTTGTTTCTTCTCTTAAAGATGTACTTTCAGCAACTGTGATTATTTAATGTGAGAAAACGTGCTTTAATATATTTTTAACAACATAATACTTTCTGCAGACGGAAATATTTTCCCTTTATTTCTAAATAACGTGGTACTTTGTGGTTGATGCCTAAAATGAACATTTAGAAATGTAAGATGTTTTTATAAACATGTAAAATAGATTACTTTGATTAGTACAAAGCCTTTTTTCCTTTCAGTCTTAGTTATTTTGTTTTTATTTCTTTTTTTAATAATTCTTCAGTTTATGAATAAATATTCAAAAGTCTTCATCAATCAATATAAGGACTGCCTATGAGTGTGCATTAATTTTATAAACTTAAATTTTTTATTAGTTGCTTTACATTCAACAAAGCAGGTCTAACACCTGAAAAGGTGCTCATTGATGAAAGTCATAGGTATATGAAGCCGCTGAGTAACTAATGGCTGGTAAGTGCAACAAACACGTTAGAAGTTAGATGATTTACTGTCCAATGCCTTTGCTTTATGTGTCATAGCAGGTCAACCTGTTTAGAATATTTTTGTAATCAAAACAAATATTTCTCTTCAGAAGTGAATCAATGTGACTTTAAAAGCTTTGCTATAGAAAAGCTTTATCCCTAACATTGTGTTGACATTGGGCCTCAGGTATGATATTTCCTAACATCTATTGCTCTAGCAATGTTGAAAGTACTCATGATTTGCACAGAAATATTTATTTTTCATATATTAGGCTTTTTTGTATACGGATATTTGTAAAAGTATGGATGTTTTGATATTATATTTTGTTCAATAAATATATCCAATAGCAAAGTTTCTTTGAATTATTCCATGAATAAAGATGCGGGTACCTTTTGCTGCCACCAGGGGGCAATATTATCACATTTTCATATAGTTCCAAATATTGAACTGCAGTTGGTGTTTTTGAATTTCGCCATCTTCACCTGCAGACAGTTAGACACTAAGTTTAATCGACTATTGCAGCAAAATCACAGACTGATTCATAACTATTGCATAGATGTATCTAACTTTAGTGACTATCATACAATCTAATTACTAAAATGAAGCTTAGCCAACCGTATTCTTGTATCTGCTCTATTATTTTTCAGAAGATATTTGTGTTTCTACAGAAGAAAAAAAAATCTCAAGTCCAGAAAGAGTTTAGAATTATGTGGAGGAATTCTGCTCCTCACTCAAAAAGTGGCAAATTTAAGAGTTCACACCCTTACAATGAATTGTTCCTGCTGTCATCCTTTCATACCTAAGTTAGACAAAGTGATGGCCTGGATTACTTCCACATGGATTAAGTTTCCCGTCATATTTTATTAAATATTATAAACTGCAGATAATTTATAATGCTTTGCCCACAACTGCAGCCTCTACTAAAAGGAAAAACCCCATCTTAGCCATACTGTGTGTCAAATTTCAGACCAATCTTGAAGCTGTTGTCTATTTTCAAGGTCCCTGTTAAGGTGTTTTATTAAGAGCTAAGAAGCGCTTTGAAATTGTAGCCTGTCTCTATTACATCATGCCCTCCTTTCAGACCCCCCCACTGGTTTTTAATGTTTTTAAACACCCACTTATTTTCTCTACCTGGACTTTTTTTTTAATCCTTGTGCTGTCTTGGATGACTCCGCCCTTACTTTGACGTGTTCTCCCTACCATGACAAAGGTGGATAAAGGTGGACAAATTTCATGTAATCCATTGAACCAGTGAAGATCACAAATCATTGGGAAAAAAAAGGTTCAGAGCACTGTCTAGTGGGTCTAGATGACCCAACTTCCAACGGTAAAGTGCCTAGGATAGCACAAGGGTTATTAATGTCACGTTGTTGTCTTGGGTTTAAAAAACAAAACAATTTTTTTTTATTCAATGTTGTACACTGTCCTAAAATGTGTGCATTGAAAATGATACATACTTGTTAGCCTGAAAACAGATATAATTATAAGTAAAATAATCTACTTAAGTTGAGATAAATTGTATTTAAGTTTCCTACATTGTAACTGAGTTGTTGGTTACATTTTCTTGGTTACAAATTGTTGGTTTAGTTTCATCTTTATTTTTTCACCTGGTTTGCCTTATGCTTGAAAAATAAGTTACTTGTTTTTTTCTGTTTTTTGATTTATTTAAAGTTTTTCACCTACTGCTGCTAATATCTACTACTACTACTACTAGGACACCTGTTGCTGCCAATATCCGCTACTACTGCTACCAACTGGAAAAACTTGGAAAGAGTGAAATCCTGGGTCCAGTCCTGTCCCTTTTGAAAGGGTGGGAGCACGCAGTTCATCACAAATACACTTGACATTAACCATTGTTCCATTCACTAGATGTGTTCTCTTTACCGCTTTATTTTGTCATGTTTCATTTTTTTTCTCATCACTGTTTTGATCATGTTGCAGCTCTTCATGTCATCAGAAGTGGGTTTCAGGTCTCCTTAAATAAAGGTCGAATACATCTTAATTAAAAAAATAGTCAAAAAGTGAAATTTTGACTTGCAATAATAAAGTTTCTTCCCTCTAACAATCTTAAAATTACTTTTTTCTAAAATGGAGTGTTTCTTTGAGAAAATATTGCACTAATGTCAGGAAATCTGAGGGCAGGACTGTAGCACATAGCAGGTTTAGTTGTCACAGCATTATCCAGGAGTCGGTTATGCAGCTAGCAACACTTTTTTGAAACTGTCAAAAATTCAAAAAGTCCATTCTTGTTTGTAAAAAAACAGCAGAACTGTCCTTTTCCTATTTTTCTGTAGACAGCTGGTGTTTCCATTGAAAGTTCATCAGTGGATGTCATTCATTTGTCCACATGAGCCTGTGGAGGTTGTTGGTGAACCATCACAAAGGAGAATATTGAAAAACAAAACTCAATATGAATATGGCTTGATACCAGTCAAAACGGTTAAACTGACTGCTGACAACAGCAAATGTTCTCTTTAAGTGCCACACAAAAATGAGGTCAAAGCTCCTTTATTAAAGAAAAGCAAACATGGGTCTTTGTTATGGCTCCAGATCTCCTAAAAATGAATACAGCCACATGTAAATTTGACATTTCTTTTGAAAATGATCATAGCCAAGACTAACTATAGTTGCTGATGTCTCTCCTACATAACTGACACTGATGAGGGGGGGAAGAAGCAAAATAAGCAGTTATAAAAATCAAAAAGCCAACTTTAATCATCAAGATACGATGATACAGAAACATCTAAAACTATAGACTGCAGCTGTTTTCCAGGACATGGATGTTCTATTGTTCAGTACTGGGAATACTCTTTGCTCTCCAATTTGGCAATAATTCGCTCCAGTTGCCGCTTAGCTTCAAACTCTGGAAAGTTGCTCATATCGTAGTACTGGGGTGCAATCTTCACCAGCCTGCAAAAACAGACACAAAGACGTACGGTTAGAATCCAAACCACTTCTTTTTTTTTACTTTGAATTAGAAGCCTGCACACTCACAACTCTGGTTTGATGTCTGTGCACGTTCGGATGTAGTTCTTGGTCGTGAGGACAAACTCATCGTACAGCACCCACTCTGGCTTGTGGTCCAGGACAGTGGACGGGTGCAGCTGAACCACCTGGTTGTCTTTGACTGTGAGGTAATGGCCTGTGCGTTCCAAATGAGCCACCTGCAGAAGAAACAGAAGAGCTCTAAACCTTTGCAGGGCAGGAGTAACGCCAGCAGACGTACATGTCGGATGAAAGCAGCGTCAGCTCGTCTCACCTGCATGAAGAAGCCAGTGCAGAGAGCACGCCGGATGTTGATGTAGTCATCTCTGCTGGTGAACTCTGTGCTCCGCCTGGGCAGGTTAAAGCGGTCCCATAATCCTCGACAGCTGCTGACGCACGTTGTCGGCAGACATCAGCGAGCGGTAGTTGACAAAGTTGTCATAGCACCACTGGTTAGACTCATGGTCTAGAAATAAAGCATAAAAAATAAAGATTCAGAAAAATGTGTTTCTCCATTCATGCTGACTGCCTTAAAGTTGCAGTGATGAATAGAAAAAAGATGTTTTATTCAAGTACAGCCAAACCTCTTAGTGTTTTTGTCTTTGTCAGGTGTGTCCAAACTTTGTGCAGAGTTAGGATTTGAATTGTAAAGATATAAACATATAAAAAACCGAACTAACATTGCATAACAGCCATTGGAAAATAGGATGAAGTAATCACATACATGCAAATCGACTATGGAAAAACAATCACAGCAAATCTTGATCAACAATCTTGATCCTTTCAGAGAAAAACATCTGTGCTGAATAACGTCACTTTGGAAAGTCCTGTTCCTTTCAAACCTCACAATGATCTGCTTTCTGTAAGCATGGAGGTATAGATGGTGGTACCATTAGCTAATAATGTTGCTGCTGTTCTCCATTTGTCTGAGGTAGAAACAGAGGTTCTATCACACGTGCAACATCCCTCAGGGGTCTCATGACTTCCGTCTCCAGTGTTTTGGCAAAAGTGTAGTGCCAAAAAATATCTGCTTTTTGGAATAAAATCCACATATCCTACCTTAAATCTTAATATTGGACAACTGCCATCAAATAAGGGAATCTGGATGATCAATTTCTACCTGTCACTTGAAATAATCAGAAAGTAAAATAGATAAAGATCAAATATTTTCAGTAGGACTGGGCACAGCGTTGCTGCCATCTGCTGGCCAAATGTGAAATAGCTTTCTTAGACTTGTGTCTCATATTCCCATAGTAATGGTGCATCTTCTTCAATAAAGTTTTATTGAAGGGGCTGCAGGTCAGAATAAATTCGATGACAGGCCAGACTGCAGACATACCTGGTTTACACAGTATTAAGTTGTTAGATGACTGTGTGAACTAAGCGTAAGGTAAACAGAAAAAACAAAAGAGGACCACCGCATGCAGAAGCTATTCTGACACTTACTTTGTTTGAAGGCATGGTAGACGTTGAGCATCGACAAGTGGTCTCCATCACTGTGAGCAAACCTCATCTTGGACTGGTCGACTGCCTCCTTAGTATGACAGACAAAGCACTGTGGGACTAAACAAGGTTGGTATGGGCCCCAACAAAGCCGCCCATACGGATGAGTCAAACGTTCACAGAAACATGGAGCAAAGCCTATGATGCTAGGGCACTCGACACAGCGTTGGGACAGGGCAGGACCACACTATCAAAAGGGTAGAGGGGGAGCTGCGGCCTTTTCTCATGGTCATTTCCAACAGTAATGGATTTTAGCGTGGAGAGAGGGGAGTCATTAAGCACATCTGTAAAACAAGAGTTTTCACACAACCACAGTGTCAGGAACACCAGCAACCACTGAACTTTGCAAAACTTCAGGATTTGACTTTGGAATTCCATAAAGACTACAATTATAACAGAAAATGTTCATCTCAAGATACACAAGACATTTGTAAACAACTAACAATATTGAAACTTATAGTTATTGTAAGGAAAGATTAATACTGGAACAGTGCCATAAACCCAAGTGGTGCCTGCCCTATCCACATGTATAAATGATTCAAAAAAACCTCAGTCCACCCTTAATGAAAAGGACAAAATCAAGAATCAATATCTCAACATTTCTGCACCTAGAAACTGAATTCTGTAAATGTTTAAAGTGCAAGATAACAAGCTGGCAAAAAGGACAGGGTTTGTGTTTATTCTCAAAAACTAAGGAAAGATTTTTATAAAAGATTTGTTTCAAAATAAATGGCTTAAAAAAGTTGACTCTTCAATTAATTATTTTAACCTGCTTAATTTGAAGCTGTTTAAAGCATTGCACTTGTTAAACGTTAGTCATAACGTAAAACTTTTTTGATGCAATCAAGAAGGAACCCAAAAGTTATTTGAAATAGTGCTGCACCCATTCCCTCCTCCTGTTAAATGTCAAGTTTTTGGCTGATTTAGTAGCCAAGATCATTTTTCATCAGAAAAGAAACCATGTTGCAGACGTCTTTACGGGGGAGAATTACAAAAAGAGGAATCTAGTTGCTGGAAGTTTTTCATTCTTTTTTTAAGTTCGTTAGTATTATTTTAATAACTTGTCATGTCCAATAGCTGAGACAAAAATAGGAGCTGAATGCTTGAAAAATGTAAAAGCTTCACAACATAACATCGGACATGGGTCTAGTTTGCAAAACCGGAGTTTGGACTCATTATTCTCAAATCTCTAGGGGAAGTTTGTTCTAAAATCCACATATCCGACCTTAAATCTTAAACAAAGTAAACTGGAACATCAGTTCTGCTTTGTTGGTGGAAACATCAGTTGCAAAGCTGCAGCAAAACATATGACTGGTTTGGTCAAAATGATAGCAAAAGTAATAGTTTTCTGGAAAGAAAATTCACAAATCTTGGCTTTTTTTGTCATTTGCATGTTTGTTATTTGGCAGAATGTGTTTAAAAAAAGAATTAGGTTCTGTCCGAATTAGGGCGGTAATTCAGACACAGGGTTTGTTTCTCAACTGGAATGGGAACGCCGTGTGGATGGATGGATGGATGGATGGACGGATGGATGGACGGATGGATGGATGGACGGATGCATGGATGGACGGATGGATCAGAATTGGCCAAAAAAGCATACATTTGGAGTTAACTTTTGGTCATAAAGATGTGGATGTTAACTGGTTTCCTTAAAAATGTTTACCTAAAAACATGGCTAGTCTGAATAATATGATTTGGCATTTTTCATAAAAGATTGGGAAATTAATAAAAGGGTTAAAACAAAAACAAGCAAATGAAAAACATCCATAGTTGGAAAAAAATTAGAAACAGTAATTTGTTGTTTTTGCTTATTTTTGTCCAAAATTGTTTTTTTTGTTGTTTTTGTTTTTGTTTTTTTTACGTATGGCAGTTAATAATAGTCTCCTTATCTTTTTCTAAATAATATTATTTGGCATTTTTCATTGAATATAGAAATGAATGAAGAGTGAAAACAAAGAAAAAACTGTTGTAATTTACAAATACAGGTTCTTTAATGTAGTGTAATGTATTTAATTTGTCACTCTTGCTTATTTTAATGCAGTATTGGGTTTTTTTTTGTTTTGTTTTGTGTTGTTTTACATATGGAATCGATTAGTCATTACCTTAAGTCAGGAATGACAATGCACAATTCCCTCCAGAAAAGGGGGTTAGTGTTAATTTTAATTTGTAGGCTCCTCCCTTCCCCCTATCACCATGCAGATTAGTCTGCTCCTGCATGCTGATTGGACCAACTAAAGCGCTCAGTCTGCCCTCCTTCTGGAATTTTCCATTCGTGACTGCCACAGACTAGACTGCAGCACGCGGTAAGCTTTTCCGTGCCTTCTAAACTCTATAAACCGATAATAATTTGATTTTTCGCAGAGGTTAACATCATGTGTTTGTATTTCTGATGCCGTGGAGTGACGGTACTTCTTATAGATACGATGATAACAGGTTTGTGATCGTTTACGTGCATTTCTGCTGCAGACAGTCGATGTGTTAGCTTAACACAGTGCTTCTCAAATAGTATCAGCGGTCTTAGGCACACATGTGTGCAAATTTAACTGGGGTTGGCGGTGACAGCGGCTCAGTGCTTGGAAAAAGATCTGCGCCTCTGTTTTCTTATTATCTCTTCTATCAGAGTTTCTAACAGCCTGAAGCTGTGAACTGCCGTCCCTGCAGCTGCGCGCTCCCGTCTCCTCTCACACGCGGCTGGTGGGTCCGAGGGAATGAAAGGGGAGGGGTGGTGGGCTCCGGCTGAGAGTTGCTCAACACCTGGATCACCACGTGCCTTTAGATCAGTGTTTTTCAACCTTTTTTGAGCCACGGCACACTTTACCCTTGACAAAAATCCCGCGGCACACCAGCATTAAAAAAAAAAAAAAAAGCAGAAACTCATAGTCTGTTTTGATGTACAGCCCCCCCCCCCCCCCCCGCGGCTGCCGCCGCCGCAATCTGACGCGCATTTTTGTGATAATTGTGCCAGAAAAAGCTGGAAGTTGCAGCTGTTTTTTTTTCTAAAAGATGTAATAAAGGTTACGTTAGGAAATTTACAAACTGTATGTTCGTTGTGGTTTAAGACGTTAAACAAGGACGACTCATTGTACGCCGAGGCGCTGTCACGTGACCTAATGCATCATGGGAGATGAAGTGTGAAACTGCTGCAAAAGGGCAGAAAGACTAGCGTCTCTGAGCTTCATTGTTTTGTTCACTTGTTCCACGGTCTGATCCCGGATTCTGTGGAAAGCTACACCGCTAAAGACGAGCTTTAGCTGGTAATTTTGTTAGAACTGAGCGACTTTTTGAGCTAAATTGGTACAAGGAAGTTAAGACTTTAAGCACTTCTGATTGGTCAGACTGATGACATGTGATTAAACCTTCAAGAATGATTGGTGGAGACAGTTAAAGGGGCAGGACTTCAGGAAACAGGTATAGCTGCAGCTAAATCGCGGTGGTACCGTCATTCTTATCAAAATGCCTTTAATAGAATCAAAATAACACAAAGAAAAAGTAATTTTCTGATCTTTTATATTCCTAACTACTCAGTGTTTTATCAGGGCCTGTTTGGATGAACACAGAGCTGATATCCTGGAGATGGGAAATGGTTTTAGATCAGTTAATGAGGGCAATTTGCCACGGCACACTTGACCATCTCCCACGGCACACTAGTGTGCCGCGGCACACTGGTTGAAAAACACTGCTTTAGATCAGTGTTTTTCAACCAGTGTGCCTAGTGCCGTGGGAGATGGTCAAGTGTGCCGTGGGAAATTGCCCTCATTAACTGATCTAACAACATTTCCCATCTCCAGGAAATCAGCTCTTTGTTCATCCAAACAGGCCCTGATAAAACATTGAGTAGTTAGGAATATAAAAGATCATAAAATTATTTTTTCTTTGTGTTATTTGATTCTATTAAATACATTTTGATAAGAATGAAGATACAGCGATTTAGCTGCAGCTATACCTGTTAGCTATACCAGTGCCGCCCCTTTAACTGTCTCCACCAATCATTCTTGAAGGCTGAATCACATGTCATCAGTCTGACCAATCAGAAGTGGTCAAAGTCTTCACTTCCTTGTTTAGATTTAACTCAAAAAGTCTCTCAGTTCTAACAAAAATACCAGCTAAAGCTCGTCTTTAGCGGTGTAGCTTTCCACAGAATCCGGTGTCAGACCGTGGAACAAGAGAACAAAACCATGAAGCTCAGAGACGCTGGTCTTTCTGCGGTCGGCGAATTTACGGCACTACACCTCCCATGATGCATTGGGTTAGAACTCCTCTTAACGTCTTTAAACAAGGAACACACATCAAACAGTTTTTGAATCTTTTAACTTAACTTTTAATACAACTTTTAGAAAAAACAGCTGCAACTTCCAGCTTTTTCTGCCACAATTATCATGAAAATGCCCGTGAGATTCCGGAGGGTGGGGGGCGGCTGTCGATCAATACAGACTGAGTTTTTGCTTCTTCTTTTTTTTGGATGCCGGTGTGCCGCGGGATTTTTGTCAAGGCTAAAGTGTGCCGTGGCTCAAAAAAGGTTGAAAAACACTGCTTTAGATGACTCAGCTCATGCTAATAATGTCATTCTTTGTTAACTATTGAAGACATTTTGATGACGTCTTTATTTTCCATCAATGTTTTCTTTGTCTGCCTGTTGTTCAGTTGGTGTCAGTATTTGACAGAAAGACAGCAGCACTTTATTAGATCATAAATAAACAATTGATCATTGTCATAGAAAACAAATCAGTACAATGTTTTTACCTATTTCTTCAGACTAAAAACGTTAATATATTGGTGCTGCTGTGTTAATGTTTCAGATCAATTTACATGTAATCGTATTTATTAATTGAATTATTTTTCTCAGCATCAAATGGTTCAGTTGGTCAAAATGTTTCTAGTTTAAATAAGGATTGACAGATTTTTTTTATTTTAAGCTTTTATTCTGTTTTAGACTAACAGGGTTTTTGTGTGGCAAAATAAATGTAATATTTGTTAAAAGTGGATTTATATTGCTTGTTTTCTTTTTTTATTGTTAAAAGATACAATTTTAGGTATATTTACACAATTTTTATAGATACTATCCTAATATATTGTCTCCGCGGCGAGTGTGTGTGAGTGGGGGGGCGCAAAACATTTTCTTTTTCCCAGGGGGGCCTGGTAAAATATAATTGAGAAGCACTGGCTTAACATCATTCATGCTGTAAATGTGGCGCTAATGTTTGTTTAATCTTCAGACAGAATCTTCTAGAAAACTCCACAGGAAGAAAATGTAATAATAGATACCATAAAAGTATTTAAAAAGGTTTTTTTTATTTTGTAGTAAAATGGTGAAGTTCATTAAAATGCATTTTAATTCTGAGAAAAGTTATATTTTTAAATATTTGGCTCTGAAAGATGTTAAATCAGTGAGATTTTATAGAAAAGTCTAAAAGCTACATTTTCTTTTTTAAATGTCACTGACTAAAGCATTTTGGTTTTTCCTTTTTTAATCTTAGTTTTTTTCCTCTTATTTTGGTTTTTCAGGTGCAGTTATTGATCCTTTCCTGAAGGACTATAGTTGGTAAATATGATCACATGAGAGGATTTACATTGTATTGTAAAGTTCACAGAAATTAATCTAATAGTTTTAAGTGCCGTGGACCAAACTGCAGGCAAATATTCAGTATTTATGCTGCTTTTAAGGCCCATTTTCATGGAGTTTACAGTTTACCCAGACTTAAAGTTGGTGCTTGTTGTGTTGCCACAGATTTAAAATGTGTTTTTGACCTGTGTGAGCATTAACTTCATGCTGTCAAAGAGCTTATTTGTCATTTTATGATGATGTAAAGGAGGGATGCTCTGCAGCGTTAGAAATAAGGGGACAAATGGTTGTCCTCTGGACAACCTGGCAAGTAATATTTGGTTGTCCTGTGATACCAATATTCAACAGCAACGAAACCTACTCAGATGTCAGTACTTTCATCTTTATTTCTTCTATACATCTAATATCACCTGCCTCTTATGATGGACATTTAAAAAACTCTTTAAATATTAAAAACAAACATTTAACTAAATATTGAAGCATCTGGTTACACAAAGTATTGCCAAAAACTTGAAACTAATGGCTTTATAGCTAGTATCTTTACACAAATTGAAATATATTGGTTCTCTTTTTTTCTTTGGTCTTGATAATTGTTGCTTAAAGAATATAAAATACAAGGACTGTTGTAAAAATGTAGAATATCATATCAATCCCATGGAAAAAGGTTTTTTTTAAGCTCATGTCAGTCTGTTCTGTTATCAGTGAAAGTTATAGTGTTTTATGAATGTGTTTTAAATATTCTGTTGATGGGCTGATTATTTTGAACGTGTTTTTAGAGACATCTAGTGGTCGCGCCAGGTACTGTTGTTCACCACATTTATTTGAATATTCTTTATTGAAAAGTGCACATGTAGAACAGAAAGGACAAGGAAAGGACAACCATCAGGTTAATTTTTGGTTGTCCTTTGTGAAATCTGGTTGTCTGGGACAACAGGATAACTGCTTATTTCAAACACTGCTCTGTATCCTGTCCAGTGAGTGGTTTTAAAAATACATTTAATGGGATGAATGTACTGCTTATATGTCCAGGAAACATAGAATATGTGCATTAGAAAATGTGTGTGTAGTGTTCAATGAAACCGTTACTAAGCCTGCTGATGTCCCTTATGCAGTGATCTTCTGCTGGTCTACTTGGAGGAAAAGGAAGATGCAATGTTTTGCCATGTGGATGACGTGTGCCTTCCAGAAGAAGTAAATACAGATGACGTGATTTCCTGGATTCTTTTTCTATTTCCTGCTTTTCACAATTGAAACGGAGAGAAGTATTTGAATCTGATGTGTGATCAGTGCATTCTTCTCACATGTCACATATACCACACTCCTCATTGCTCCACTGGAGTTTGGAGTATTATAATTTTTTTTTTGTTCAAAGAAGTACAATTTATAGTTACAAGTACTCTTTTAAAATGGATTTCAAATGAAGACAGACACCTTGCAATTTAACCTTTTTAGAGTTATCATCATTAAATTGTTTATCTTTAAATTGTGCATCTTTTGCATTCAGCCAACTGCTTTTCGGGTAAAGCTATGACAGCAAGGACCTTCCCTTGCTATGGATTATGGGGGGAGACCCAACAGCATCAAATGGCAGTATTGATGATAACTGTAGCAAGCTCCAGACTGTCTTGTAATGTAATGTAAAGCAAAGATTGAGGATAATTCTACTTTTACTTTTATCTGGAAATGTGCAGCCAAATCCAGGGCCTGAACTGCAATGTATTCAGACAGCTACTGATTTAAAGTTGATATCTGGGCTCAAAATTATTCATCTTTATGTGCAGCATTATTAAATGTACACAAGGGGCTGCCCCAGGGTTCTGTATTAGGACCCCTCCTATTTGTCATGTATCGAATTTTCAGGACCATAGGACGCACCGGGTCATTGGGTGCAGGGCTCCAGACTAACTTTTTTCACCAGGAGCACAGTGGCCCCCAACTGAAAATTTTAGGGGCACAGCCAGAAAATTTAGGGGCGCATACCGTAAATCAACATGCTAACCAAATCTACTAATTTCCACTGTATTACTTATAAATACTTTAATAAAAGATGCAAAAATTACAATGTGCCGTTTCAAATTCAGTGTCACATTTTATTCTGCACTTTTGAAGATGGAACAACAAGGTAAACTGACAAAAGCATTGCTGTCATGACAGTACAAATAAGTAAAGAAAACAGATGGAAATGTATGTTGGTGACACAATAAGCGTGTTTGAGATCACCCAGGAGGACGAAACGCTGCACAGATCACCTGGTGTGTGACGTTTATTTTTGTTTTTGCTCCAACATCACCTGTCAATCAAAACAAAAATATCACCAGAAAGGGGTGGGAGCAAGGCCCCAACCTGAGCGAACACAGCTGGAAATTTAGTACTGCACTGACTGAAAGCTGCCCTGATGACTACAAAACAATGCATTATGGGACATGTGTCCTGATGGCTTTTGTAGTTCAGTGATCAATCAAAATAATATAAAATACAAATTGATTAAAACCCCAATTCCTTTCACAATCTTCGTCCTATTTCTAACCTCCCCTTCATTTCAAAAATTCTTGAAAAAATAGTCGCCTCCCAACTTTCCCATCATCTCACCCAAAATGATCTTTTTGAACCCTTTCAATCTGGTTTCCGTCCCCTTCATAGCACAGAAACTGCCCTACTAAAAATCACCAATGACCTTCTCCTTGCAGCTGATTCTGGACTCTTCACCATCCTCATCCTCCTCGACTTGAGCGCAGCATTTGACACCATATCTCACCCCATCCTCCTCCACAGACTTTCAGCCCTCGGTATCGAGTCCACCCCCCTCCGCTGGTTTCATTCTTATTTTTCAAGCCGCACTCAGTTTATTCAACTTAATTCTTTCAAATCCCAACCCTCACTCATTTCATCTGGTGTTCCCCAAGGTTCTGTTCTCGGTCCCCTCCTCTTCATTACCTACCTGCTACCCCTTGGCAATATATTCCGTAAATTCAATATTGATTTTCATTGTTTCGCGGATGACACTCAGCTCTATCTGTCCAGTAAACCAACTCTTCTATTCCACCTGCCCTCTCTCCTCCTGCCTGTCTGAAATAAAAACCTGGTTCACCCTAAACTTCCTCAAACTTAACAGTGATAAAACCGAATTACTCCTCGTAGGTTCCAAATCCACCCTTTCCAAAGTTTCTAATTTTAACCTTTCCATCGATTCCTCTCCAGTTTTCCCCTCCCCTCAAGTAAAGAGTCTGGGTGTCATCCTTGACAGTACATTATCATTTCAATCCCACATCAATAGCATTACTCGGTCAGCCTACTATCATCTACGTAATATTAATCGTCTCCGCCCCTCCCTAACCATCCACTCCGCCTCCATTTTAGTTCATAGTCTGGTCACTTCTCGTCTCGACTATTGTAATGCTCTTCTCTTTGGTCTTCCCAACAAAACTCTAAATAAGCTTCAGTTAGTCCAGAATTCAGCTGCCCGCATCATCACCAGAACCCCCTCCTTCCATCACATCACTCCCGTTTTCCAGCAGTTGCACTGGCTTCCAGTAGCCTTTAGGATTAAGTTCAAGCTCCTTCTCTACACTTTTAAAGCCCTCCATAGCCTGTCCCTCCTATCTCTCTAATCTCCTCCATGTTAACACTCCCTCTCGCTCTCTTCGGTCTTCTTCCTCCCTTCAGCTCTCTGTCCCTCCGGCCCGTATGGTCACCATGGGGAGCCGTGCCTTCAGTCGCTCTGCTCCCCAACTCTGGAACTGTCTCCCCCCAGACCTCCGTAACACTGACTCCTTTCCGATCTTTAAATCCAGACTCAAAACCTATCTGTTTAAGCTTGCATTTCCAGAACACAGTTTCTCTGTCAGCTGATTTTACTAATGAATCCAATTTATTTATTGTTTTTAACTTGTGATTTTATTGTGTTTTACCTCTAACTTTGTACAGTGACCTTGGGTGTTTTGAAAGGCGCTTTTAAATAAAATGTATTATTATTATTATTATTAGGATCCAGGCGAGGCGCTGGTTCATCTCAAACACGTCTATCGTTGCATTTTCCCCAACGTGTTTTCAGTGTGTCTAAAACTAAATCTTGTCACTCGCACATATTTAATGTTCAAGCCCCGTCAGCTGTCACGTATGTAGGTGTGGGACATTTATTCTCCTCAGCTGACCCGACTCCAGCAGGAGCGGTGTGCTGCCGTAACAGCCGTGCATTAGAACGGTTTGTTCGGGGTGGATACGACACCGCGCGCCTAACCGTAACCTTAACCCTAAACCTTCCTCCGGGTCTGTGCGACCTAGAGAAAAGTTCAGCACGGACTGCATGTATTTAGAAAATTACGAGCGAAAAAATACGTTCTAAAGGAAAGTAAGGAACTCCTTAATGTGGTCCGGGGAGGGAGGGGGCTGTCAGGTGTCCTGCTTTCAAGCCCTGTCATTGTCACGCTCCCAAGAGTCATTTACCCCACTGTGATTGGTTGGTCAGCTCCGCGCACGACAATGAAAAAGTGTCTTTCATACAAACTGGCGGGCCGAATTAAAATTGAACTATCATATTAAGGCGGGGGCCGCAAAATATCATCTTGGGGGCCGCGAGTTTGAGACCCCTGCTGTAGACTCTGGCCCTGGTACACTAGCTGCAGGTCGGAAGAATGAATCAATAGTTCACTTACCCATAGCTCAGACGCACATATCAGGTTGTGATGATATTTGTCTCCGTTTCCTTCCCACAGATGTTTAGGCGCGCGCAAATATGTCTAGGCCCCTCCCCCTAGGCATCACGCGAATGTGTGCTTGCGTTTCATGAGTATGTGCGTGAGTGTGTGTGTCTGCCTGCATGCGTGTGCGCTCGCGTCTCATTGATTATTTCATTGATCATTGACGTGCCGCTTCTACGTTTAATGTATTAAAAATACGAAGGGTGGGGGAGGCAAATTTACTGGTAGCTCATGTGCGACTGGATGTAAAATTCAGTCGCACACTCTCAAATTTTAGTCGCAAAATGCGACCAAAATTTGAGAGTGTGCGACTGAATTTGCAGTCTGGAGCCCTGGGGTGCGGTCTCAGTTACGGGGGATTTTTCAGTCTTTGACACATACTAAAGGCGCACCGGGTGTTAAGTCGCGGGTCTGTATTCACTGTAATGAATAGCTTTAGAACTTTGTCATCATTTTTATATTCTTATACAGTGAAGCAAAAGCTCATCCAAGCCTCTTAGGCTTACAAATGTAGACAAAACTGTTTTTTTTTTTGGCACTTTGATACTGTTTTTTTCTCTAATGTTCAGTTTGACTCAACTATAGCAGAGAAATAATCTACATTGGATTAACTCATTTATAACAAGCTATAATTATTATCTTCCATTGATCTTCCCTTATTTGTAGGTGCTGCTGTTTTGATCGCGTCACTGCTCTGCCTGACTTGGTGATTTCTCGGTGCACCATTGCTGAGGAGCGTTGCCGCTGCCAGGACTCCCAGGGGCTGAACCTGCCTCATGCTCGGATTCAGATGACCTCCGTCCGTCTGCAGGCTGGAACAGCGTGCAAAACCGGATTGAGAACAGTCTGTTCAGGTCTCCCCTATCGGCTTCCTGGCGTCCTGGACACCGACGGGGCTCAGTGTACCCTACCTCAGGTTGGCGTCAGTTGCTGCCACTGTATGAAAGGGGCGTGGCTCTGAGACTGTGCAAGCGCAAGTGAGACTCTAATGTATATGTTTGACTCAACTAGCAGAGAAATAATTTACATTGGATTAACTCATTTATAAAATGCTTCAATCATTAAGTTTGAAATCTACTGATAAAAAAAAGCTCTTTATTTTGTTTCAGTAAAGGTTGTTTTTCTTTTCTTTCTTGTAAAATGAAAGTAAATCCACAGTACAGTACAGAAACGACACATTAGGTTAAATGATAAATACTGATCAGTCGTGGTCACATGCACTTGCTTTGTTTTTAGTGAATTCTAAGTAAAAGATTGAATAGATTAACTCACAACAGTATAGAGAATTAATACAGAGAGCACTTAATTCAGCTTAATGCAGTTTTTTTTTTTTACATAAATATAGAATATTTGATTTTCAGGAATTAAAAAAAAAGTCTCTTTTGTTCTGTTTCTTAATTCTTTTTTGGATTATATTGAATAAATCTCTACATGGATAAATCTCTCTTCTGCATCTTCAGGTTCCAGGTCAGTCTGCTCCAGAGCCACAGTCAGTGAGACGGCTACGCTTGAAGCTCCAACTCCACACGATGCAACCCAAGAACCCTGCTGCTAAGAACATTGGAACCACAGAACTCTGCAGGCCATCAGGATCTACTTCTGTAAAACACAAAGACAACATCTGAGTTCTGATGGAACGTCAAAAGTCCTCCAAAATAATGAGATAACAACAAAAACCCACAAAATAACCTTACTTGGACGTCAAAGGAGAAGTACTTCATCTGGTTTTTTATGCTCATCACCAGGAACGAGGATTTGATCCCCAGCGTCTTTGTGGGGTCTGCAGGACATGTGATGTATGTGGTGCCGACGGAAGGCAGAGTTCCTCCTCTACTTTGTATTGCAGTAGAGGAGGAACCGATAAAATCCACCAAATGTTGACTTCTGGATGGGTTTAAAATGTCAAGTCATTTTCTTATTTAAACAATTTTATACACAGATTTTTTTTTTGCATTACATAGACAGTTTTTCCTCGTGAATTCAAATGTTGTTTTTATTCCTGTTGTCTATGTTTGTTTCCTAACCCAACCCACCTGAAAGCCTAGCCCCTAACCTCTAACCATGACCCCTAACCTGTAACTATAACCCCTAACCCGACTCTCACCTGAAACCCTAACCCCTAACCTCTAACCATGACCCCTAACCTGTAACTATAACCCCTAACCTCTAACCATGACCCCTAACCTGTAACTATAACCCCTAACCCGACTCTCACCTGAAACCTAAACCCCTAACCTCTAACCATGACCCCTAACCTGTACTAACTGTAACTATAACCCCTAACCCCATGCCCTAACCTGTAACTATAACCCCTAACCTCTAACCAAGACCCCTAACCTGTAACTATAACCCCTAACCTCTAACCATGACCCCTAACCTGTAACTATAACCCCTAACCTCTAACCATGACCCCTTACCTGTAACCATGACACACACACCCCCAGAGTATCAAATTACCATAAAGTCAAAAGTTATTGGGTTAAAGGTATCTGGAGCTTGTTTTCCCTGTTTTAACATTTGAACTTTTACTTTTTTTCTATTCGATTTTGGGAAAAAAGCACATTTTCCTGCGAATAACAGATTGTAATAAACGGCCTGTGTCATTTAAACAGTTAGAGGGTGATTTTTTTAAGTCCTTTTTGTTGACAACAAAGAGTTGGTTGGTGATTTTGTGTTGTGTAAAAGGTTTTTAAAATTTTCTTCAAAATTCACCTAAAGCTTGTTAGGACTTAGAATTGAAAAAAATAAATAAAACGTTAACACTATTTTTTTCTTTGAAGACGTAGCAAAAGTGTTACTTTGCAGAGATGTTGTCAAATTCAACCACAAAGGTCAGACTTTCCTATTTTTTTCTGTATTTACATTTTTTTAAATTAGGCTCTAAATGGATTTTAAATAAAAGCTAAAGAAGTCATTTTGGAGCACAGAAGCATAATTTCTGCCAAGTTCAATAAATGAATTGAATGTTGGTTTTTCTCCGTTTGGAAAGGTCATTAAGAAATCTGTTTTCCAGCAGACAAAACAGTGAGAGTCTGTTGGAACAGGCAGTTTTCTTGATCACTGGAAAACTGTGCAGGCTGTGAGCTCCAGGCTCTTCCATGGAGCTGAAGAAAGCTCGCTGTGTCGTGCAGCTCAAGTCCTCCTGGAACTTCAAGGTAAAATGGTGCGACTTCATCAGATGCACGGTCTGAAGGGAAGGTGACACCTTGTCAGAACGAACGCAGCTCTGCATGACTGTTCACCTCAACTGCAGTCGGTAAGGAGGACAACACTAAGAACAGCTTATCAGCGGCCCTCTGGATTAGCATATCTTTGTAGGTCAGCGGGGTGTTGATTCATGGAACACTCTGCATACAGAGTCTGTCAAACATTTAAGTGATGCTGTTTTCCAGGGAGGTCTGGCTGTTGTGTAGCTTCAAAAAACCTTTGAGAGGTGGAGATTAAACATGCAAACCCTGGATTATTGTTGGAAATCTTTCTGAATTATTTAATCTCACTGTGCTTTTTCTTCAAATTGGTGACATAAAAAGTTTTTGATCATATATCAACCAGTGGAAATTAGGCACTACAGTGGCGCAGTGGTTAGTGGTCTTGCCTCACAGCAAGAAGGACCCCCGGTTCAAGTCCCAGCTGAGGGACATGAAAAAACAGAACAGAACAGAAGAAAACCTTTCTGTGTGGAGTTTGCATGTTCTCCCTGTGCATGCGTGGGTTTTCTCCGGCTTCCTCCCACCATCCAAAAACATGCTTCATAGGTTTATTGGCAACTCTAATTTGTCCATAGGTGTGAGTGTGAGAGTGAATGGGTGTGTGATTGTGGACATTCTACCCTGCAACAGACTGGCCTGTCCAGGGCGTCCCCTGCCTTTGCCCACAAGTGGCCGGGATAGGCTCCAGCAACCCTGTGACCCTGAAAGGGACTAAACAGAATAGAAAATGAATGAAAAATGAATTTAAAAAAATGTACAACTTGTGTGTATATTTAGTCAAGTTTCTTCTGTTTCTTTGTCTGGGCAGGTGTGAAAACCCACGTGTGTTCAAGCTGGGCTTGATCTCGGGGACCTGGTGGGCACTGGCTCTACTCTGCTGGATCAGCGACAGGATATTCTGTGAAATGTGGTCATCTGTTAACTTCCCCTACTTGCACTGCGCCTGGTACGCTCAAAGTCTGCTGGGAGAAATTGTTCTGGCAGAAACATCTGAACAACTTGCTAGTACACATGATTTGTTTTGCTTTCTGTATTTGAATTTTGGTACTCTTCTGGAAATGCTGGTTTATTTCTAAAGCATGTGAAATACATGGATTGTTACAAATATGTTACTTTTTATGATTTAAATATTGGGAGGTTTCAGTTTCTATTCAGGGAAACATTTCAACAACAGTGTAGACAAAAAACTGTAGCCCCCTCATTTTGATTGAATTTTTGTTCCCTTGTGGCTTTCTACATTTCAGTCATACGAAAACTCTTGCAGTAGAATACATTTATTTTCACATACTTAATTTACATCTTAGTTGGCATTCACAAACTTTGATTGGCATAAGGCTCCGTACAATTCCATGAGATAACTTCCATAAACTTTAGGGTAAAAACCCCCAAAACCAAAGATCATCAAGAAGAGAGAAGAAGAAAGAATGTAAATGTATAATCAGTGTGTCATAAGATGACGTGTGTTTTGGCGGCATTCCATTTTCATTTCATTTCATTTCCAAGTAAGACTGCTATGTGTGACCCGGCACCTTTGACCGTTGGGCCGCCCCCTTCTTTCCATTTCTTTTATCCGAGTTCAGCGCTACAAAGGGGACATACTATCTAATGGATCTGCTATGTGTGACCCGGCACCTTTGACCGTTGGGCCGCCCCCATTCAAGTACAGCGCCTCGAAGGGGACACACTATCTAATGGATCTGCTATGTGTGACCCGGCACCTTTGACCGTTGGGCCGCCCCCATTCGAGTACAGCGCCTCGAAGGGGACACACGATATAGTGGATCTGCTATGTGTGACCCGGCACCTTTGACCGTTGGGCCGCCCCCATTCGAGTACAGCGCCTCGAAGGGGACACACTATCTAGTGGAACTGCTATGTGTGACCCGGCACCTTTGACCGTTGGGCCGCTCCCGTTCGTGCCCACTAGGGGAACATACTATCTGCAAAGAGAGAGAGAGAGAGAGAGAGCCCAACAAAGAAAACGAAACAAAACAGGGAGCCAACATAAGAATCACTCATACCCAATTTTTTTTTTTTTAAGAACCTAATCCCCATCCGCAAAACGTTGTAAGGAACTATAATTTGAACCGCTAAGTACAACCCGTATGAAGACACTACCTACATCCATCCAAGCTCCCAAAGCATGCTAAACATGCTAAGTACCATCCATTATTCGTAGCTTCCATCAAATACTAAGAACGAGCTTAGCATTATTTCATTTGGTATGCTATTTAAAGGCGCTTAATTAACATCCATTAATTCAAGCTTGCAACGACAGGACTACGAACGAGCTTAACTGCCATAATGTTACCCCATTTGTCATACCATAATACGAGCTCAGAACATCCATTTATTCGAAGATTTCCATCTAAGTATCAAGAAAATCCTCACTGCCATTTGTCTGAAGCTTAATTGGCGTAATTGAGTTTAGAAACCAAATTTTGAGCTCCATCGCATACTAATAATACACTTTAGAACATCCTAAATTTTGAGGCTTCCACCTGGCAATATAATCCAAGAATTTACATTCATTCTACTGCCAACATGATGATTGATTTAAGTCAGAAGTGTCATGGGAACGTAGGGGAGGTCCACCGCCCCATCACTTTCAGTTCAGCAATAGGTATGTTGAGCAGTCATCGTGGCAACACCAGATCAAGGAATGCAGGGGTGTCATCATTCGCCAGAAATGGGGAAGCAGGCCAGAGAGCAGGGACTCGCAGGCTCAGGATGCGATGCATAGATAAAATACAAAACCAGTCATCACTGTTTCAAAAGAAGAATGGTATTCAATGTGTGCAATAACTCAATCCTTCTACCACATCACTGAAATGGAGGGAATTTAACTGGAAAAACCTCATGCGCTTTTTCATTACACCCTCAATTAAGAGCAAACAATCAGCAGATCCACAGACGTGTTGGAGACAGTGTGACACATTAAATGCAAATCATTCCCATATTTTCTGGAGCTGTTTACAAATAAGGCCATTTTGGCATTCCATCCATCTTGTCTTAACAAATATTTTGCACTATACAATCCCCTTCAACCAGCTAGTACTATACCTGGGTAACATTTCAGAAACAGTTATAGTTAAAGATCAGTATTTGGTGAAAATATTGCTAGTTGCAGCAAGAAAGGCAATAACCAGAAGATGGCTTAAGCCAGAACCACCAACGATTACAGACTGGACAGAAATAGTGGAGGAGATCTACATTATGGAAAAGATGACCTTTGCTTTAAGACTGAGAGAAGGAAAGTTCAAGAAAAAATGGGACAGATGGACTGTATATAAAAACCTTTTGGTCATTGCATAATCTTTTTGTTCATATTTCTGGAACGGCTGCTGTTATGTCTTTTTTATTTTTTTTACTTATTTATTCATTTAATTTTGTTGTTGTTGTTTGTTTGTTTGTTTGTTTGTTGTTTACTCTGTTCAATTTCATGTACATTTGTGTTATACCTTATTAAAAAATAAAATAAAATTTAAGTTAAAAAAAAAAAAAATACAAAACCAGTATTAGTCTCAGCAAAGAACATATATATAAAACCTAGAAACTGATTAGTTTATACACTGATTAAGATGGATGGAATAACAACAAGGTTAAATTTATTAGAAAGTTATGGAAAGTCCCATTGTGGCTTCATCGCACCATAGAAACCACCCGTATCACAAATTCCAGCAGTGAATTGATAGTGAAATACAGAACCTGCACAATATCTTAACACCAATTTTATATACACCAATTGTAAAGAAGCAACCTTTGACAGTTCCAGAGGGACGCACCTTCAGAAGGTCATCGAGAATTAGGCGATGGGATGGGTAACCAAGGGCCAAGGAGATTGTAGATGAGGAAGGTCCACGTCCCACGTAGCAATGGATTGCAGCTCGGCTGAAATTTGATTCTCATATTTGATATTAGTGGTTCTCAAATAGGTGGACAACAAAACACAGACTGCCGAAATTTTAGCCAAGGGCGTCTGGAGATCCATAAGGGATCGTAGGTTTTGATAGACTGAACCTTAGATTTTTAGAGGCGGAGCATAACAAGCCTCTACATGTAGATGCATCTAGTCAAGTGTCATCTGCTTAAGCAGGGCAGATAGAAGACTGGCTTGCGGACACAAGAATTAACTCTTGAACTAAGCTTTAGAGCGTAAAAGATGGAGTTTCTACGGTCAGGGTTAATTTGCTTATGGTGTTATTTAAATACTACCCAAGACAACCGATGAAACACATAAGACTATTATCTCACTCTTTAAAGAGCCTTAATATAAACTCCATGGCTAAATTCTCATAACCACACGAATCTTTAAAACCATTAGAGCCGTGGATTCTGGCGGCCGGACGTACACAAACCGCTCTTATAAATCTTTCCCCCCAAAAACTAGAGGGCCCAGCCACAGAAGAACAAGCGGAGGGAGACTGAAGACACGACAGGCATCATCATAACAAGACCTCTAAGCATTGAGAAGGACAGGCTACAAAACGGAAGACATGAATATCCAGAACAGGAACATGGGGCCCAGGATCAAACTACCCGGAACAAGAGCACAAGATGAATGGATGACCGTGGGACCAAAGCCAGAGCAGAATCAGGTGGGCCGATCATTGAACAAACGCCCACAACAAAGAATGAAACAAAGTACATGCTGCACAAAAGCGAGAGATGGCATAAAGGGAGAGGCATGCACCAATGAACCATCCAGATCCAGAAGAAGAAAACAAATCCGGACGGGCAGAGGACCATACGTCGCAGACAACGCGGTAACCCAGATCAGAAAATGAAAGTAAGCCACAGAGATGCAAAAGACCAGGCATACAGAGGAACATTGACGCAGAGAAAACATCAAAACGCGCAAAACGAAGGGGAGCCCATAGCCTACCCAAGTCCAGTACGGGGCTTGTGATAATACAGTCGATAGCATGAGGACCGCCATGACAGCAGAAAGGTACAACCGATAAACAAATCGAGCGCCGACTGGATGCCGAGAGACTCCTCCGGGAGGCAAGGAAGCAGGACACTGAGAACATCAGTGATAACAGCCATCCCCAGCCACAATCGCGTCCGGAGTAAAACGTGGAGAAGGCACGGGCAGCCGAAGTAAAAATAAACCAATCCGTAAGGCGCACGAGGAATCAGGCCACTGACGCCAAAAATGACTACGACGACAGGCGCCAACAGGACCGAAACAAGTTCCAACCATGAACACATCCAAGGGCCACCCACAGTGGCGGCCTATACTGTGAGCAGGCGGAGGCGACGAACGAAGAACGCCGAATGAATCAAAACAAGCCACAGACGTTGCATAAAAGAGACAAATCAAAAGTAAAATTCCACAGAGGAGAGAGGGGTCCAACAAGAACAAACCAAACGCTGAGTAAACCACCAAATGCACAGCAGCCACGACAGAAACACAAAACAAAGAGAGCCACCAAAATAATAAAGCCAGCGTTGATTAAAGACAGGCAAAATTCACATTCGGCTCTTATCTAGGAGCCGTAGGAGCCGAGTCTTAGCCGGATGGCTAAGACAGAGAGACTCAGGAGGAGTTTCCACCCCCATGCCATCAGGCTCTTAAACGGTAACTCTACGCGTGTACCTTAATTATTTAAGTCTTCAGTCCACATTCATGCACATTATGTTGCCTTCCATATTTAATCCTACAATACACATACTGTACGTATTTCAGCGGTACATAGTCTTACGTATGTATATCATGTATACTCTACAGAAATATATGACGTACATTTCCTGTACGGTTTTCCTTAATTATTGCGCTGTCCACAGAGCGGACCTGGGTTACATTTCACTACTGGTTGGATTTGCTAAATATAACTTTGTATGCAACAAAATAAAAAATCCTGAAATCTTAAATAACATACAGCAACAGATAAAACGCCGAAAGCCACAACTAATTCAGCCAGCATGAGAAACCTGTCCAGACGAGGACCACCAGCCCTGAACCACAGGAAAGACCCCACAACCCCCGAAACAATAACAGGATGCAGAGCCACAAAACATGAAAACGAGTCAGGTAGACCACAATGACAAAGAACATAAACTACAATACCCAGAGTCCTTAGGGGCGCGACGTCACATACAACCGGAACATAATAAGGAAACAGAAACGCAGTAGAAAACACAACAGAAAAACACGGGAAAAGACCGCCTGGCCGCTCACCGCAATGATACAAACGGCCACAGCAGAGGAGAAAGCCTGGACAGCCCCCGATCTAACGCCGCTGCCAACCGAAACACCGCGAAACGCTCACAAAGATAACAAAGACTTTTTCAAATATTTACAGATTCGCGACCTTATTAGGACAATCTTTCCCACCTTCCCCAGTCAACCAGAAGAAAATGTTATGGATGAGATTTTACTCAATGACCCATTGAAAAAGGGCTCAATTTCTATAATATATCATAACCTTTTTAACATTGAATGTATCGCTACATTGGATCAATGGAAAGAAGCCTGGAGTTTGGACTTGAAAACAACAATTACGGAAGAACAGTGGATAAAAGCTCAGCAACGAGTTCACTCCTCATCTGTGTGTAGCAGACATGGTTTAATCCAGTTCAAAATCCTTCATAGACTTCACTTGTCCAGGAAAAAACTATCGAGAATGTTCTCAGGAGTGGACCCATCATGTGAACGTTGCGGACACGCTTCTGCCTCACTGTCCCACACATTCTGGGACTGCAACAAAATCATTCCTTATTGGACCAAAATATTTGAAATGTTGTCTCTAATATTTAAGGTTAAGCTAGCATTGGACCCTATAACAGGATTATTTGGAGTGCCAACTACTGGAATTTATTTAAACAGTAAACAAAAAAATGTCTTGAACTATGTTACCCTATTGGCTAGACGTCTAATCCTACTTAATTGGAAAAGCAAATTTCCCCCAACATATCTTCATTTGATAAGAAACATAATTTAATTAATTAAATTTAGAAAAGATTAAATTTTCATTGAAACAGCAAGAAAATCTTTTTTATGAAACATGGCAACCATTTATTGACTATTTCAACAGTATATAGACAAGTCTACCCCCCATTTAAACACATAATAGTAAAATAGCAGGGTTTTTTTTGTTTATTTATTTATTTATTTATCTATTTGTTTTTTTTTTTTTATATTGTATTGTCTGTATTGTTTGCTGAAAAAAAGAATTAAAAAAAATTTTTTTTTAGATAAATAAAATCCAGGATGAATAAAGAAAAGAGGGGATCCAGCAAAAAAAAAAAAAAAAAAGAAAAGAAAACAAAATAGAACCATCCCAAAGACACGTTGCCTGGGTAACGAAGGAGTGGCTTCGTTAGAAGCATTTCAAGGTCCTGGAGTGGACTAGTCTCCAGATCTCAACCCCATAAAAAATATTTGGAGGGAGATGAAAGTCCCTGTTGCTAAGCAACAGCCCCAAACCATCACTGCTGTAGAGGAGATCTGCATGGAGGAATGGACCAAAATAGCAGCTAGAGTGCTTGAAAACCAGGGTAAGACTCACAGAAAATCCTCAAGCTCTGCCATCACCAGTAGAGTCTGTATGACAATTAGGATGGACTTTGTTTTTGACCAAATGCTTCTTTTTCTGGATTCCTTTTTCTCCGTCTCCCTCAATGTTAATGTATACCTATGACCATCATGAAAGGCCTCTCACCCTTTAAGGAGACTTTGCACCAATGCTACATTCCTTTAAATGTAGAGGCACGTCTTCTGCTGTTGCTGCTGTCCAAACGGCTTTCAGAAGGAAAAGGTTCTGGTCCAGCTGCAGTCTGGACCTCAGAGCTCCAGAGGCTCTGAGGGTCAGGCCTTTGTGACACGTGCTCTGCGGTCAGCAGACGCTTCTGTAAATACAGTGGGCGAGAGCGTCCAGCCCTGGACAAAGTGTGAACGCATGCATTGTAGCTGTGAGCATTGTTGGAGAGAAAACGCTGAGGCGCTCAGAGCCAGAACTGTCGGCTCTGCATGTTTGAGCAGAGGCCAGCCGCGTTGTGTTCCAGCGCCTTCACTGTACGCGTGTCTTTGTGCTGCACGTGTGATGCAAAGAGCGGGGACAACATGCGCGGTGTGTTTAGCATATCAATGGCCTCCAGGGACGGATGCAGAAAGATTCTGAGCTTTCTAGCAGCTGTCTGCTGGCCTCAGCTCCTCATATTTAAGGGGCCTTCGTGTGGCCTTGCAGAGCTGACATGAACATCTTTACTAAGGTTCCAGGATTCGCCCAACAAACCAGGTATGTCCAGAGTGTCAGACACGGAGAGGGGGGTGGGCAGCTCGTTTGGCCGGCCCACCTTCTGCTGCCGCTCCTGTTCTGAGCCTTTAACACTTGTTTCAAAAATCACTGTGAGAGTTCTGAAGGAAACACACACCTGAGATGATGTAATGAGCTTCTGAATGAGAACTGTGGAAACATAACCATGTTTGAGAAGGAAAACAGACATTTTCAGGAGGAAATCACTTTATTCAGACCATTGATGATCAGGAATGGATGTCATATTTGTGAAAATGTTTCTGTATTTACAGCAAGCTGGGGTCTGTGCTCCAACGCGCCTTCTATGGGTCCAGTGGGAGGGTGAGTCAAGCTCCTCACTGGAGACGCTGTTCAAACCGCCGCTCCAGGCTTCAGAGTCACAGCGTCCAGACGAGACGCTTCTCTGCAGCCAAAGGATCCAAGAACCACGTCTGCATTTTGGAAATGATTTTCCTGGAAATAATGTGTGCCACGTTTTCTGCTGTCTGAGGATTTTGTGCAGAACTTTTGACCAAATATTCCCTTTAAACTTCAGCCAAACCCATGACTTTAGCATGTAAGTAGTTGTACTTGCATGCTATGGCGTGGATTTGCCCAAACAGCTGCATTTTGTCTCTAAAAGCACATTTTGGGAAACAGCTTTGGGCAGCTGGTCTAAAACAGCACCAATGCTGCGGGCATTGTGGAGCGTCCGCTTCAGCAGAGGACACAGGACATGTGTGACGTTGATGAGTCTGCTCACACAGTAGCCATTCTGGACCTGGTCACGTTTGGCTCCAGATTAGTCTTCCTGTGGCTCGCCGTGCTTCGCCGCCGTTTTAAGAACCGTGACATGGCAGCTCACAGAACAGAGCCAAAACATGGATCAGTGGAATCCAGCGCGGCACTACCCAGCTAAACATGCCAGAGCTTTATGCTCATAAAACCAACACGTAGCACTGAATGAATGGAGGAGTAGAACCAGGAATAACTTTTGGTCACGATGCCACATGGGTTGTATGATGACCAAAGGTTTTCCACAGACGGGTGGACATACTTTCATGTCTAAATGTTTGCATTTCAGTGTTGTGACCCAAGTTTAGAAGTTAACTAAATAATGTCCTTTTGCAGAGTTCACGACGTTTGACCCTAATTTGCTTTTTGTCCGTAAAGAAAAGTTGTAACTTTGTGGGTCAAAGAGGTACATGAGGATGGTAGGTTCTGCAGCACAGCTGCTCCTTTCTGCTGGTTCACGTTTGGATCGCTAAAACACCACCTAGCTGCTATACGTGCACACAGAACGGGACGTGATGGATCCTGAATAAAGCAGCTCTGACAGCAGGCTTTTTCAGAATCCATGTCCACCATGTTTGGTACCAAACCAGCCATTGAAGCTCCTGATTGGCTGAACACACCTGATCCAGGTAATCAGCAGCAGATGAGGCAGGTTTCTGGAAAGGCAGCTGGAGGCGGGACCTCAAGGCCTGGCGTTTGATCTCCTCGTTCTAAAGTCACATTAACCAACTAACTACTCTGCTGATCCGAACCTGAAGGAGTCCTGAGGTCTTCACATGAGAGCTTGAAGAGCAGTAGTACATTAGAATATTTCTGCAGTGTTGGATGGAAACATGTCTGTGTAGAAGTTCCAGGATTGTAGCGGTGATGTCCCAGCAGGGGGTTGATGTTTGCTCTGGTGCCGGCTCTGCCTTCAGGTGACCCTCTTCGAACAGAGGAACTTCGCTGGCAGACGGCTGGACCTGAACTCCGACTGTCCCAGGATCAGCGAGAGGAACTTCCCAGAGAGATGTAACTCCGTCCAGGTGGAGAGCGGAGCGTAAGTTACCAAAACCCTCAGAGAGTTCAGAGCAGGAGCATCAGGTGGAGTAGAACTCCAGTAGACGTCTAAACTCAACGTCCACCATCTCTGACATTACCAGTAAAATGAGGATCAAACTAGAACGATCAAGGAAGAAAAAAGACAAACCATTGTGTTCATTACACCTGAAGCACTGACTGTAGATGAGACCAGACCAGTTCAGTTACCCAGACTAGTTCAATTAACCAGACTAGTCTAATTAACCAGACCAGTTCAGTTAACCAGACCAGTTCAATTAACCAGACTAGTTCAGTTAACCAGACGAGTTCAGTTAACCAGACTAGTCTAATTAACCAGACCAGTTCAGTTAACCAGACCAGTTCAATTAACCAGACTAGTTCAGTTAACCAGACGAGTTCAGTTAACCAGACTAGTCTAATTAACCAGACTAGTTCAGTTAACCAGACGAGTTCAGTTAACCAGACTAGTCTAATTAACCAGACTAGTTCAGTTAACCAGACTAGTTCAGTTACCCAGACTAGTTCAGTTACCCAGACTAGTTCAATTAACCAGACTAGTCTAATTAACCAGACTAGTCTACTGAAGTGAAACCTTTAACCAAATGTTGCTCCATACTTTACCCCTCCGTCAGTACATGGGGTCGTGTTTGGCCCCTTTATCATTGTGGCCCCCGCCTGCATCCCTTCATCCTTGGGGTGTTTTTCTTCTTTCTAAACTGGACGCTGATGTTTCCTTTGATCTTTTCTCCATTTTCCACAACCTTGAACAGACTTTTCTGTTTGTCAAACATCAGAGTTCAGATGAGGAAGACGATGGAAACAGATTCACGTTGATGAAGACTCCTTTCTAGTTTTTCATGAAATCCAGTCAACCCAATAAAGTAGATTCATTTCATGGATGAGGAACATTTTTTCTGAGGAAGCAGCTGTTAGCTTGTTGGGGGTCTGGAATCAGAAGGGGTGAGTCTAAGCCCCTCCCCCTCCTCTCTACCTGCTCACCTGCTCACATCCTCTGCAGCCAAGAGTTGCCCCCCCTCCAGCTTGTTCTACACAGACAGCACCTTAGCACAAATTACAGTAACTTTAGTGGGTGTGAGGAAACTGGATTTTCTAGAAAGGACTGTATTAATAATAAAAATAATAGGTTGGTTCGTTCCCTTCAGTTTCCAGCACACAGAAATGAATGAATGAATGAGGACTCAGAGACAATACTTAGCTTCAGTGAAGATTTACTCCGCACAAAACAGCACAGATTTGTACGCAGGGTTACAGACAGAGGAGCAGGATCACAAAGTCTGAACAAAGACACTCAGAAAAGGGCTTGGTTTATATACCTGGCATTTACATATTCAGAAGATGGTCCGAGGGTCTATGGTGTGAAAAACCCACCCACATGCTGTTGCAGGCTGGATACTTGAAGGTCATAAAGCTTCAAGTGTCAGATCTTTCTGATGTTCCCACAGACATTTGCCAGAGCACAAACACCAGAACACACAAAAAGTAAAAAGGGAGGATGAGGAGGAACTGTGAGGACAATAGTTTGGTTGTGCTGTCTTAGGATGTAATATAATTTTGAGATGATAATACATGCTCAGTGAATTAAGTTTAAACCATTAGTGTAATAAAAGGTACAAGTAAATGTAATAAAAGTAAAAAGAGAGTTTCTAACTATTCTATTTCTAATTATTCCTAACAGTGGGAATGGACGGTTTTAGTCTAGAACAGAAAAAAGTCTATTTGTTTTCTTTTCTTTGAGCGCTAAGAGATGGCGCCCTGGGCGACCGCCCACATTGCCCATAGGAAAACGCCACTGGCTCCACCTACTTGTTTTGAAGCATCTGGTTGGTCAGTTAATATTTTAAATAACTTGCAATACAGAAATGAATCATGTTAGTATTAGATAGCAGAGCCAGAATGTTTCCTTTGACCAATAGGTCAGGTTTTCCTTTCTTTTTTTTAGTAGAAATCACAGGTTTTGATTTGGAATAAACTGGATCAAATTGATTGATGAATTTGACATAAAGGTAGACTGTGGTTCATGACATTTTGATTAAGTATTAATTCATTTTTCACATTCTTATTTTACATTTATAAAAGCATATAAACTGAATGATTTAAACATAAAAGAAGACGACTTTACTTAAAAATGTCTTATTTATCTTTTTTCATTTCCTTAAAAAACCTCAAAGGAATTATTTATCAGAAACATACATTGATGGATTTCCTGTATTGAATTTTCTCTTTGTTTGCAGAAAGGTTGAATTGATTATCCAAAATGTTACAGGCAGCCTGCTTTAGATGTTTTTGGTCTGTTAGTTTAGTGAAAGTGAATCTTTGTTGTTCTGGAAAAACACCCTCATCCATCTCTGCCTTCTGACAGTTTGAGCTTCTGCTCTGCAGCCTGAGTTGGCTCTTAACTCTCTCCTCTTCCTCTCTGCTGAAGATGGGTGGGCTATGAGCATGAGAACTACAGGGGCCGTCAGTACCTGTGGGACATGTCCGACAGAGGCGAGTACAACTGCTATGATAAGTGGTGCGCTCAGGTGGACCACGTCTCCTCTGTGCGTCCTGTCAAACAGGTGAGTTTCTGTGCCGCTTGTTGGTCGTTAAAGATGAGGTGGGACAGACTCGGGGTCCCCGTTGACTGAAATGTGTTGTTCTGTAGGACAACGGCCTCCCCAGAGCTCAGCTGTTCGAGCGTGGCGGCTTCTCTGGGAAGAAGATGGAAATTCAAGACGATGTTCCCAACCTGATGAGCCGCTACAGCCTGAATCGAATCGCCTCCATCCGCGTGCTGGGAGGAGCGTAAGTCCCTCACACGCCGTCCATGTGGTCTGGACACGCCCCCGAAAACCTTCAACTGCATCACACACATGAAAACGTCTCTGCTCCACAACAGCAGCGTCACACAAGCTGGAAAAAGAAGAAAACTACACAAACTGACGATTAACCAAGAAAATGCAGCTCCTTCAACCTAAAAAACCAAAATCAGAGGAACATCTTGGAGTCCGACACAGTTTGAGCTGCAGCTTTAACCCTTGTTCTATCCTATGACCCCCCCCCCCCCCCTTCCACTGACGTGTTCTCCTACCATGACAAAGGTGGATAAAGATGGAGAGGATTTCATGTAATCCATGGACACCAGTGAAGATCACAAATCATTGAAGAACAAAGGTTCAGAGCTCTGTCTAGAGCAGGGGGGGGGCTAACCCTGGTCCTCCAGAGCCTCAACCCTGCCTGTTTTCCAGTTCTCCCTCACCAGCGTGCTGTTGATTAGCTGACTTAAGTGATTTCACATCCTGATTGACTGAACACACCTGGTTTAGGTTATCAGCATCAAGCAGTCCAGGGAGGACCAGGGTTGGCCACCCCTGGACTAGTGGGTCTAGATGACCCCACTCCCAATGTTAAAGTGCCTTGGATAGCACAAGGGTTACAGTGGCAAATCTCATCAGTTGAGTGGAATTAACCCCCGTGCTAATATAACCCTGTATTTACCCTACCTGCCAATTTTAACTGCACCCTTTAGTACAGTGGTCCCCAACCACCGGGCCGCGGAGCGGTTCCAGGGCCGCGGGAAATTTTGGCACCGGGACGCACAGAAAGAAAAAATAATTTCCATTTTATTGTTTTTTTTTTCCGACAAAAACGTTTTATTTTGAAAAGTGACCGGATTCACTTTGTTACATGTGTCACACTTAACGCACGTCAAAGTCGCGACACCAAACATCAGGTGATAAACCCCACTAAAATGAAACCCAAACAACCAAAATGAGCAAAAAACAAACTTCTTTAGAAAGTTGCTTTGACAAGGGGAAAATTATAATTATTATTGTTATTATCATTACTAAAGAGAAAATACCACCCCCGGTCCACGGTAAATCTGTCTTGCGTCGCACCTCAAACCCCCCCCGGTCCGCGGTAAACGTGCCTTGCGTTGTACCGGTCCACGGTGGCAAAAAGGTTGGGGACCACTGCTCTAGTACACTCACCCTCTACCCTACAACAATATACACTCCAACATGTGTGCACAAACACACATACATACACAAGGAAGGTGGGACCGCTGATCTTCTGTCCCCTACTCCATCCCTGGTGGGGGGAACCGGCAGGCCTCCCTCCACGCAGGGAGAGGAATCCCTGAGTTCTCCTGAAAGACCAATAGCCGGGGATCATATCACGTCTGAGCCTGGGGGTGTCCGTGTCCCTGAGGTGGGGGTTCTGGTCCTTGCCCTTGAACACTGGCCTCTCTTAAATTCCAACGATGAGCCTGGTTTGGCCATAGTTACCATGGTTTTCACAGACAACCATTTCTCTTGTATGCCTTTATCTATCCATCCATCCATCCATTCATCATCCAGCCACCCATCCAATGTGAACAAGAGCATAAGATGCTTAATTTACTCTTCTTGGGACAGAATCTCACCACCTACCAGAGAGAAAACTATCTTTCTTCAATTGCTTCCTTATGTGGACAAAATGTGACTAGCATAGACGTCCATCAACAAAGTATCACAGGGATCCAGATCAAGGAGGCTTTTCCTCCTGATCACTACCTTCCAGGCATCACTGTCATTGCCCATGTGGGTCTTGAAGTCTCTCAGTCGGCAGCACTTTCAAAAACCGTCCTTGAGACTCCAAGAGGGCCGAGTACTCAGTACTCCTGTTTGGTCCAGAAGCTGAGACCACAGTTAAAGAGCTGTTCTAGACCCAGAGATGGTGGGACGCGACCCTCTTGTTCACCGAGCAAACCTCAACACGAGGTTCCAGAGTTGGGTTCTACATCATCCCATCACCTCTGACCATAGGAAACTGCAGAGTGGAAGAAAGTCAAACCCTTCCTAAGATGTTGGGTTTCAGTGGCCAAACTGTGAGCATAGTTGAGCTCGACTATCTGATACTGCTTGGCCCCTCGCACAAGTCAGGCTCCTTCACACTCAGTTGGAAGGTTGGAATCCATTTCCTTGGATTGTGGGGGGTAAGACCAAGAGAAGGCCAAACCATAAAGTGTTCTCTGGCTGAACTCTGACCCATCAGGCCCAGTCCTAACAACCAGCTGACTTATCTTTAACATTCACTCGAGAAACATTAGAATCTTCATTTATGGTCAATTGAGTTTGTTAAATCCAATTTTTGAGGAACTTGTGTATCAATCTGTATTTTATACTTTTGATTTGTTCTAGTACTTTAAAATATGTAATCTGATTACATTTCATCTAAATCTATTTAAAGTGATTTCTAAAGAGAGAGCTTGGACATTAAGATGTTATTTTCATTTCGGACCCAGAAATAGATTTGACAGTAGGTAAAGGTAACTAAAGGTGTGGTCTCTTCTCCCAGGTGGGTGGTTTACCAGGAGCCCAACTACAGAGGACCTCACTACATCTTGGAGAAACGAGACTACAACAACTACTCTGACTGGGGGAGCCAGAACAGCACCGTGGGCTCCATGCGCAGAGTCCGCTTCAACTAAATCCTGATGGAACCTGTCAGCTTAACACAATAAAGACCTATTTTAGTAACAAACACGTGTGCTGAAGGTCTTTCTTTCAGTCTTTCAGATTATTTAACATTTTCCCTTCTTATGATCTTCAGGTGTAAAAAGATTTTAGAAATGAAGGAAAAAAACAAAACGCACAAAGAAATATCAACGGTCAGTAATTAAGTTTTGACAAACGAGACAGTTTTTGTACAACTTAGTGTTAACCCACCCCACGGCTATGAACCTTTGCCAAGTTTCTTTTACTCTGCCAGTACTCTCATGGCTGCACTGCTTCCTTAAAATTAGGGAATTAAATCTTTTGGGAACGACCTAACCCTAACCCCAATCCGACACAACTGCCCATTCAGATCATCTCTGACTCAAGGATTCTCAACTCTGAATATGGAGTCTAGAGTGTGACGTGACTCCACCCACCCTTGTAAATCACAGTTTAAGCCCTAATAGAAGCTAAATGTCTGACTAACCTCCCTAACCTTCTTATAACAGACCGCCATCTTTCTTCTTGACAAAGAAGAAACCGACTGAGGCTGGGGATGTAGACAGTGAGATGAAACCATTGCTAATTCCTCTCAGATGTAGGTCTGCATGGCCTCAGACTCAGGCTGAGAAAGCGGGAGCACCCATCATCGGGTGGGCATTGCTCCGGGCAGGAGGTCCAAGGGGCAGTTGTAGGAGCGGTGTGGAGGGAGCTGTGTGACTGCTGCTTGTTAAAGAACACAGGTCCTCGTATTGAGCTGACATTCCCTCCACCTCCCCTATCGTGCTGATCTCTGTGAGGGTGGTGGCTGCAATTGGCCTCGATGGAGCAGAAGACCAGGTCCAGATATAACATTCAATAATGAAGGCAGAATGCCACAAACAATACTTCGCACTGGTATCTGGTTGGTGGAGTGAATGAGAGTCAGGGGTGCAGCATCCAGGAAGTGAGGTTAGAACTCTGGAGACTGATCCTGCTGGTGACCAGAGGGGGAGACGGAGTTCTAACAGGAGAGACCACTCAAAGGTTTAAAAACCAATAAGAGAATCTTAACCCTTGTTCTATCCTATGACCCCCCCCCCTTCCATTGAGGTGTTCTCCTACCATGACAAAGGTGGATAAAGGTGGAGAGGATTTCATGTAATCCATGGACACCAGTGAAGATTACAAATCATTGAAGAACAAAGGTTCAGAGCTCTGTCTAGTGGGTCTAGATGACCCCACTCCCAATGTTAACGTGCCTAGGATAGAACAAGGGTTAAAGTGAACTCTAAATGAACAGGCAGGCGGTGACGGGTAGCCTGAACTGGTGTGGCGTGGTCCCATTTTGACCAAGACACGAGCAACAGCGTTCTGGACCCGCTGTAGACATGAGAGGGACGACTGGCCGACCCTGAAGTACAGCGAGTTTCAGTAATTCAGCCGGGTTGTGATGAAGGCATGGATCACGGTCACAAAGTGCCCTGTGATAAAAAATGGCTTCACCTTTGTTAAGCGCCTCGCCTAGAAGAAGCTCGTCTTTACCACTGAGCTGATCTGAGAGTCGAGCTTAAAATCACTATCCATCTGAAAATCCAAATTTAAAACAGACTGTTTAACATGTGAGGCCAAGGGACCCAAATCCTCTTTACAGGGGTCACAGGAGTTGCTTGGACCAAATACCTTCACTTCATTGAAAGTCAAAAAGCTTAGGGCCATCCAATCTTTGATGTTATACAGATGAGGCAGGAGTGGTGCTAAAGAGGAACCTTTCTTGTCAATGTGAACATATAACTGACTATCATCAGCATAACAAGGAATGTTGTCTCATGACGCACCCACTGGAAGGATGGATAATGACAAATGAAGAGGTCCTAAAACTGAGCTCTGAGGAGCCCCACAAGACAGAAGAGCTGTGGATGGTAGGTTAGGAACAACAGCAGCTCGGCTATGAAGTAATCGAGCCCAGAAAAAGACAGAGCAGATCAGAAGAGGCTGCCAAAGCTTTAACAATTCAGAGCTGACTGACTGTCTGCAAAATCTCTCTCTGCAGACATCCAGACTTCATGAGTTCTGATCCGACCCAGGAGAAGACCTTCAGGGTTCTAAAAGTGTAGACTGAGAGAAAGTCCTGCTCAGGATCTGAGCTGATACGTTTACTTCTAGAAGAATGATCAAACGTTTCCATGAATACTCTGAAAGCTGATAAAAGACAGAAGAGCTGAAGACATCCTGACTGGGAGAATGAGAAGACATCATAGTTAGGTCTAAAGGTGGGTGATCTAAAGCGACCTTAAGGGCCGACTGTCAAACCCTAAGGGTCTTCTAAGGGTCTTCAAGGAAGGGAGAAAAGAGCTATATAAGTATACACCATTTCCCATTCCACGTAGCAGAACTCCAGACTTAAGATTTATCATCAGAAAAAGACAGAGGTAGCTGTATCCATGGCTGTCCTGCAGTCTTGCTCTGAAGGTTTGTGAGAGGCCCCGCCCCCTCTCTATCTGGCTGTGGTGATGACGGTCCACAGCGTGTGACCTGTGTTCCTGATCCCTGTTTATGGTGTTGTGCATCCCGACTTCTGTGATCTAGTTTTTGAATTGTTTGTTACAGTCCATGATGTGATTGGTTGCTCTGGTATTGCTGGCGTGTTGATCTGCTTCCGTCATGTTTCTGCTCCTTGTTCTTGGCTAAATCTACAGTTTCTCCTGTCAGCTTTTCTCTTCTCAGTACATTTGGTCTTTTGGCTGAATCAATACTACAGTTTAGTGTGGAGTTTGGTGCTTGTGTTCATGTTCTGTTCCTCCCATGTTGGATGAGATGGTTGTAGTTTCTTTGTAGCTCCTCCTCCTTTGGTGTTTTCTGGTTTTTCATATGTATTTCTGCCTGCTGCTTTCCCTGGTGATGCTTCGTCTTGTATCTGGTGATGTTCCGGTGGATCTGCCATCCTGTCTGTGATGTGGGCCGATCACTGCTGGAGTGACAAACGCTGACGGTCTGCGAGCAGTGGCGTGTTCTGATGACCAGACGTCCTTTACCATCATGTCCATGAAGGCTTTGTGTTGTCATTCATGGATGAACTGTCGGTTTGCTGTGGAGTCTAAAGTGTTCTGTTCATGACGGCTGCAGAGCTCTGAGGAAGACTGCGGATAAGCAGCAGAAAGTATTCACCTTCATCCTTTTGTTTAGATTAAAAAAAAATCTAAATATTGACTTTGTGTCAAACACACAAAATGCACGATTGTTTTAGATCTTAAGAGAAATCCCAAAAGTATGATCTACATTTTAAAAGGAAAACCATGAAAACAGGAAGGATCAAACTTATCTTGATAAAGTCTTTCAGCTTTTGTATAAAATCTGCTGCAGATCTTCAGTTTTTCCTGAGTAACGATGGGTTAAATACCAGGTTATGTAAAACCCTTTAGCCTTTCATCAGAAATGTGACTAAATCAATGAAGTGAGTTGATTATAAATGGAACAGTTTAGCAGGAACGAGTCCAGAAAAGATCCTGCAGAGGAAAACTGCAGCAGCAACATCACAGCCCAAATCTTTCAAACCTTCTCTTTATTGATTCAAACGCTGCCAAACTTCCACTTCCCTTAAAAGCATCACTTATTCACTTATGAGGAGTTCCTGGCAACAACGGTGGACGCCGGCGGCTCTGGAGGAGCCTCAGACTGTCGGGGGTCCGCTCCTCAGGGATGGCATCCCATCATGAGAAGACGCTCCAAGGAGCTGCAGCCTTCTAAACGCATCAAAGCTGGACGACAGGATGTTAGAAGAATTCCAGTCAAATGTCCTGACGGAAACAGAAGCTTCAACTCCTCCGTGGAAACAGAAAGATGTCTGCTGGACATTTCTGACCAGCTGGAGGCAGCAGAGTGTTTAGGAATGGAAGCCTGGAGGGATTTTGTTCTTTCAATGCAAAGTTTAGAACATAGTGTCAGAAACAGGGAATGGATTAAGACGGATGCAAACACATGGAACATTTTCTGAGTGACAGCACCAGGAGGAAGCCTCTGGGTCCTACTGCCTGCCATTTTCATGCACTCTAAACTTCACCATTTCAACAATGAGCAGAAGTGAATGCAACAAAACCTGATGATGGAAATAATCATTTGGTTATTATGGGAATTTGGAGGCTGACTGCAGCCTGACTACGAACTGATGCGGAAGAACCGGCACATCTTCAAACAACGCAGGGCAGAAACCACAGGTGGAAGCTGCTTCCTGCTGCAGAACGTCTCATGTTATCAGACAGCTGCAAGGAAAATCTCCAAATCCAAATGTGAATGCAATGAAGAGAAGAGTAGGACTTCTGGCCCATGGTATGCAGAAAAGGTTGAGAAGACGTTTCTCCTCCATTCCAGATTTTTTTCTTTGTTTAAAAAAAGTCAATTGATTCCGTTTGAAAACCCTGGAAAGACCAGATCCAAAGCAACCCACAGATGGAGCAACATCTACCAACATTTATTCTGTGGCTGTGGTGCAGTGTGGAAGGCAGACAGTCCGGGACTGAAGTCAGTCGCCGTTCTGGATCCTCTGAAGATACTCGCTGTGCAGCTTTTCCTGAGCCTCAAACAGCTTCCGCAGCTTTTTGGCCTGTCCTTTGCTCAGCTCTTTCCCTTCAGCGTCATGCGTAGGAAAACCCTGCAGACAAGAACAAGCCCAGTCACCACCACTAGTAACTTCATACACGACACAGGTGGTCCATGTGGCATTTAGAACAAGCTGCGTCTTCACTGGTGTTAAAGTCAAAGCTAGCATGTTACATGTTAAGGTCACAGCTAGCATGTTACATGTTAAAGTCACAGCTAGCATGTTACATGGAGACAATCCATCTGAAACAGAGATCCAATTAAAGCACCATCAACCTAGCATGTAATATGTTAATATCTATTAGCATTTCACATGTAAAGTCCATGTTAGTATGCTGCATGTTGACATTAGCAGCAATAAGCAACTCACATGTTGGATGAAGGGTTTGTTATCCTAAATGAAGGCTTTTTGTACTTTTAGAAGGTTATTAACTTGTTGATTAATACATTTTGCTTCCATTAACCCACTTATTGAATCCAAGGAGCTTCAAGCCAGATGACACCAGTTAGGGGGTGTGTCAAGGACCTATTCAGTCATTTTCCACTGAAAAACAAGGCTGTAAATGATCTGGCTGGCAGCAGAGAACCATTTGGTGAAGACGACCATATAAGGTATTAAGGACCATGGGGGGCTTCTTTTGTCCTGCCAGACATTGGCCTGAAACCCCGTAGGGCAGATTCCAGGGGAAGTATCTGGAGGGTCGATCCAACTGGCCAGTAGCCGCGTTTCCATGGGCAAAAGTAATCGGAAAGAATGCCTGATCGGAAAGAAAATGTGTCATGTAAACGCGCCGTTCGGAATACTCTGTCCCGGTCAGACTCTTTCGGATCAGAATTTCTTTCCGATCGAGATAGGTGGGTTATACCTATCATTTATCTGATCGTGGAGCATGTAAACGGTCATTCCGATCGTGTGTCACTTCTGCTCTGGTTCACGTCATTCATAGACGGTGTTTCACTGAGAGAAAGCTTTGGAGCGCATACGGGACCGACCAGGAGGCCCCGCGTAAAGCGCCGCTCCGCTCTCGCCCCGCTGGCTCTCCCCCCTCTTTCTACCCTCTCACGAGGGAGATGGGGGGGGGATGCGTACCCACGACGTCTGGACCCGGCACCCGAGCTCTGCGTTCGGGCTCCAGTGCCAGTGGACCGAGTGAACCTCTCTGAGCAGAGCAGCGGAATTTATTAATACGTGTTTGAGGGGGGGGGGGGGGGGGTGCTTTGTTACGTGTGCGTTTTGTTATTTCGTTATGTGTGAGAATTCGAACTGCGAGCGGACCCGCCGCTCTGGGTTAGCGGCTGCAGGACTCAGGAGGACAGAGCAGAGCTCGAGCCGCCAGCTCACACACAGTGGAGCGGATTGGGGCAGTGTGTGAGCTTTTCAGAGCAGAAATGTCGCTCAGTCCTTAGAAACTGTTAAAAAAATCACATGGAATTGTGTTTCCAGTTGAGCCCCGACAAAATAAAGGCTGATGTTATTCACAGACATTTACGTCCAGCCAAGCTGCCGATTGCAGCGTTTCCCCGCATGGTGTCTGGATTTTGTGTCCATCAAAAAGCTAATGTTGTTAGCCTCTCCTAACCCTGGGTTCTCCGTTTTTCCTCAAAAAAAGCACTGACCCCACGGATTAAATATAAAATGATGAGCGAACAGGACCTTCATAATATTCATAACATTAATAAAAGCCCGTTTGGAAGATCGTCTCGTATTACTGAGCTGCTGCATAAAAGTCTGTCTGTGGCAGCAACGGTGTATTTACAACGGGACCTACTTCCTCATCCGGGTGTTTTTACAAATGATTCATTCCGACGGAAAGTGTGACCCATGGGAACGTTTGTTCTAATCGGAAAAAGGTTTTCTGGGCCCATGTGCACGGGTGAATTTAAACCCGACAATTGATCCCATCAAGATATTTTGCCCATGTAAACGCGGCTATTGTCTGTCATGGTGACAATCCAGATACTCGCTGCGACTTTTCATTAAAAGAACTAAACTCCAGCTGAGTTTTCTGGTGACTTTCGTCCTCATCAACGAACACGCAGAGGTTAGCCGGGGCTTTCCTCACAATGGAGAGTCCAATGAGTTATATATTGCTAGAGATGCTATGCTAACCGTTGCCTTTGTCAGAGATATGCAAAGAACAAGCGGTAACCATAACAGGCGGGGCTGAAGCCAACCAAGAAGTAACAAACCGTAGCATTACCGCCGGTGCTCAGAGGGAGCATCTTCCCATTGACTCCATGTTAAAATCGTCATGTTCATCCCTCAGATAAAGCCCTTTAATGTCTGCTGCTCAAACGTTTTATTTCACCTATGGTTCATATTTCATTCATGACCATTCTGGGGGAGTGAATCTTTTTCTTAGTATGTAAAAAAAAACAGCATAGGGGGCGCAGTTACATGATTGACGGATGATGATCACAGTGGATTCTGGGAAGGGAATTCTGGTGTTTGGCTCATTTCATCCGTGTTAGCTTTAGCATCTATGCTATATTTGTGTTCTGCTGCTGGTCTATAAGCTGTTCTAACTCCATCTCCTTTTTTACCTGAAAGTACTAAAATTATTACTTTACAAAAATACATCATAAACATATATATTGTGATCAGTTCGGTTATTTGTGGTAATTTCATTTACTTATTTTCAAAATGTAATGGCATGTTACATGTGCAGGTCAGTAACTGTTGGCGTGTTACCTGTGCATGTTACTAACTGTTGGCGTGTTACATGTGCAGGTCAGTAACTGTTGGCGTGTTACATGTGCAGGTCAGTAACTGTTGGCGTGTTACATGTGCAGGTTACTAACTGTTGCCATGTTACATGTGCAGGTCAGTAACTGTTGGCGTGTTACATGTGCAGGTCAGTAACTGTTGGTGTGTTACATGTGCAGGTCAGTAACTGTTGGCGTGTTACATGTGCAGGTTACTGACTGTTGGCGTGTTACATATGCAGGTTACTAACTGTTGGCGTGTTACATGTGCAGGTCAGTAACTGTTGGTGTGTTACATGTACAGGTCAGTAACTGTTGGCGTGTTACATGTGCAGGTTACTAACTGTTGCCGTGTTACATATGCAGGTTACTAACTGTTGGCGTGTTACATGTGCAGGTTACTAACTGTTGGCGTGTTACATGTGCAGGTTACTAACTGTTGCCATGTTACATGTGCAGGTCAGTAACTGTTGGCGTGTTACATGTGCAGGTCAGTAACTGTTGGCGTGTTACATGTGCAGGTTACTAACTGTTGGCGTGTTACATATGCAGGTTACTAACTGTTGGCGTGTTACATGTGCAGGTTACTAACTGTTGCCATGTTACATGTGCAGGTTACTAACTGTTGCCATGTTACATGTGCAGGTCAGTAACTGTTGGCGTGTTACATGTGCAGGTCAGTAACTGTTGGCGTGTTACATGTGCAGGTTACTAACTGTTGGCGTGTTACATGTGCAGGTTACTAACTGTTGGCGTGTTACATGTGCAGGTTACTAACTGTTGGCGTGTTACATATGCAGGTTACTAACTGTTGGCGTGTTACATGTGCAGGTTACTAACTGTTGGCGTGTTACATGTGCAGGTCAGTAACTGTTGGTGTGTTACATATGCAGGTTACTAACTGTTGCCATGTTACATGTGCAGGTCAGTAACTGTTGCCATGTTACATGTGCAGGTTACTAACTGTTGGCGTGTTACATGTGCAGGTTACTAACTGTTGCCATGTTACATGTGCAGGTCAGTAACTGTTGGCGTGTTACATGTGCAGGCCAGTAACTGTTGGTGTGTTACATGTGCAGGTTACTAACTGTTGGCGTGTTACATGTGCAGGTTACTAACTGTTGCCATGTTACATGTGCAGGTCAGTAACTGTTGCCATGTTACATGTGCAGGCCAGTAACTGTTGGCGTGTTACATGTGCAGGTGACTAACTGTTGGCGTGTTACCTGTGCATGTTACTAACTGTTGGCGTGTTACATGTGCAGGTCAGTAACTGTTGCCATGTTACATGTGCAGGCCAGTAACTGTTGGCGTGTTACATGTGCAGGTGACTAACTGTTGGCGTGTTACCTGTGCATGTTACTAACTGTTGCCATGTTACATGTGCAGGTCAGTAACTGTTGCCATGTTACATGTGCAGGTCAGTAACTGTTGGCGTGTCACATGTGCAGGTCAGTAACTGTTGGCATGTTACATGTGCAGGTTACTAACTGTTGGCGTGTTACATATGCAGGTTACTAACTGTTGGCGTGTTACATGTGCAGGTTACTAACTGTTGGCGTGTTACATGTGCAGGTCAGTAACTGTTGGCGTGTTACATGTGCAGGTTACTAACTGTTGCCATGTTACATGTGCAGGTCAGTAACTGTTGCCATGTTACATGTGCAGGCCAGTAACTGTTGGCGTGTTACATGTGCAGGTTACTAACTGTTGGCGTGTTACATGTGCATGTTACTAACTGTTGCCATGTTACATGTGCAGGTCAGTAACTGTTGGCGTGTTACATGTGCAGGTCAGTAACTGTTGGCGTGTCACATGTGCAGGTCATAACTGTTGCCATGTTACATGTGCAGGTTAGAACTGTTGGCGTTTACATATGCAGGTTACTAACTGTTGCGTGTTACATGTGCAGGTACTAACTGTTGGCGTGTTACATGTGCAGGTCTAACTGTTGCATGTTACATGTGCAGGTTGTAACTGTTGGCGTGTTACATATGCAGGTTACTAACTGTTGGCGTGTTACATGTGCAGGTTACTAACTGTTGGCGTGTTTGACATGTTCAGGTCAGTAACTGTTTGGCGTGTTACATGTGCATGTTACTAACTGTGCCATGTTACATGTGCAGGTCAGAGTAACTGGTGGCGTGTTACATGTGCAGGTCAGTAACTGTTGGCGTGTCACATGTGCAGGTCAGTAACTGTGGCATGTTACATGTGCAGGTACTAACTGTTGGCGGGTTACTATGCAGGTTTACTAACTGTTGGCGTGTTACATGTGCAGGTACTAACTGTGGCGGGTTACATGTGCAGGTCAGTAACGGTTTGGCGTGTTACATGTGCAGGTACTAACTGGTGCCACGTACATGTGCAGGTCAAGTAACTGTTGGCGTGTTACATGTGCAGGTTACTAACTGTGTGCCATGTTACATGTGCAGGTCAGTAACTGTTGGCGGGTCGTTACATGTGCAGGTCAGTAACTGTTGGCGTGTTACATGTGCAGGTTACTAACTGTTGGCGTGTTACATATGCAGGTTACTAACTGTTGCCATGTTACATGTGCAGGTCAGTAACTGTTGGCATGACACACACCAAAGTCAAAGCCTGCTTAGATGCAACAAACTGTTATTTTTGCAAAGGTAACTGTAAACACACTAAATACATTTAAATTTAGCATGTAACATATTTAAAAAATTATGATATAGGCTCCCGAGGTAAAAATGAGTGGTTGTTAGCATGTACCATCTCAAACTGGATGTCTTTAAATTTGACAGTTAATGAGGCAGCGTGTTATATGATGATTGCTAGATTGTAGTTTGTGTGTAAGCAAATTACACACTAATGTCGATCCCAGATGTCATGGTATATATCAAGAAACTTAGTCATTTTCCAAATACGTGCAGCCAGAGCTGAATGTTTTCTGCATGGACCCTGAGGAAAGCTTAAGGTTAGGATTACGGTTCCAGTTCAACCTCCAAATAGGTCCAGAGTGTGGACGTTTCTGCTGCTTACCGCTCCTCCATGGGACAGATCAAAGAGGGGAACATGTTTCACACACCGAGGAGCGTGACACACACAACACGTGTGGGCGATGCAACAATGTGCATTTTAGCTACACGTATTACGTGTGGCCAACATGAATTTCTATCTCTGTTTGTGCTGCTCGCACGGAAATACGTGAGAATAATACATAAATAAAAGTGTATGACAAGTTAAGATTAATAACTGCTAAATGTAAAAGTATATGAAAGCTCATCATGTTCAAATTGGCAAACTGCATGTTAAAAGTGAATTTACATGAACTATGTTGGCTCCTAGGTTAAAAACAGTGAATTTAAATGACAAGTCTGGTGGTGAAGATCAAAAAGATTCAAACATTTTTAAGCTTGGAAGGACGTACGGTTTGATCAAATTGAGAGTATCTGTCGGTTTCAGAGCGGAACATGTCGCGTGGAGGGATCTTCATCTTGGCTAGTTTGGCCATCTGGACAGAGAAGCACAGGTTACAGGGGCTCAGTGTCACACGCTCGCTTCACACCAACTAAACACACGCTCACTTCACACCAACAACTAAACACACACTCGCTTCACACCAACAACTAAACACACACTCGCTTCACACCAACAACTAAACACACACTCGCTTCACACCAACAACTACACGCACACTCGCTTCACACCAACAACTAAACACACACTCGCTTCACACCAACTAAACACACGCTCACTTCACACCAACAACTAAACACACACTCGCTTCACACCAACAACTAAACACACACTCGCTTCACACCAACAACTAAACACACGCTCACTTCACACCAACAACTAAACACACACTCGCTTCACAGCTTCACACCAACAACTAAACACACACTCGCTTCACACCAACAACTAAACACACACTCGCTTCACAGCTTCACACCAACAACTAAACACACACTCGCTTCACACCAACAACTAAACACACACTCGCTTCACACCAACAACTAAACACACACTCGCTTCACACCAACAACTACACGCACACTCGCTTCACACCAACAACTAAACACACACTCGCTTCACACCAACAACTAAACACACACTCGCTTCACACCAACAACTAAACACACACTCGCTTCACACCAACAACTAAACACACACTCGCTTCACACCAACAACTAAACACACACTCGCTTCACACCAACAACTAAACACACACTCGCTTCACACCAACAACTAAACACACACTCGCTTCACACCAACAACTAAACACACACTCGCTTCACACCAACAACCAAACACACACTCGCTTCACACCAACAACCAAACACACACTCGCTTCACACCAACAACTACACGCACACTCGCTTCACACCAACAACTACACGCACACTCGCTTCACACCAACAACTAAACACACACTCGCTTCACACCAACAACTAAACACACACTCGCTTCACACCAACAACCAAACACACACTCGCTTCACACCAACAACCAAACACACACTCGCTTCACACCAACAACCAAACACACACTCGCTTCACACCAACAACTAAACACACACTCGCTTCACAGCTTCACACCAACAACTAAACACACACTCGCTTCACACCAACAACCAAACACACACTCGCTTCACACCAACAACTAAACACACACTCGCTTCACACCAACAACTACACGCACACTCGCTTCACACCAACAACTAAACACACACTCGCTTCACACCAACAACTAAACACACACTCGCTTCACACCAACAACTAAACACACACTCGCTTCACACCAACAACTAAACACACACTCGCTTCACACCAACAACTAAACACACACTCGCTTCACAGCTTCACACCAACAACTAAACACACACTCGCTTCACACCAACAACCAAACACACACTCGCTTCACACCAACAACTAAACACACACTCGCTTCACACCAACAACTACACGCACACTCGCTTCACACCAACAACTACACGCACACTCGCTTCACACCAACAACTAAACACACACTCGCTTCACACCAACAACTAAACACACACTCGCTTCACACCAACAACTAAACACACACTCGCTTCACACCAACAACTACACGCACACTTGCTTCACACCAACAACTAAACACACACTCGCTTCACAGCTTCACACCAACAACTAAACACACACTCGCTTCACACCAACAACTAAACACACACTCGCTTCACACCAACAACTAAACACACACTCGCTTCACACCAACAACTAAACACACACTCGCTTCACACCAACAACTAAACACACACTCGCTTCACACCAACAACTACAACACACTAGAGGTAAGATCGGGCCTAAAAAATCCGGCCCGACCCGACACAGGCCCGCGGGCATTAAAGCCGAACTCGGACGGAACCCGACCAATTAAGTTGATTTGCAGGGCCGAGCCCGAAGCAAACCCGAAATTTCAATTTAACCTATAGTATTCTTAAAGGTAAAATATTCTACATATTTTTATGATCATGAAAGTTATTGTCTTTCTAACAGAGAGTGGTCTCTGCAGCCGCGCGCGTATAAGCTGCTGTTGTGGCATAGAGTTCTGCTGGAAGCACTGCACATAGGGACCTCCCTCCATGATAAATGCATTTGATCAATGAAATAACGCTGGAACACAGAATAAGAGGCCAGACAGAGAGAGTGACAGAGATCTTGATGCGCACTCGCTTCATTACGCGGGAAATACTGCAGCCGCGGCGGTGCGCGTTTGCCTTTTCAGTTTCCCTCTCTGAAGTTTATCCTTGACTTCCTGCTGCTCCATATCAGGGATCCCTAAACAAAATAGATGCAGACTTGGGGAGGGGAGATTACGTTCACGACACGTGCGCAGAGCTGCGGGTGGCCGGCGCCCCCCTCGTTCTGCCAGTTGCTGGACCACAGTGTATGTCAATCAACGGTGGGCTGGTGACTGGTGGGAGGGGGCGGGGTCTACCTGTGTGTGTGCGCTAGGGGAACGTTCTCCCTCTGAGTCAGAAGCTGGCTGTGCCTTTCGGTTCGTGCGGTAACCGTTCTGACATCCAGGATTAATAAAGAGCTGTTGGACAACCGCCGCCTAAGGAGCTTCTTTGCAGACATTACAATATATTTATTAAAAAAGTCAGCGAGAGAGAAGCCCGGCCCGAACCGACCCGAACGTAATGACTGTCATTTAGAGCCCGACCGGACCCGAAATTTGGGTCGGGTCGGGTTCGGACTCGGGCTCGGGCTTAAGATCTTACCTCTACAACACACACTCGCTTCACACCAACAACTAAACACACACTCGCTTCACACCAACAACCAAACACACACTCGCTTCACACCAACATTGTACACTGACCTCCTGCTCCTGTTTCTTCCGTGCAGCTTCATCTTTTTTCCTTTTCTTTTCTTCTTCCATCTGTTGCAAACAACACAACGGTTAAAGACAGAAGTTATGGGGCAGGAAAACTTGTTTGTTCTTTCTTTTAGTGGCTTTTTAATAACAAATGTCTGCTTATGGTTTTAAAAGCTCCCACAAAGCTTTGGTCCAACATCCACACCTCCACTCTCCATTTTCATTTATATAAAGTAAATGATGAGCCAATGTTACTGGAATTACGTGAAACATCAACACAATGTATTTACCAAAAAAACATTCCAAACTGGACTTTATCTGGGATAATTAACCACACCACATGGCATCCTACCTTTTTCTTCTCCTCTTTCTCTTTCAATAATGTCTCTCTATCCACAAGCTTCACCACAGTGGGGAGACCTGAAAACACAAAGACCCTCCTTATGGTTTGTACGTCACTTCACCTGACCGACATTATTTCATCGTAAAACTGAACTGTTCATTTCACCTTCATGGCTCCCATGCCATATTTTTAAAATACAAGTCTTTGCTAAAGCTCTTGTGAATAAAGCAATAAGGATAACACTTTTATGGATTAAAAATAAGTGATCAGCACTCAGATTGTTTGCAGTGTTCAAGCTGCTCCAGTGGCGTCCACCCTGCTCCAGTGGCGTCCACAGTGATCCAATGTTTTGTGGAATTGGGTTACACAAGGAAGCATGTCCCACGGGGGTTTAAGAACATCCACCAGCTGCTGTTCGTTACTCCTCAGCCTCCTTAATAGAGCTGTATGCGCTTTGATGACTTCAGACATTTTCTTCTAAACTGAATGTAACTTACTTGGATGACGTCTTTATTTTTGGTCTTATGCAAAAGTCTAACGTAGAACTAAAATGTTTTCAAAAATGCAAACTTTAAAAGTATGCAAGTATTTCAAAGTACAAGTATTGGTTGATATAAAAAGGGCGTTACCTTCGTGATCCTCCAGTCGGACCCCCAGTTCTGGTAGCGTGTCGTCCCGGACAATGTCACAGAGCTGCAGCAGCTCGGTCACTGAAACAGGGGTCCAATTAGACCCGAATACAATGCAACCAGAACCTTTGTTTGAGTGAAGAACTCTTGCCTTTCTGTTCCCGGGCGATTTTCCGGACCTTTTCCCTAAAGTCCGACAGAACGGTGAGGTACGGCATCACCGCGCCTTCCAGCTGCAGAGATCAGAGGAAAGGTTCTGCAGTGTGAACGGCACCAACGGTTTTTTAAAGTGATGTGGTTCAGAACCGATTCCATAAACATCCGGATCTGACTTATAGGAGCAGAAAAACAGTAGTTCCTGCCAGATGAGGACAATAAAGGAAGAAGCAGAAAAACTAAATTTGGCTAAAATATTTCCTAAAACTGAAACATTTAACAAATGTTAACTGCAAAAGCTGGAAGTTGAAAGTTAGACGGCCGAATTAGAGCAAGAAATACTGATGCTGAGAACAAAGACACATTTAGAGATAAGAAAATCTAAATCACATTAGCAGACAAAGACAAAACAACAAATGAAACCTTTTCAAATTGTCTTTTGTCTAAGCTAAAGGTTTCCTGAAGTTTGTAGCTTATTTTCATTCATTTTTTGTATCAAATATTGAAAAAACAAGCAGAGTGAGCTAACTCTACAGAACCCCAGCAGGAATGAGGACCTGAAACCACAACGGTGTCAAGCCGGCAGAAATGAGGACGAATTTTCCAGAGTTTGTCTTGAAGAAGTCCAGCAGAATGAGAAAAACATGGACTTACATCCACACTGTGAGCCTGTCCTCCAACAGGAAACCCGATGGGTTCAGATCCTTCAACAGCACCGAAAATCTACAAGAAGCAAACAAAGCCGTGTTTAGGGGAAATCCTCCAACAGAAGACACGTCTACTGTGCAGGAGGAAAGTTTCCCAGAGTTCCCTTTTCTGCTCTTCATGTAGGATTAAAGCTTTAGTCCTTCCGGGTGGACACGGCTGTCTGCAGGTGAAAAATGGTCAGACCTGTACGGGCCAAACGTCACGTCATAGAGAAAATGTCCACGCACATTTTTCTGTGCTGCAGGCGGCGGTCGCAGTGAACACTAAAACAACACGTTAGGGTTAGACGCAGGCGTGTTGTACAGATATGACTTTTATTCAATCCCCACATCCTGCAGCCTGAGCAGGACGCCAGTTAGGACTGTTCACGTGACACGTGCACGCTCCTTTCTGCAGCCCGACTGTGAGAAAGGAGGACATTAGACAATCAGAGTGCAGTTTATGTGCACGTCCTACGGGGTTCCTATGGGCACTTGTGCACCACGTGCACACTCCGTCAGTAAGGAGCCAGAACTCGCACCTTAATAAGGACCAGAGTGGCGTTTGACATCACCCACATGTGTAACTTCCACAGGCCTTACAAATACACAAACCACACGCACAATAATGGTACGTTCCAATATCATGACATCCCTGAAGGTGGCCGTACGAACCTCAAGGAGCCTGCAAGACACACCTGCTCTCTCCTTGAGATGCAGGCGCAGCTCTCTGTGACGATGGCTGAGGCATCCCAGAAACCTGCAATCCCCCCTACGGGCCACTCCCCCGCACGGTGCATGCCACTCCCCCGTACGGTGCCGTACGGTGCATGCCACTCCCCCGTACGGTGCATGTCACTCCCCCATACGGTGCATGCCACTCCCCCATACGGTGCATGCCACTCCCCCATACGGTGCATGTCACTCCCCCGTACGGTGCATGCCACTCCCCCGTACGGTGCATGCCACTCCCCCATACGGTGCATGCCACTCCCCCGTACGGTGCATGCCACTCCCCCATACGGTGCATGCCACTCCCCCGTACGGTGCATGCCACTCCCCCGTACGGTGCATGCCACTCCCCCGTACGGTGCATGCCACTCCCCCGTACGGTGCATGCCACTCCCCCGTACGGTGCATGCCACTCCCCCGTACGGTGCATGCCACTCCCCCGTACGGTGCATGCCACTCCCCCGTACGGTGCATGCCACTCCCCCGTACGGTGCATGCCACTCCCCCGTACGGTGCATGCCACTCCCCCGTACGGTGCATGCCACTCCCCCGTACGGTGCATGCCACTCCCCCGTACGGTGCATGCCACTCCCCCGTACGGTGCATGCCACTCCCCCGTACGGTGCATGTCACTCCCCCATACGGTGCATGTCACTCCCCCATACGGTGCATGCCACTCCCCCGTACGGTGCATGCCACTCCCCCGTACGGTGCATGCCACTCCCCCATACGGTGCATGCCACTCCCCCGTACGGTGCATGCCACTCCCCCATACGGTGCATGCCACTCCCCCGTACGGTGCATGCCACTCCCCCGTACGGTGCATGCCACTCCCCCGTACGGTGCATGCCACTCCCCCGTACGGTGCATGCCACTCCCCCATACGGTGCATGCCACTCCCTCGTACGGTGCATGCCACTACAGCTTAAGACAGCCATGTTTCCCCAAATATTCTGATATTTTTCTGCAAATGAAACCATTGATGGTGATTGTGATGTAAACTCTGGATAAAGTCATGAAAGTTAGACAGGGAAACCCCTTTTGACTCTCATTTCCCCAGTCCCTATGTCTGCACAGATCTTGTGGTCGGTGATGTCACGGCGGCTCACCCTCAGCATGCTGGTGAGGTAGGCGGCGACGCCCTCCAGCAGCGTGCGGTTGGGCCTCAGCTTGGCGGCCTTCCTGCCGGCGATGTAGCTGTTGCTGTGGCCGACCAGCACCCTCATCTCCTCCATGGCGCTGCGGGTGTCCACATTGTCGCACAGAGCCTGGTGGACGGCGGCCTTTCTGCTGCAGAAGCTGCAGCGGCATGGCAGCGTGACTCACAAAGCCAACAGCTCTACACTTATTTCCACTTATATCCACAAAAAAGTCCCATTTATTGTTTCCATGAAAGGTTTTCCACCAAAACAGTCATTTGTTTATTATTTTCATGTCTTAATGACGTCAAAATCAGAAGTGTGTTTTTCTATCCCCTATAGTAGAAAACTGCTCTTTTAGTGTTGAAAGTTGCAGACCTAATGCTATAATGCAATAATGGGCAAAAGCAGAGAACGTTCTTCAATCAATCATCAGATCTGAATTTATTTTAACAACTACACTAAAAGTATTTTTTTATGTCTGGGTAAATCGTGCATGACAATTGCTTCAAGTATTCCACCCAAAATCAATTGGAATTGATTGTTTTATCTTCTCAACTCCAGTGACTGCAGGAGCAGAGCGGGGCTGTGGTGGAGTGGATGTTCTGCAAAAGAGGAGCGTTTCCATGTCTTCAGGCAGCTCTGTGTTTAGAGCGGGCCTTGCTAACCTTTCCCTAAATTTAAATGCAACCAGGACGTAAACAATGCAGTTCCTCAAATGACCACTGGAGGCTGATTTCCATCTATCATTGAACTGGAGGGGAAAACTTCTCTCAAAGTTGAGCGTTTGTGCTTTCAAACACCTTTTGGATGGGTGTCATTCTTTTCTATACATGGCATCTGTCCACAAAGCCTCCACTTTCCTTTCCTTCCTAAATGCCTTTTGTTTTGGAACTTTGCTAAAGGGGGTGGGGCTAAAACTGCAGTCATTATGGTGGATCCAGTTTATTCTGTAGGTGAGGTCAGAGTTCATCTGCCCTGCTCGTGTGTCTGTGGATCACAGCTGACAGAACATCTAGTCCAGACTTCATTCAACAGACATGACTTCTTTTCCCAACAGTTCATGTTCAAATGTATGTTTGTCTTCCTTCGCAAACTAAAAAATAGATCAATCTCTCTGATTATTTTGAGGTTGGAAACCATTTCTATGTGGTTGTTTGAGGAAGGTTTGCTCATTTTCCCAGACCTGTTGTTGAGCTCCACCTCTGCTGCCTCCCACTTCTCAAAGCGACCCGTGAGGTCGGTCGGAGCGCGGAGGATGTCCTTCACGTTCAGGAAGAACTCCTGATGGTCGGGAAAGGGAAAGACGGTCAACGGTTGGTCCAGACCGCCTAGACCGCACGCTGGGAGTGACGCCACCTACGTTCATGAACTTCTCATACTGGATCGCAGACTCCATGGTGTTGGACGAGTAGTCCAGGGTGTCTTTCCAGGAGTGCATCAGAAACGCCAGCCGGAGCTGACGAGCTGCAGGGAGACAGCAACACTTCAGGTTTAGGTAGCAGGTAGGGGGTCCTAGCGCCACCCTGTTCCAAGGCGCCAAACAGCTACAGCATGAGGGTTAGAATGGGGGCGTTTGATTGACATGTGTCATGACTCGACATGACATTTCTGTGCATGTTTAAATGACTGACAGGGGGATTAGTCCCGCCCATTTGCCAAGTAAGGCGATGTCCTTTCATGTGTCCTTCTGTTGCTGAGGCCAGGAGCTCCATCAAGACTCCTGCAGCAGGATTACAGATGTTTCAAGGCTGGACAACTCCTCCCTAAACACTTTCTACACTTTTCACAGACAGACATGAACATTTTCACACTTTTCTCTCAAAGTTCAAACCGTCACAGAAAAATACGTCCAGCTTTCTAGAAAAACAAACTGATTGTGATCAAAGATTTATGGAAATGTGGCAAAACTGAACAGATTCTGTACAGGAGACGCAGCATGGAGGAGAGCGACTGACACGGTCAACAGCCAATCAGGACGCAGAACACAATGCACTGGGGGGGCACTCCTAAAAGGGGAATGAAACAGTGAGACTGTGAAAGGTGAACGGAGGGATAATTATGCCAACACGCTGCACACAAAACCTTCTCAGTTGTACATGAAAATATGAAACATTTGCTTTTTTTTTTGCTTTTAAAAGTTTTTTGTGCGTTTGCAACAATAAATGTTTCCACATGCGTTGTGTCTCATCTTGCTTTATTCCTATCTTTGATTTTTCTTATTTGTGTGACAGCAAAAACCAAAAAAAAAAAACGTTTTTGAAGGCAAACATAAAAATGTCGTGCAAATTCAAAGGTTTTGTGAGCAACGTATTGGCATAAATCTGACTCCATAAAGCGTCATGTAGTGAGGGCAGACGGCCCGCCGGGCTGCAGTCTGCGCCGTGCCATCAGGCTGAAGTGAAGACGGTGGCTCGGAAGCACATTTGAACAGAAAGTCTGCAGCTTCTGCAGTTACTGGAACCAATGGGAAGTACTGAGAGTGGATCTGCAGCTGCAGTTACTGAGGCTCTGCAGCAGAAGTGCTTTGGCGGAGCGCGGCGTGCAGCGCGGCGTGCAGCGGTGAACCAGGCACCCAAACACACTGAGGGGAGATGTTCAACACTCAAAAATCCTGACGTCCCTCTGAACGCAGCGCTGAGCTCTGCTCTCTGATCCTCATTCACTGTTTCTGCTCATAAACTGAGCTGGATCTATTTCTCAGTCAGCCAGCTGTCACCGGCCGCCATGACAGCGGGCTGAGCGCCGCCGCCGCCGCGCTCAGCCCGCTGTCATGGCGGCCGGTGACAGGACGGCGCTCCTCACTCACCTGTGTTCTTGGCTAAAGCGTCCTTTATGGTGATAAAGTTCTTCAGAGACTTGGACATCTTGCACCCGGCGATGGTCAGGTGACCCGTGTGCAGGAAGTAGCGCACCCAGTGGTCGTTCTCAAAGAAGGCCTGTGGAGGACGGACCGGGCGGTCAGCGTCTGTCGCCCTTTAAAACCGGCAGCATGACGGGAGGGAATCTGACCTCGGACTGAGCCAGCTCATTGTCGTGATGAGGGAAGCGCAGGTCAAACCCGCCGCCGTGAATGTCCATGGACTGGCCCAGAATGGACCCGGCCATGGCCGAGCACTCGATGTGCCAGCCCGGCCGCCCCTGATCCAAAAACCGTTCCTTCATTCCACTAAACCATCAATAATCAACAAACATCCACCGATTCCACAAGCATGCAACCAGCCAGTGAAAGAACATCAACTAGAAGAAACACCAGAGGGAGAACTTTACAAACTACAAGTGGTCCCGGTCCGGCGTGAGTCCAGCTCACCTTTCCCCACGGAGAGTCCCAGGACGGCTCCCCGGGTTTGGAGGCTTTCCACAGAGCAAAGTCGTTCTGAGACTTCTTCTCGGTGAGCCGGTCGGCAGAGACGCTCAGGTCGCCTGAGGACACAGCGGACAGAAACCGGATCTCAGGAAAGAACCAGAATCATGGGCTTCCTGTCTGTCATGCTAGAAAAATACAATAGAAAGATTTTCAAAGGTAAATTCATCTTAGTCTGAGAAAACGTGTCTTACTTTCCTAAAGTTAGGCCACTTGGTGGATTTTGTTGGTGCTAATTTGAAGAAAACCTGCCAGTAAGGTGAGGATTAGTGAGTTCTTTCTGTTTCTGCAGAGCAGCAGAGCCACGAGCAGAATGAGAGGAAACCCAAACATCACGTTTACACAGACCAGAAATGTAAGCAACAGTACGGGTGCTGCTTGGAGCACAGCTGGAAAAACCAGCAGGTAGGACGCTTCCTCTTTTAACGCTAGACCAGGGGTGGGCAATTATTTTAACTGGGGGGCCACATCGGGTTCTAACAATGGACAGAAGGGCTGAACCAGGAGCAGATGGTGGAGTGAGAATGATAGAACTGGAATGTAGATGAAAACATTTGGATTGAAAATTATCTTCTAAAACAGAATATTCTAGAGTTTTTAGTTTAAACTTTTGTTCTCAGTTGAGATCTTTTTGTTGTGAAGCCCTTTGGTTCCTTCAAGGAGTTGGAAAGTGTTGTATGGATAAAGTTTCATTCATTCATGATCCTTTTAAGAAAATAAATAACACTCTCTATGATTTCCAAAGACAAAAACTCAGGAAAAATATACTGATACATTTAAAAATCAATAACTAGTGGCTCCTCTGCTGTCATAATTCTGCAGAGACTTTGAGGCTGCAGCTCCTCACGTCTCACAGTTTAAGCAGCTGCTCTGTGTTCTGTTCTGTTCCTCATCTAGTAATAATGAAAAAAGCTCATTTCATGTCACATATTTCTGTTACCTTTTCACCAGAACAGAGTTCCTCATTTATTGCAGGAATTACGTTCTAAAAATAACCGTGATCGGTGAAATCCACAGAGTCTGATTCCAGACGTTTATGGCAGTAAAACTCCTCACTGCATTAATCCACTTTTCTCTCACAGACATGAACATTTTCACCTTTTCTCTGGTTTGAATCCTCAAACCTTCATAGAAATGAGGTCCAGGATCTTAGAATGAAAACAAAGATCTGATGGATCACAGATTTCTGATCTGAAGAGCTCCGTGTTTCTGTACAGGAGACACGGATGAGATTGATTGACAAGGTCTCCAGCCAATCAGGACACAGAACAGGGAGCTGTTTAAAACCCCCCTGTGCCCCCCTGCTCTCTGGCGTTGGGGGCTGCTGTGGCGGTCCCACTGGCCCTGCCCGGGGGGGCGGCTAGGTTTTTCCCTCTTTTTACATTCCATCATCCCCCCAGAAGAACATAGACACTCACTCCAGCACAGGTTCTATCTCACCTGCACAAACAGTTTGTGAGTCTGAATGAAATGTTTCACATGTGAGTCTGAATGCATGAGTGTGCGTGTGTGAATGTTAGTGGTAGTGTGTCCATGTAGACTTGTGTGTGTGTGAACACTTTTGGAGCCAACAGGTGTGTTTGTAACGTTTGAGTGTGTGTGTGTGGACAGGCCCCGCCCATTTGAGATTTTTCATGCATCTTAACCTGTCAGTTGTGATTCTGAAGCTCCAGCAACTTGTTGCTTTCTGACGCTCCATGATCTCACCCTCACTACTGTAATTACCCCCCCCTTATCTGTCATCCCTCTCTCTGTTGGACAGAAAGATCCGTTTGGATCATCAGACTCTGAAGAACTCCCAGGCCGAGCCGAACGCAGACGTACCTTCTCCCTCCTGTAAGGCTTTCTGGTCGCCCACTGCCTCTGGAACCAGTTTGCCGTACGAGTGCTGAGGACTCGCTTCAAACTTCACTGTGTCGAAGTAAACGGAACCGTTGGACTCATACCTGCAAACACCACAGGGGCAAACCTGCAGAACCTGCTGGAGAAGCTGAGAAAGTAAAGAGGTTTCTTCCTGACCCGTAACCGTTGGAGACGATGGTCTTTACAAACTCCACAATCTCAGGGACGTATTCGCTGACACGCGTCAGGACGTCTGGAGGAAGAACCTGGAGGACACAGAGGAACGTCACTGGAACATCTCTAGATCATCTCTAGAACATCAGCAGAGCATGGTTAGAGCATCCTTAGAACATGGTTAGAACGTCAGGGGTCTGCGTTTGGCTCAAAGGTGCTGGTGGAACGTGCTGCTTACGTTCAGGGCCTCCATGTCTCTATGATACTCCTCCTCCCAGTGTTTAGGCAGGCTGGAGAAGATGGAGTTATCCGTGACCTGATGTCCAGACTGCTGGTCCAACCACTCAGCCAGCAGGTCCTTGGAGTTCTCCAGCAGCGCCTTAGAGACAGATATCAGACCCAATCAGACCCACAATGCACGGCTGGTCCTGACGCTGCTGTGCGTCTGTCAGGGCTGTGGCTGTGTTATTGTGTTTAGGTACTTTTGGAGGGATTCTCTGTTTTCTGCTGCAGTGGGGGGGGGTTCTGTCTCTCCTTTTCTTGTGCAGATTAGAGCCCAAATGATCCGGAGCACCTGATTGGCTGTAAAACCACCTTTTTAGGCAAACCTGGTTCCTCTGCTGATCAGCTGTCAGCTCAAATCAGACACAGAAGCTCCACTATTGACTTGGTCCTGAAATACCTCCACTTGGTTCAGGCTCTACTGTATTTAAAACTATTTTGGAAATAAACATTCTTTTCTCTCAAAGAGAGAAAAAGCTTTTTTTTCTTAAATGTACGGCACAAACGGAACCTTCTGGTCCGTGTAGGTTTCCTCCTGGATGGACTGTGGTTGTGGTTTACATGTATTCAGAAAGCAGCGTGTGAGTGTTCAGTGTGTCGCTAAAAACCAACAACTTTGTGTTGCTCCACCTGCATTATGACCTCTGACCTTAATAACCTGTGGGGGGATGAAACCCAACAGTAGATGCAGTGGAGGTCACATCCTACTAGACTGTGTTTCAGTCCTACTCATAGACTTCTCTTTTCATCTGAACTGGAGGATTGCATTTCAAAATAAAAGCCTGTGTAAATCCCGACAGGTGAAGCTGCACAGGTGCAGCAAAGGGTTCGTCTGAAAAGCGGATGTAGAAAAAGGCATTTCTGCAGTAACTCAACAAAGATGGCTGGAAAGATCCAGACGAGGGAGAAGAACATACAAGAGAGGAAAAAAAGAAGAAAATATCAAAGAAGGGAACCAGAAAAACCAACCCGATTTATAGAAAGCTCTGTTCCATGAATTCCATCAAACGTGTGTTTTTTCTTCTCTGGAACAGCTCTGACTGACCTGGCTCTACAGCAGGGGTCGGGAACCTTTTTGGCCGAGAGAGCCATAAACGCCACATTTTTTAAATGTAATTTAGAAAGAGCCATACAATAATGTAGCGTCCCTGTCCCACACTGAGGCACAGAGACTTAACCTCTTTTAAGGTTCTTTATTCTGGTTACTGTAGACCATAACCAACGCCGAACAATTAATTCAGCAACTCCTGAATCTCTCCCGCTGAGACCAGAGCTTCTCCCAACTTTATATTCCCTTGTACCTGCTCCAGTCCTCCCATTTCTCTTATTCGGCCCATAGCTGAACCCCATTGGTCCAAACTACCTAACAACAGGCTGAGTGACAGAACTGAGAGCCAATCAGATCTCTGCTTGATGCGTTCAAGGAACTCCAGAACTTTTAACGCGTCCCAACAGCGGACCCAACTCAGTCCACTACAATATGTTTAAAACTAAAAATACAAGTGAATGTGAGCATTTGATGGAATTTCAACACTTTTAAAGTCCAATAAGTCTGTGGATTCTTTTTAATAACATGGTTATGCTGTTGCTAATAAATGATGAGTATTTCTCGTGGTGGTTCTGCTGATGGTCTAGTCTGGTTGATCCGTGGTGAGTTTCAGCTTCATGCAGGCGTTGAGACTTTAAACGTGATCGTAGGTCTGAATGTTCTGGAGATGTGAGGAAGACTCACATGCAGACGTGGAGACAAACACACACTCACACACTGCAGTGAGTGACGGACAGCGGGTTTTACGTTATTACAATCCCTGCGCGATTCACCTGCTGCCTGTGGAAGAAAGCAGAGGGTGGGGGGCACCCCCACCCTCTGCTTTCTTCCTCACATCCCGTCCCCGCATCTGCGCGCTCTTTCTCAGAGACGGGAGCGCGCAGGTTTAGGCACGGCAATTAATAGGTTTCCTGCTGGAATAAACTCTGTGAAATAGTAGATAATAGTAAACTGAGTGCTGGCGCAGATTTTTCTCTCCAAGCACCGCTACTACTGCGCGCCCCTCTGGCATCGCATCGCGCACGAGAAGGACTGGTCTAATGAAAAAAAAAATGGTATAAATAAAGATTTGTCTGCGAGCCATACGTGACCATCAAAAGAGCCATATGTGGCTCGCGAGCCATAGGTTCCCGACCCCTGCTCTACAGTTTCACGATCCTTCTTTCTTACTGCACCTTTGAGCCATTATTTGACCCCCGACACAAACCCCAAAACTCCCCCCAAAGAGCGCCGCGGAGCACCAGACACAGTGAAGGACAGCCCGCAAATAACTACAAACTGATGACATCACAGTGGGAGGAACCATCAAAAAATGGATGGAGGTGTCTTTAAAATCTCTCATGGAGTTCCTACACATTTCCCAGAATCCATAGCAGAACCAAAACATCCGTGTGGGGGATTTCCACGCCTTAGGCCAGGCACCCAGAGAGAAATCTGCCCCAAAGAGGTTAAAGACGCTCGCTGCTACAAAGTCAGGGGCAAATATAAAAGCTCATTTATCAGCCGTTAGAGCCCGCCGGTCATACGACGCCGCTCACGGCTTTCATTAGTGTTTGGACTGCCGTAAGCTCTGAGGAGGAAGACGCTGACAGCAGGAGTCAGAGTTCAGTCATTCACTGCGGCTTGGCTCGGCTCGGTTCGGTTCGGCTCGGTGTGCTTTGGTGATTACAGAGAGCCCTGCCAGCGCTTTAGGAGGGCATCGATTTCTATAAGCAACACCACATTTCTCCTCACAAACGGACTCTGCCGTTTCACTGACAATCACATTCTGCCCCCACCTGTCAAATGACACCTGGGGGGCAGGAGCACAGCCATCAGACATCCTCACCTGAGCCAGCGGCTGCAGCTCGCCGTCTGCAGCTCCGCGGTCCACGGCCGCCTGCAGCGGCTGCAGGCCTGTGGCCACAGCGGCGTCCAGCCGCTCCAGCATCTGCTTCTTATCTGGATCCGTGGTGGAGGCCAGCTTTTCCTGAAAGGGCTGAAGAGACGGAGGGACGTTCAGAGGTCTGAGGAGAACCTGAAGGTCACAGGAGGCTGCTGCGCCCTCATCTTCCCTGTGACGGAGGAGGTCAGCTGTGTTGGTGAAGCTACGCTTTTTCTTCTTAACAATCACAGATGGAGGAAATGTACAAAGATCTACTTCTGACATCCTTTCTGATCTAGAAGAACAGCTCCTGCTAGCGGTTTAAAGCTAAGGTGTTCATTGGACGGTTTTCTAGATGTGACGTGGTTTCTGAAGCTATCTATCCAGACATTCAGTTCTTCATTTTTAAACTCGGCATTAGAAATACTGAATGTGAAAATGAGACCAACGCTCCAGGCGGCTGGAACTCACCCCCCTGGCACTGAGGACGTCCTGCAGGATCTGAGCTGCAGCTGGTCTCTTCTCCTGGTACTGGTCCAACAGGTGGTTCTGCCGGGCCCTTCTGATGATCTGACAGAGGAGAGAACAAGAACCCATCCCTGAGGGTGCAGACTTTTGAAACATTTCATAAAAAGCAAACAAATAAGGGATGATTGACAGCAGCAGCCACGCCTCTCTTGGCCTGGTTTTCAGCAGACGCTTTCGTCTAACCGGACTCTGTGGTTTAGAGAAGCAGAACCTGCTGATGTTTTCCCGCCCACACAGAAACGAGAGCAGACCCCTCTGGAGCCTCCTCAGCCCTTGTTCTAGAACGACTGGAAAATACCCCCAGAGGGGGCAGCAGGAGGTCAGGCACGCTTTCACCGCTTCACTGAAAGCTGGAAGACTGGACCAGCACCGACCCGGCATCCATGTTCTCCACTGCTGTGAGAGATCTGAGCCAGGCCAGCGGACCGGTACCGGATCAACCCAGTTCCAGTTCCAGCTGACAGACGATAAGTGACGACCCCCCCCCCCATCAAACCAAAGGAGGGCCAACGATCCTGACATGGAAACTCTAAATGTTCTCCTGAACTGCTGCACCACCTCCAACTATGATGTCAACTCCAATACTAAACACACAGAAACATTTCCAACAGATCTGAAATGTTCTTTACCTCCCAAACAGCTTTTTAAAAGTGCTTTCATGACAACACTGCAGCAGGGAACCTGTGTGTGTTTGAACCAAACACACTGCATGTGTGTTTGTCAGACCTACATACCTATTGATGGGATACTTCAACGATCAGAGAGAAAAACACCAGAACTTCCTCTGAAGTGTAGCTGAAAGAAGCCATTCTCCATTTTTGGACTTACTTTATCGTCTATGTCTGTGATGTTCATGCAGTAGAAGACGTCGTACTTGAAGTAGTCCCTCAGGATCCTTCGGAGGATGTCAAAGGAAATGTAGGACCTGCAGAGAAAGCATCCAGGTCACGTATTGGTTGAACTGATCCTGGGGGGTCCTCTCGGCGTTACCTGGCGTGTCCCATGTGTGAGGCGTCGTACACTGTGGGTCCACAGCAGTACCACGTCACTCTGGTCCCTCTCTGGGGGAAAAACGGCTCCTGGAAGTCGGCGGAGGGAAAAGCGTCACTCTGACATGAACTTCCTGAACATTCAGTCAACAGGAACACGTCATCTTCTGTCACCACGTCTCCTTCTCTACATCCAGCCTCTCATCAGCCGTCATGGAACCGCTGGCTTTACTGATGCGGCTCCTCTATCGAACCGGGACTGGACCAAAGCAAAACAAATCCACTTCAATGGCTACATTTATTTCGGGCTTCCAGAATCCAATTTGTGAAACTCAGAGATCTGTTGAGTTGGTTGATCCCCAGATTTAGGGGAACGCTCTACCAGATCTTTATCCCTGATTAAAAACACTAAAGCCCCGTTTCCACTGAGTGGTACGGTCCGGTACCGTCCACTCTGAGCGTTTCCAATATAAGACGAACCCCTGTAGGTTGTAGGTCCATAGAAAACTGGGACGGACCGGTTAGGGCGGAGCTACTGCTGAAACCCGTTAACTGGCTGAAGGTCATTATGACTAAAGAAAGCAGTGGCCTTCATCCTCGCCGCCCGCAATCTTCTGTCAGACATCATTAAAGGGTCTACATCCTGCTTTTCTGTCAGAGTAAATGACATCCATATATATGATCATATGTTTGGAACACTAAAGAACTCATTATTTATGTAATACGAAGTATTTTCACAGCTCTAATTCAAACCCTCAAGTAAGACGACTCAATCTCTGAGGCTCCGCCCTTGTCTCTGTGTGGGTCCCGCCCATTTCATGATGTCATCCTAGAGTCTGCCTCAGAGCGTGTCTGCGTTTCTCCCATGAAAACATTTTGTTTTCCTTACAAAAGCGTTGAGCCGATCACCGCTAGCTCCATAGAGAAAGTGTGTGTTGGCCTGGGGGCGGGGCTGGTGGCACAGACTCTTCCTGGAAGGGGCGGGTCTCACTTTGTGACATCACAATGTGAAAACACGCTGATCTGAGGGGCTGGTGCTCAGAGAGCAGGTTTTTACAAGAATACAGCACACGGCTGTGGGTTTGTCTTTGTGAGGAAAGACTTAAGGTACCAAAGCCCAGTGGACTAAAAAGCAGCTGCATGACCTCCATCGTTAGCTTCAGCCCCCCCAGCATGATGGTCAAACTCTGAGGGGAAACGCTCACCTGGACCGATCCAAACCGGACCGCACAGCTCAGCTGAAACAAGGATAAAGACCCTGGGAGTTTCAACGTCTGGTCCACACTGATGGACTTGGAGAAGGTCCTGAACCACGTTCTGTGGGGGGGTCTGCTGTGAGGACTATTCCATTTGTGAAGAATCAAAGCAGCAGACTCCTGTGACGGCGGGGTTCTGCAACCTCGGCTCTTTGTCTTCCAGTCTATCCTAAACCATGCTGCCTGAAGACGGAGGAGTTCGGCTTTAATCCACTCTTGGGTTGTTTGCTGATGGCCTCATGTCTTCCTAAAGCTATGACCTTTGACCTTTGGCAGAGCGGTTTCAGCCAAATGTGAAATGGTTGGTCAGGACGTCCAAGTCTATGATTCGGAGCTGAAAAAAGCCGAACCAGTGTCTGTTCGTGTCGTACTTTGGTCAGAGTGATGATGGAGTGATGACATCTCACAGCTCCTCTAACTACACAAACGGTGAGGGACGGCCTCCCTTTGCTCAGGGCCCCGCCCCCCTGACCTCTTCCTGTGTAGATCTCTGTCCGAACAGGAGCTGACAGCAAACCCACCTTGGCTCTGGTCAGGCTGTTGTAGAGCCGAAGCTGGGGAACATCGCCTCCTGCTGGTGGAGACCAGGAGGGTTGGAGCCGCTTCCCTTTGGCTGAAATGGAACAAATGACCTGCATGAGTTTCAAAGAAACCAAACCTGCAGGCTGAGCTGTGGGATGATCACAGGCTGTGTCTGAATTCCCGCCATAACCCCTAACTACTAAAACTAGACAGAGCGGGACGATGAAGAGCCCTGAATTTGAAAAGCACTTCTGACGCCACGCTCACTACTTTTTAAACGTGGATACGACGTCATTGACTTCATGAAGTTAAAATCTAATCAATATGAGCGTTTTGTGACAATTATTTATGATCCACTGTCTTCTGAAGATATGCAATCTTACGATCATGGGTCGACCGCCCTACCGCTGCACCACGGCCATTATCGTTACTTTAGAACGTTTCAAGTCATCGACATCACAGCTGTTTTCAAACCCAGAATCAGCCAGTCTGTCTATTTAAAGGGAGACAAATAGTCACGATGCTGTTTGGTGAAAAGGTGTGAACCACACTGAACATGGACAACAGAAAGCCAAGGAGAGAATTGTCCCAGGACATTAGAAACAAAATCATAGATAAACATGGTAAAGGTAAAGGCTATAAAACCATCTCTAAGCAGCTTGAAGTTCCTGTGACCACAGTGGCACATATTATTCAGAAGTTTCAGACCCACGGGACAGTAGCCAACCTCCCTGGACGATGGAAGAGGAACATTGATGACAAATGGAGGAGACAGATAGTTGGAACTGGATCCAAAGAGCCCAGAACAACCTCCAAAGACATTAAAGGTGAACTCCTAGATCACTGTACATCAGTGTCAGATCACACCATTAGTCATTGTTTGAGCCAGAGTGGACTTCATGGAGACGACCAAGGAGGACTCCACTGTAGAAAGGAAATCAGAAAAAAGCCAAAAATGCATGTTGACAAGCCACAAAGCTTCTGGGAGAATGATGAGACCAAACTGGAGCTTTTTGGTGAGGCCCATCAGCTCTATGTTGGTAGACTCAAACATGAAGCATCAACCAAAAGAACACTGTCCCTACTGTGAAACATGGAGGAGGCTCAGTTCTGGTTTGGGGCTGCTTTGCTGCATCTGCCACAGGGGGTCTGGAAGTTGAGCAAGGTAAAAATGAAATCTCCAGATTATCAAGGGATTCTGGGTAGAAATGTGCTGCGTAGTGTCAGAAAGCTTGGTTTCAGTGGCAGGTCATGGGTCTTCCAACAGGACAACCATCCAAAACACACAGCCAGAACCCCCCCAGAATGGCTCAGAGAAAAGCGTTGGACTATTCTGAAGTGGATTCTATGAGTCCAGGGGCCTCATTTATAAAACCTTGCGTAGGATTTGCGTCAGAAGTGGCGTACGGATGAAACATAGGACGTGCGTACGCACAGAAATATTCGGATTTATAAAACCGTGCGCACGCACATCCTACGCATCTTTCCCTTAATAAATCACAATCAATTCTAAATGCTGCGCAGCTTTTGCGGCTTCATGACACGCCCATAGTTGCCCATAAATAGTCCGTGAAACGCCCACAAATGACGATTCATAATCGTATTTCGGGCAGATGACTCGTAGCAGGGTTTACAGCTTACCCTAGGGCGGTTCAGTCAATTAATGCACCTGCTCAGCGTCCTATTTAAGCCCAGGTGCGCAGGCGCTCATTCTCTTTCTTACCTTCAGCGCTCATTCTTCGCCGTTCCCCGTGCTCGCGGATCCGGCGAGCTCCTTTTCTTCGACGTCTTGCTGTATTCCCCCGTCCTTTGGATGGATATTCCCCATTTCTGATGTGGGCTTCCGTTTTTCGCCGTGTCTGCTCTTTTTTGCGGCTCTTGCCGGGCAGCTAGCGGCGATCTCCAGGCGGCTAACGGCGCCCAGCGCGTTCGTTTCGCCGCGGTCGCGTGCATCTGCAGGGGGTGCGCTTTCCGCGGTGTTCGGGTTGTCCGTGGGCCCGGATCTGGAGCTGTCCGGGTCTATCGTCTGCCGTGGTCGGCCGGTCTTCTCAGGTGAGCGGCGTGCGGTCTTTCCTGGTTCGTTTTTCTGGGCTGAGTCTTGTTTTGTTTACTTCCGTGTATGGTGACGTCGCGCCCCTGAGGACCCTGGGAATTGTAGTTTTTGTGACTCGCGGTCTGTTCCATGATCACTCTGACTCATTTTCTGCTGTTATTCTGCGTCGTCCGGTTATTGTTTCAGGAGTTGTGGGGTCTTTTTCTGTAGTTGTGACGGCTGGCGGTCCTTGTCTGGCCTGGTTTCTCGTGCTGGCTGAATTGTTTGTGGCTTTTTGCATTTTCTTTGTTGCTGTTTTGTTCTTTAGGTGCTGAAGGTGACTCTTGACTATCTTTAATTAGATGCTGGCTTTTTTGTTATGGCGGCTCTTCTGTTTATTTTCTTCGTTGTTGTAGCTGTTGTTAGTCTTAATGTGACTTTGTCTCTTGGACCCGTCTCTCCTCTGTGGACAAATTCCTTATGCTTGGTCTCTTTTATGCGGTGTCTTTGGCTCATTTTAATCACTCGTTCGTTGCCCCGCACGTTCTGCATTTGGTTCTGCTTCGCCTGTTTTTCCCTGCTCCGTGTACCCCAGTAGGTCCTGCCCTGGCTGGGGACTTGCGTCGGCCGCATTAGCGTGTCAGTCTCGTCGCTGCCTTTTTTCTCGGCTGGACAGTTATTGTTATTCATTTCTCTGGTTTGGTCTGGAGGTTTGTGGGGGCTGTGTGATAGATTTTTTTTCCGGGGCATCGTTTTCAAAGCCCCCACTAAGGGTGGCCCTTCGAAGGTTCAGGTTCTCGTGACGTGCTCTGGACCCCTTGGCGCCTCACAGTTCATCTTTTTGGGCATCTGTGGCCTGGTTCCTCATGTGCCTTCAGGATTAGTATATATATTTTCTTCAGCTGCCCAGGCTGTCTCCACGATTTTCCTCCGAGCGCGACATAATACTGAGGATGTCTTATCGCTGATGTTCTCCCTGTTCTGCCTCTATGCCTCTCGGCGTCTCTTGGCATTCAGTTGGTGCTCGACGCGTTTGTCGGTTTACCTTTCAGCTGCCGTGGCAGTCCTCATACTTTCAACTTTCTTAGCAGAAGCTCTGTACTGGATATTTGTAGGCAATGGGTCTCCTTCACTTTGCGAGTTATTGATGGTTTCTCAGTGGCCGAATTTCCTCTGTATCCCTGGTCTTTGGATCTTTGTGGGGGGGGGGATTTATTTTCTAATCTGAGTTCCACGTTGTCTATACTGTATGGTCCTCCACCCTTCCGGATTTATTTTTCTTCTATGGATTGGATGGTTCATTGCTGCTTGTCTCTCCCCATTATGTCATCTTTGGCTTTTGTGCAGCGTGTTTATTCATTTTGGTTTGTTATGCTTTGTCAATGATTGGGCCACCTGACATTTGCTGTGGCTTTGGTCCTATGGTCATCTGTTCATCTTGTGTTCTTGTTCTGGGTAGTTCCATCCTGGGCCCCGTCTTCCTGTTCTGGATTTTGTGTTTTGCGTTTGTTCCTTCCCTCTCTATGCTTGGAGTTGTTATGTTATGATGACTGTCGTGTCTTCAGGCTCCCTCCACTTGTTCCTCTGAGGCTGTGCCTTCTGGTTTGGGGGAAAAGATTTAAGAGTGGTTTGTGTTTGTCCGGCCGCCTGAATCTACAGCTCTGATGATTTATAAGATGTCGTCCAGTTATTTCATCCTTGGAGATTAAATTAGGGCTGTTTCAATAGTGAATGACAGTATTGTGTCATCAGTTGACTTGGTTAATGTTTAAATAACACCTTGAGCAATTTCTACCCTGACCGTAGGAGATATATCACTTGCGCTGTCAAGCTTAGTTCAAGAGTTAAATCTTGTGTCCACAAGTCAGTCTTCTATCTTCCTTGCTTAAGCAGATGACAGTCTGCTAGATGCTTCCCCATTTAGTGGCATATACTCCGCCTCTAAATGCTTAAGGTTCAGTCTAGCAAAAAATACTATCAAAACCTATGATCCCTCATGGCTCTCAAGTTCTCTTTTTCAGTATCCAGACGCCCTTGGCTAATTACAATTTCAGTAGTCTGTACTTTGTTGTCCACCAATTTGGGAACCACTATTATCAGATGCAAAGCATCGAATCCAGCCGGGCTGCAATCCTTTGCTACGTGGGATGTTGACCTTCCTCATCTACAAATCTCTTTGGCTACTCTTCCCATCACCTACTCCTCGATGGCCTCCTGAAGGTGCGTCCCTCTGAAACTTTCAAAGGTTACTTTTCTTATCTTGGAATGTATAAAAAAATTGGTGTTAAGATTTTGTGCAGGTTATATATTTCACTATCATTTCACTGTTGGAAATTGTAATCATGATGGTTTCTAGGGTGCGATAAATCCGCAATGGTTCTTTACTTTAATTGTCTACTAAATTTCACTTCTCAGATTTGTTCTTTAAAAGCACTGTTATTTCATTTATCTCAAGCATTTCGAAACTGATCAGTTTCTGGGATTTTTATATATTCTTGTCAAGACTAATACTGCTTTGTTTTGTCTATGCACCACATCCTGAGCCTGCAAACCCCTACGCCCCGATCGGCTTCTCCGTTTCCAGGAAGTGATGTCACCCCTGCATTCCTTGATCTGGTGCTGCAACGATGACTGCTCGACGCACCTATTGCTGCACTGAAAGTGATGGGGCGGTGGACCTCCTCTGCATTCCAATGACACTTCTGACTGAATTAATCAATCAATGTCAACAGCAGAATGAATGTAAATTCTTCGATTATAGATGTTAAAAGAAAATTATAGCCAGGTGGAAGCCTCAAAATTAGGATGTTCTAAGTTGTATCATAGTATGCGCTGGAGCTCGAATTTGGTTCTTAAGCCAATTTTGTAGTATGCCAATGAAGCATAGTAATTATGGGCGTTGAACTCGTTCTTAATATTTGGTTGGGATCTCAATTACATGATGTTCCTTGAGCGCTTATAATGGTATGCCGAATGGAGAAAATTATGGCTACTATGCTCGTTCGTTGTACTGTCGTTGGGAGCTTCGAAATAATGGATGTACTTAAGCTCGTGTATTTATAGTTGCCACAATGGCAGAAGTTTGGCCATCAAGCTTGTTATTGGTTTAATAGAAGTTCAAATAATGGCTGTCAGCATGCCTAATACGCCATCAAAGCTTTGGATTGGATGTTAAGTTATTGTATCATACGGGTTGTTAGGCGGTACAAATTATAGTTTCGCACAGCGTTTTTGGGGAAGTGAGTTACGTTCTAAGATCAGGTATGAGTAATTTTATGTTGGCTCCTCTTTTATTTCTTTCCCTCTCTCTTTCAGATAGTATGTTCCTCTAGTGGTTTCCACGAACGGGAGCGACCCTACGGTCAATGGTGCCGGGTCACACATAGCAGATCCACTAGATAGCATGTTCCCTTCGAGGCGCTGTACTCGAACGGGGGCGGCCCAAACGGTCAATGGTGCCGGGTCACACATAGCAGATCCACTAGATAGCATGTTCCCTTCGAGGCGCTGTACTCGAACGGGGGCGGCCCAAACGGTCAATGGTGCCGGGTCACACATAGCAGATCCACTAGATAGCATGTTCCCTTCGTGGCGCTGTACTCGAACGGGGGCGGCCCAAACGGTCAATGGTGCCGGGTCACACATAGCAGATCCACTAGATAGCATGTTCCCTTCGTGGCGCTGTACTCGAACGGGGGCGGCCCAAACGGTCAATGGTGCCGGGTCACACATAGCAGTCATACTGGGAAATGAAATGGAAATGGAATGCTGCCGAAAACACACCCCATTTTATTACACACTGATTATACATACACATTTTTTCTTCTTCTGGATAATTAAGTGTTGGGGGTTTTTGTTACCCGAAAGTTTTATGGAAATCTCTCATGGAATTGAACGGAGCCTTATGCCAAACCAAAAGATGTGAATGCCAACTAAAGTATGTGGAAAATGTCAAATAAATATTTCTTACTGCAAGAGTTGTCTGACTGAAATGACGATTCATAATCGTATTTCGGGCAGATGACTCGTAGCAGGGTTTACAGCTTACCCTAGGGCGGTTCAGTCAATTAATGCACCTGCTCAGCGTCCTATTTAAGCCCAGGTGCGCAGGCGCTCATTCTCTTTCTTACCTTCAGCGCTCATTCTTCGCCCCACCCTCCTCCCCGGCTTCCACCTGTGGGCTCCGTAAGGGGGGGTTTTTGTTACCCGAAAGTTTTATGGAAATCTCTCATGGAATTGAACGGAGCCTTATGCCAAACCAAAAGATGTGAATGCCAACTAAAGTATGTGGAAAATGTCAAATAAATATTTCTTACTGCAAGAGTTGTCTGACTGAAATGAATATTCATTGATAGTGAAACCATGGCAAACACCGAGAGGAAATAAAAAAAACGTAACTTCACTCAATGTGAAGTAGAAGTTATCGTTGGTGAGGTGGAAAAGAGGAGAAAAATGTTGTTTGGAGGGCTCAGTGTGGGCATTACTAATGCCAAAAAGGCGGACATCAAAGTCGAGGCAAAAAACGTCTGGCGCTGCATCACCAGTGTCTGCCACGGGGGGGGGGGGGGGGGGGGGCAGGGGTCACCGGAGCTGACCCCTCTTGATGAGAGAGTGGCGGCAATTATTGGGGAGTCCCTTTTACGTGGAGTGGTGACTGAGGGGGGGGGGGGGGGACACACCGACGCGCCAGATGCACCGGCAGACCCCCCCCCCCCAAAAGCTCCACCAGGACGGCTGGAGGAAGTGGGAACCGGCTCATCAGCCACTGGTCCTCGTTTGCCAGCAGGTCTTCTTGCTGTCTAAAGACGCGTTCACTCCCAATTCTTCCATTTGCCACATCTTCTAAGATCCAAGATCAGCCATTGTGGTCATTACGCATTGTGATGGGGCATTTTATTTCCATCCATTTAACTGCATCTGACAAGCTACAGATGTGGGTAATAATCCACGTGGAAATGGGAAATTGTTCATCAAATGTCATTTCTTGTTGCTTTCTGAATGGTTGAGACATACGCCATACATTGTTTTATCAAAAATAAAACAAACTAAAGGCATATGCATGAATACCATAATTCTGTAGCTTATGAAGAAATGTTTTACTATGAAAACAACTTTCCCCAGTGGACAATTAATACGTCTGTCTGTCTGTCTGTCTGTCTGTCTGTCTCTCTGTCTGTCTCTCTGTCTGTCTGATTCACACGCATCTGGCGGCGCGTGCACACGCAGCGGCTCTATCGGCTTTATTGTTTTTAAAAGAATGTATTTTTAAGTCGTTTATTTATTATTTTATATGCTGCTTGCACTGTGGGGTGAGAGGAAAGCAATTTCATCTGTGCTGTATGTCTTACGGATGTTTTGTACATCATTTTGTTCTGTTAACTATATTATTTATGAGGATGAATTGCATAACATGCCAATATTACAGAACATATTTCACTTTTCTTTTTGCAAATATGTGTTCATTTGAATTTCTGTTGTAATTTTCATTTGATTGTTTTTGTTTGTTTCACTGCTGATCGATCAAACGGGTGTTCATGTAGCTGTTATTGTGAGACTTGCTTTGTGAAGTCTCCATGTTATTCATGAGGCAGTATTGTCATTTTCACTTTCACGTGTTTCTTCCATCTGCCGACAGTGTCGCCGTTTCTCATTTCACCCGTTTTTGTGCGTACGCCTGGGTCAGAGCTTGATGAAGGACCAAACATTTTCCTGTCAAGTTTGCTTTTTATAAATCTCAACTATTGCGTAGAGAGTGGCGTACGCCTTCTTTGGTGCGTACGCAACGTTTAGAAATGAGGCCCCAGATCTGAATCCCATTGAACATCTGTGGAAGGAGCTGAAACATGCCATTTGGAGAAGACACCATCAAACCTGAGACAACTGGAGCAGTTTGCTCATGAGGAGGGGCCAGAATACCTGTGGACAGGTGAGGAAGGCTCACTGACAAATACAGAAACCGTTTCATTGCAGTGATTGCCTCAAAAGGTTGAGCAACAAAATATGAAGTTATGGGTCCCATCATTTTAGTCCAGCTCTATTTCATTAGTTTGTTTTATAAATAATTCTGTTAATCAACAACTCTAAAGTAATGGCTGATTCTGATGATTTCATTTTCAATACATTTTAATTTATTGTTACTTTTGAACGTTTCATTTCAGTGAGCATTGAGGACTTTCTGTCTTTAACTGGGGGGGACCAACAGTTTTGTATAGTTAGTAGTGAAGGAATTCAGACCCAACCACAGCCAGTCTGTTCACTCTGATCTACAGTCTCAGTCAGGACTTTAACTACTAAACTAAACTCAAGTCTAACCTGGAAGAGGACTGAAAAACAACAGAGTTTTTAGTAAACACTATGCTCTGAGTAGAGAAAGGCCATTATAGTCACTGAGTCAGTGTTTGCATCAACACAAACACGTTTTAGCGTTTAAACCTTGCAGGCACAGCGTCCTGCATGCTGATCACTTCAAACACGACATAAACACGCCTGAACATCCATGTTGTATTCTCTGGAGGTTCATCTCTAAAGCCTGAACTCCTCTGGTCAGTTCTTCCTTCACAGCTTTAACCATATAGAGAATACGACATAAAACCCAACCTCAACGTTCCTCCATCTTTACTAAACATTTAAAAATGGGTTCTTCTTTTTAGGAAATGTTCACAGGTTGAAGTCTTCTTTACTAACGCAGACCAGGAGCAGCGCAGATTCAGGCCTGGACGCCATCAATGAGGGAACGGAGACATCCGGAGGACCTTTTCAAAGTAAAGGTACTCGCTTTCAAATGATGCTTGAGAGCATCGGAGACACTATTCAGTACAGATGAGTAGATAGACCCAGCTGATCAGAGTCTCTACCAACATGCAGCTAACACCAGAACTCTGGGAACAACTGGTCCAGCTGTGGGAGGGGCTGAGTTACTGAATGCAGCCTAAAAACCAAAAGTCAAAACCCATTTACCATATTTTCCGGACTATAAGTCACACTTTTTTTCATAGTTTGGCAAGGGGTGCGACTTATACTCCGGAGCGACTTATATTTGAAATAAATTACATTGTTGAATAATTTCACATGTTCGTTATTTTCACTGACAACTGCAAGAGGGCGCTCCAGGCTCAGAGTGGTACTTAGTGGTACTTTCATACTGTCAAGTGTGTTTGTGACCTGCATGCTCCCACACTTAAATACAATTTATTTTAATTTAAGTAGTATTTTACTAATAATTATCTTTTTTCAGGTTAACAAATATGTATCATTTTAATACAAACATTGGTATAACATTTTAGAACATTTACCGGTAATTATTTTTTTTTCTTTTAACCCAATACAACAACGTGACATATTAAAAAAAGGAGTCCAGCATTGAGCTTACCAGTAGCCCTTTAAAGTCCAAGTCCCACTCACGCAGTGGTTTTATGTTAATAAAGCAGGCACGTACTCAGTTTGTTGTGCGTCATGTAGCTATTTAGCCTGTTCTCTAACCCCCTGTTATTTTAAGTTGCCTTTCAAGGGGAGATGTATGTTCTTGGTCTCAGATTTTTTAAATAAATTTCCCATCAAAGTGCGACTTATAGTCCAGTGCGACTTATCTGTGTTTTTTTCTACTTTATAATGCATTTTTGGGCTGGTGCGACTTATACTCCGGTGCGACTTATAGTCCGGAAAATACGGTATCTGTAGCGGACAAACGAATGAAGTTTGAAAAATATCTTATTTGTGACATAGAAAATACTCTGGGTGGGGCAAAAGCTCTTTGCTCTGAACTCTTAGTTACGAGGACGGGAAGGGGGGGTGGGGTTGCTCCCCACCAACAGTCAGCTCAGAGGTGAATTTCTAATGGCTGCTCTGTAGAAGCAGTCCTAGAAAAACAACACAGATTTATAACATTTTATTTACTAATTGCATAATCCTGATTTAAAGACCACATGGAACGCTTTTAAAGTAGATTAAAAATATCAGAGTGGGAATAAAACAAGAAGTTGTTTTTGGTTATTCTGTTTTTACTGATATTCTTCACATTCTTATTTCCTTTTCTATTCTTTAATAAAGCTGAATAATCATTTCTAGCTCGTCTTTTAAAGGGTCTTTATCATGCCAAACCAACCTTTAGAGCGTTTCAGTGTTTTCTAATGTTCATTCCTCACTAAAAACACGCCAAATCAGTTTATTGATCCGTTCACACGTTTCTGAGTATTCCTCCAAAAACCTGCTCTCTGACCACCAGCCCCTTCCAGGAGGAGTCTGTGCTGCCAGCTCCGCCCCCAGGCTAACAGACACACCCTCTTTCTCCGTGGAGCTAGCGGTGATCGGCTAAACGCTTTCGTTAATGTGAACAACGTGAACATCCATCTTTGTAGAAGTTCAGAAGTTTGTTTGTTTTCATGGGAGAATCACAGACACACTGCTGAGGCCGCCTCTAGGATGACGTCATAAAATGGGCGGGACCCACAAGAAGAGAAAGCCGGAGCCTCAGAGTCGTCTTACTTGCAGGTTAAAAAAAGAGCTGTGAAAATATCAGATATTTCATAAATAAATGTTCTTAGGCGTGCCAAAGGTCATACATGACCGTATGTATGGCTATAGTTTACTCTGCAAGGCTGAAGAAGAGAATGACAGAAACCCTTTAAGTCTGTCCTTTAGAAGTTTAAAAGAATCTCTGTAACTTTTGTTCTCATTTGATCACGGCTCATCTTTCTCGCTGTTCCGTGTTCATATTTTTTGTGCACGACTGTGCATGTTTTTTGTTTGTTTAACAGCCGATTGTGTTCTGGGTCCTGAGTGGCTGTAGAACATGTCAATCAATCTCCTGTTCAGAATGCTCTGAGTTTCGTCACATCAATGGTGATGGTCTTTGCTTCTATTTTCTAGCACTGGACGTTTGTTTTATGAAGGTTTGACCTCAGAGTTTGACGGGAAAAAAGCAGAAAGCGCTGGTGAACAAACAAAGCATTGTGGGTAAACATTCATGCTTCTGCTCATCCACAGCAGATCCAACACGTGCACAGCAGCCGCACGTGCGCGCTCGTTCCAGCTGCAGGAGCTCTGACTCTTCCCACGGCGGGTTTCACCGCCGCCGCCGCCACAGCAGCTGGCCTCACACACCAGTCACACCTGCACGGCTGCTGCCTGCAGCCGTCTACTCACTGCTGCTGTCTGCGTCTGCGCTCAGCTCCGGCTGCAGCTGAATGTGTCTGTACCAGCGCAGAGCGTGGACGTGCTGCGGCTCGGGCGGCCTGTGGAGGAGCCTAAAGGCTGTCAGGTCAGCTTGGGAGGGGCTGAACCCCGCCAGGTAGCTGCGGCCGCTGAGGTAGTCGTTCAGGGCGGCTGTCAGCGCAGCTTCCTCCCTGATCTGCAGCCAGGAGCCAAACTCCACAGCTGCAGAGAACACAGACGCAGACGGTTACACACCAACGAGCAGCACGCCTCCCCACACACCAAACACACGGCGCTCTGAGCGGCGGGACGCCCCCCCCCAGCATCAGCTAAGGCTGTCTCCATGACGGGGGGGGGGTCTCTAAGGTCAACTGCTGTAAACAGATCCCAACACTCCAGAGGCAAAGACCCAGAGATTCAGGACACGAGCTGAACATACTGCTGCAGGTCTCAGGACAGCTGGTTACCGTGGTTACAGAGCATCTCATCTTTGAGACCCACTCCAACACAAATTGTGTTCTTGGTGTTACTAACATGTCCTTGTAGCATTTGTATCATGATGGAGGGCATGTTTAGGAAGAAAATGAAGAGGAAATTGGGTTTCTGATAGGCCTGGGCGATAAATCGATCAAATGAATTAATTCGAATTTTTTGTTACGGGCGATTTCAAAAATAACTAAATCGAGTTTTTATGTGGCACATTTTTGGCTCCTCAGAGCGTTAGTTTCGCACGGCACGCGACAAACAACACACGAAACAGCACGCGACAGCATGGCTACCGGTGAGAGTGGGCAGTTTGTTCCCAAGAAAGAAATGAACTCATCTGTTGTGTGGAACTGGTGTGGCTTTACTGTCACAGACGTGGAGGAAGAGCCCCCCCCCACGCTGCAACATTTACCTAAAGGAGCTCATCGGAGTCAAAGGCTCTCACGCGTGGTCGCGTGGCACGCGCTCAGTCTACTTACACATGCACGCGCCCTAACACACACGCGACCTGACACACATACTCATTCTACAACGCCTGTATAGTTAGTTCATTAGTTAGATAGTTATCTTTTACTGTTATTTGTTAATAAAGATACTGCGTTGTAATTATTACTTGTACAGGTATTCATTTGTGACGCGGCCACCGTAGGATTTTGTTTTCGGCGGAGGCGGGCGGGGGGGGGGGGGGGGGGGGGTAGCCGCGACTCCTGCTGCTTCATCATCAAGACAGGGTTTATTAATTTATTTAAAACTTCAGACCCAGATATGAGCTGTATTGTAAACTTTTTAGAAAATGCTGCTACTCTCAAGGTGAATGTTTGTCTCATTTTAGTCTAGAGTGTGACTTAAAACACAGCTGGGACTTGAAGTAAGTAGCCTTTTCATTTTGGACAAGTGAAAACAAGAGTAGAATAACAAAATTAGACAAAAACGAGACAAAAATTATATAAAACAAGAAAAAATTATATAAAACACAACAAAATTATATAAACACAAGTCCAAAAGGGAGTGAGAAAAAGAAAAATTTTATACTTAACTTTGATTCCAAGAGTGTGTTTATTTATTTATGATTCATACCAGAAATGGGGGTTACATTTGTTCTGCATTTGATTAAATAAAAGCAACATTTGCTTTAAATTGTCTGCCGTTTGTACTTATTGCTTTCCTTAAGTAGGATGGGGGGGGGGGGGGGGGGGAATCGGGAAAAAATCGGAAATCGAATTAAAAAAAACAAAATCGGAGATCTTATTTTTAGGCCATATCGCCCAGCCCTAGTTTCTGAGTATTTCTGCCTTTAAATTGTTGTAAATCAGGAACAGACAAAAAAAAAAAAAGCTCTCAGTCGTGATGTTGAAACAGAAAGGGGCGGGCCAGAAGCTCCCAGCTCCGCCCCTTTCTGATCACGCACCTGCAGACAAATAGATCCTTTTACGTGTTTGTTCCTCGTCTGAACTGGAATCTGATCTAAACTTTACGGATGGTTAGCTTAGCTTTTTGTTGCACCGCTCCTGCTAGCTTGGGGTTGTGAAGGGCTGCAAGCTAGTGGAAAACAGTGTAAACAGAGAGATGATGGGAAATGAGGCCAGGCTTACACCGCGTCCTGCCCACAACTCTGAGGTGAATTCCTCATAAACTCCTGCCGCTCTGCAGACACTATGTCCAAAGGCTTGTTGGTTTTGGCTAAAATCGGCATCATCATCATCATCATCATCATCATCATCATGACGAGAGCGGCGGGAACGCTTTGACGTCAGATCCATACATGACTGAAGCAGACTGCAAGTCTCATTCTTAGTTTGATAGCAGAGTGAAACGGAAGATTCAGTCAAAAACAGCAATGATGGTGACGAGCTCTATAGTCGGAGGTTGTGGGCGGGGCTTCAGCTGTCCACTATTAAAAATTGTCCAGGATTCATTTTTTTGGTCATTTCGGTTTTATGAAGGTGCATCCAGACGTGCTGGTAGTGGCAGGGAGAAGAGTCTTCTTCTTTGGATTTAGTGTTTCTTAGCGTCCAGCCGCCACCAACAACAGGAAGAGTCTGCGGTTCAAATCCCATGAATCTCACTCCAGATGTTTTGTTTTCACAGCTTAGTTTCTATAAATGTTTGTCTTGGAGTCGCATTAATCCGACCGGACACAAACCGAAATGGTTAACGTCTCCTTACAACCTTTGGTACTTCTATGTTTTGAAGCGGACGCCCCTCCCACGTCACTACCAAATCAGAGTCTCTGATTGGTCCCAGTGCTGCGTTGCTGCGATTCAGCGGGAAAAACTTCAACTGGAGGAAATGTCAGCATGCGATCAATGAGCAGGTTTGTATGTAGAGCCCGCGACCGGACGGGCATTCAGGACGTGGAAGCCCTAAAGTCTTTATGGGCTGTACGGTGCGCAGTGGTTAGCGCTGTTGCCTCACAGCAAGAAGTCCCCCGGTTCAAGTCCCAGTTGGGGGACCTTTCTGTGTGGCGTTAGCATGTTCTCCCTGTGTATGCGTGGGTTTTCTCCGGGTTCCTCCCAGCATCCAAAAACATGCTTCATAGGTTGATTGGTTACTCTAAATTGTCCATAGGTGTGAGTGTGAGAGTGATTTATTAGGTATCTGTCCAGGTTGTCCCCTGCCATCACCCGTATGTGGCCAGGATAGGCTCCAGCAGCCCCGTGACCCCGAAAGGGAAAAACGGAAGAAAATGAATGAATGAAAGAAAGACCCACGTACACACACACACACACAAAATCAGCAGGTGTAACCCGGGTAAATCAGCAGGTTTGACCCGGGTAAATCAGCAGGTTTGACCCGGGTAAATCAGCAGGTTTGACCCGGGTAAATCAGCAGGTTTGACCCGGGTAAATTAGCAGGTGTAACCCGGGTAAATTAGCAGGTGTAACCCAGGTAAATCAGCAGGAGTAACCCGGGTAAATCAGCAGGTTTGACCCGGTTAGATTAAGCGGCTGTCATCATCATTCCGCTCGGTGTTGTCGTTAAGCTAGTGGCGCGCGGCTCGTTAGCCTCTCGCGCGGGTTTCATAGTCACTTTATCGCAGCTTTCGGACACATTTGGTAATAAATTCATGTCCAACAGACATTCAGAGGATCTAAACCGCCTACCTGAGTCTCCTGAGCTCGACATGATGACCGCAGAGCTAACCGGCAGATGCTGATGCAACAAGAACGTGCCCGGAAGCAGACGGAACCGGAACTAATGCGAGCGGACCTGCTAGCGAGGGGGACGCTAACGACTGACGGACCACAACAAGCGGAAGTTTGTTTACATGAGAAAAAGTGGGCTCGAGTCGAGGCCACAGAAGCGGCTTCTCTCTGTCCCGATCGCCCGGTCAGGAGGATGTCTTGCATGAAGGACTACGTGGACAGAGTGGCCCGCTTTTATGAGCGCTACACGGAGTACGTGAGGAGGAACCCCGCGGCCACGGCGCAGCTGGAGAACACCGTCCGGACTCTGTCCTACCTGATCGCAGGTGAGCCGCGGCTCAGCAGCAGCTTCCGCGGTACCGTTCAATGACCGAGCTGCTTCTAAAAGACACTTTTATTCCGAATCCGCAGGTCGATTTGCTGATTGTCATGAAATATCGGAATTAGGTGAGTTGCTTAGTGCCATAAAGTCTGCACGTGTGCGCATGCGCGTTGAATGTTTTTGATTTTGAGGACGGATATAAGTGAATTCTGTTTTATAATGATGATCAGAAGAAAACTGCTGACATTTAAAAGCTCATGGAAAAACCTGTATGTGGATTCATGAAGTGTTTCAGAAAAATAGATTCTTTGTAAAAAGAAAGTCTCCCTGCAGAAAAGCTGCCATTCAAATAGCGAATATATTTGCAAAATAATCGTATTGTGTATTTATCATTAGATCACAGTCATTGTAAAATATTATTTAAATTTGTGAAACAGCTGATAGTGTACTACAGTTTGGTGTTATATTTTAGTTGTAGTTTTAATCTAATGTCTTAGCTGATTAAAACTGTAATCTAAAACAAATTTGAATAAAAGAGCATTTACTGATTAAACTGCAGTATTCTTTACTGTCGAAATAAAAGAACAGCTGAAAGTGTCTATGGTGCTGAAGAAGTTTCACAAATATCAAAGCTCAGAAAAATGCTATAGCTGAACGTTTTTTCTTCACGATGAAAGAGTTTGTCAAGAATGCATTCTGTTTAAGTTTTTACACTACATCTAGGTATAAAAATCAAATCTCCAAAAACATCAAAAGTAAAAGTACGAGAAAAGAACCTGCTGAATGTTTGGAAACCAGAACTGAAAGCTAAGCTGGAAAAACCTTTCTGTTTCTGTTCAGAAACACAGAAGAAGATCTGAAAGACACAAAACACAAAGAGGAGAAGATGTTAGCTTTCTGCCAGCAGCAGGGATGGATGATGGATGGATGGATGGATGGATGGATGATGGATGGATGAAGGATGGATGTGTGAAGGATGGATGGATGATTGATGGATGATGGATGGATGAAGGATAGATGAAGGATGGATGGATGGATGAAGGATGGATGGATGGATGAATGAAGGATGGATGAATGGATGATGGATGGTTGGATGGATGGATGGACGGATGGATGGATGGATGGATGGATGGATGATGGATGGATGAAGGATGGATGTGTGAAGGATGGATGGATGATTGATGGATGATGGATGGATGAAGGATAGATGAAGGATGGATGGATGGATGAAGGATGGATGGATGGATGAATGAAGGATGGATGAATGGATGATGGATGGTTGGATGGATGGATGGACGGATGGATGGATGGATGGATGGATGGATGATGGATGGATGAAGGATGGATGTGTGAAGGATGGATGGATGATTGATGGATGATGGATGGATGAAGGATAGATGAAGGATGGATGGATGGATGAAGGATGGATGGATGGATGAATGAAGGATGGATGAATGGATGATGGATGGTTGGATGGATGGATGGATGGACGGATGGATGGATGGATGGACGGATGGATGGATGAAGGATGGATGTGTGAAGGATGGATGGATGATTGATGGATGGATGATGGATGGATGATGGATGAAGGATGGATGGATGAATGATGGATGATGGATGGATGAAGGATAGATGAAGGATGGATGGATGGATGAAGGATGGATGGATGGATGGATGAAGGATGGATGAATGGATGATGGATGGATGAATGATGGATGATTGATGGATGGATGAATGATGGATGATAGATGGATGAAGGATAGATGAAGGATGGATGGATGGATGAAGGATGGATGGATGGATGGATGATGGATGGATGGATGGATGATGGATGATGGATGAATGGATGAATGGATGATGGATGGATGGATGAATGATGGATGGATGATTGATGGATGGATGAATGATGGATGGATGGGGTGATGGATGGATGATGGATGGATGGATGAATGGATGGATGATGGATGAATGATGGATGGATGATGGATGGATGAATGGATGGATGGATGAATGATGGATGGATGATTGATGGATGGATGGGGTGATGGATGGATGGATGGATGGATGAATGGATGATGGATGGATGAATGATGGATGGATGATTGATGGATGGATGAATGATGGATGGATGGGGTGATGGATGGATGGATGGATGGATGATGGATGGATGGATGGATGGATGAATGGATGGATGATGGATGAATGATGGATGGATGATTGATGGATGGATGAATGATGGATGGATGATTGATGGATTGATGGATGAATGGATGATGGATGATGGATGGATGAATGATGGATGGATGATTGATGGATGGATGAATGATGGATGGATGGGGTGATGGATGGATGATGGATGGATAAAGGATGGATGGATGGGGTGATGGATGGATGATGGATGGATGAATGGATGGATGATGGATGAATGATGGATGGATGGATGGATGGATGGGGTGATGGATGGATGGATGGATGAATGATGGATGGATGGATGATGGATGGATGAAGGATGGATGAATGGATGGATGATGGATGAATGATGGATGGATGGATGATGGATGGATGATGGATGGATGATGGATGGATGAATGGATGGATGATGGATGAATGATGGATGGATGGATGGATGGATGGATGGATGGGGTGATGGATGGATGGATGGATGAATGATGGATGGATGGATGATGGATGGATGAAGGATGGATGAATGGATGGATGATGGATGAATGATGGATGGATGGATGATGGATGGATGATGGATGGATGATGGATGGATGAATGGATGGATGATGGATGAATGATGGATGGATGGATGGATGATGGATGGATGAATGATGGATGGATGATGGATGGATGGATGATGGATGGATGAAGGATGGATGAAGGATGGATGATGGATGGATGGATGATGGATGGATGGTTAGATGGATGAATGATGAATGATGGATGATGGATGGATGATGATGGATGGATGATGGATGGATGGTTGGATGGATGGATGGATGATGGATGGATGGTTGGATGGATGGATGGTTGGATGGATGGATGATGGATGGATGGATGATGGATGGATGATGGATGGATGGTTGGTTGGATGGATGGATGATGGATGGATGGATGGATGATGGATGGATGGATGGATGATGGATGGATGATGAATGATGGATGATGGATGGATGGATGATGGATGGATGGTTGGATGGATGGATGATGGATGGATGGTTGGATGGATGGATGATGGATGGATGAATGATGGATGATAGATGGATGGATGATGGATGATGGATGGATGAATGATGGATGATGGATGGATGATGGATGTGTGAAGCATCCATCCAGGTAGCGTAGGTGCAGACTGACGTCCATGCTCTGTCTTCCAGTCTACTCCACCTCCAACCTCCTGGTTCTGTTCAATGACAGCATCCTGCGCAGAGGCCTTGACCGTGCTCTGCCCGCGGTGAGCCTCTTCTGTTCAGTCTGCAGGAAAATGCATTCATGCGTCCTCACTGACATGAAACCGCGTGACGCCATGATTTAGAGCCGTGTGCTGCAGCCACATGCATTGAACGTGTTCCTTCTGATGCTGTCCTCCCATGACCCCACCGCCCTCCTGCAGTCCGTGTCCCAGCAGAGGATCCTGACTTGGCTGTCGGTTCTGGAGTACGTGGAGGTTTTCCTGGAGATGGGGGCCTGTAAGCTGTGGGGGGAAGTGGGCCGCTGGCTGGTGATCGGACTGGTCCAGATCTGGAAGTACGCCCTCCTCCTCCTCCGTCTCCCAGCTGGTCGTTGGCTGAAGCTGCTCAGACGTTTGCAGATTTAAAGTTTCACTTCCTGCCTGAAGCTGGTTTGAAAATGAAATTACCTGGAGCCAGATCAGTTCCCCGTCTGACCGATAGATGGCTTTAACATCATCAGGCTCCGCCCAGTTTAGTCCAGAGTAACGTTGTTCAGTTTGAGGACAGAAACAGCAGTTTAGCCTCTACACCTGAACCAGCCTTAGGGGGCGTGTCCAACAGCAGACAGGTGAGTCTTTCTCACCTGCTTTCCCTCTTTTAAAAGAGTGGGGGTTCATCAATATTTTATCCATGTCTGGGGTCACATGACCACAGAAATCCTCCTTCCCTCATAAATGAAGCCTCTTGGTCATTTTTCCAGCTTCATGTTTTTCATCTTTTGTTCCAAACAGCCACAGTTTTCCCTAAAAATCTCTCAGTAGATCAGTTCTTTTAGCTAAAACATCAAAGGAAGGGGGGGCTCTGTGGGAAAACACCAGGAAAATCATCCAGAGAAGCTTAAAGACCGACGGCATTCTGAAATCATCACTTTTTGTGGTATTTTCAAAATAAAAGCTGACCTGGCGGCTCCAAATGCTCGTGCTTCCACACCAACCTCTGATCATGATAGTAAAGTTTCAAACAGTTTATGACTTTTTAGTTTGCTGATAGTGGAAGTTAACACAAAATCCTCGTTTGGACCCAGAAGATGGTTCTTTAATGTTCTTCACTGGATTTTTGTCTTTTTGTCCTCAAAATGAAAAGAATGTTGCTGTTTTTAATGAGAGCTGGTCTTCATCTTCAGGAGAAAATGAGTTGTTGTCAGACGCGTCCAGCCTGCAGAGCTGTGCTTCGTCTTCCTGTTGGAGCACCAACACTTCCTGTCTGTCGTCTGCAGGGCGGCGCTCCGGCTTGTTCTCCTCCTGGTGTACAAGTCTGGCCTGCAGACGTCTCCTCCCATAGTTCCCCTGGACAGAGGCGCAGAGTGTGTCGGTGAAGGTGGGTTCCTTTCTCCCAGCTCAGGGATTCAAACCTTCTTTTTCTCACCGTCGGTCTGAAGCTGCCGGACGTTCTGAGCCTTCACCGTCGGCTCCTTCAAAGTATCAATGAGAAGTCAAAAGAAATCACAGGATATCAGGATCTTCTTGGCTGTTGATGGATGGATGTTGGGCAGGTTCTGGTTTGCAGAACCTCTAATGAGAATGCATCCATGTCCACAGATGACGGCGGGCAGCAGCAGGACGCCGGCTTTGTGGGCCGGAGGTCGGGCCGTGTCATCAGACCCCTCAGCAGCGGTGAGTCCTGCAGGCTCCTCCCCTCAGCTGGGACGCTCTGTCATGAGCAAGTCTGCAGGAGCTGCAGCTCCAGGAGGAACAGTTCAGCATCTGGCCACAAGGCGGCGTGCTCTACCACCGAGTCCATTCACTGCTGGCGTGAGCCAAACGTGGAGTGGATGTCAAACGTTGATGGGGTTTGATTCTCGTTAGTGAAAAGGGGGGGGTGAGTGGACCTATAGGGGTCTCTACAAACCCCCCTCTGGGATTTACCTCTAATCAGCCCTTTTTGGAGCAGCTGAGGTGGGCGGAGCAATCTTTGGTCAGCCGCCGTGGTTTTAAGTAAAGGTCAGCCGGGGTCTGTGGTGACATCGCCGGTGGTCCTGCAGCCGTTCAGCGCTGCAGCCATGATGACATCATGAAACCGGTTCCAGACGTGTTGGTCCTCATGTGGAACTCTGTCCAGACTCTATAGAGCTCAGGATTGGACGGTTACAGGAGGCCGTAAAGAAAAAGGCGGAGCAACAACAAATCTGTGGTCGTTACTAAAACGGCCACAGAAAACATGCAGCTTCTTTCTGATGTCAGATTTGATGGTTTTGTATTGGGGGGGGGCTTTGGAACTGGCCCCCTAGTGGTCGCACTGTGAGGCGCTTTAGCCCCAATAGCTTGAACCATAGACTGTACGGACGAACTGGACTGAGTGATACCCTCTGTAGAAAACACTTTACTTCTAACTCCAACCAAAAAGGTGTTTTTTTTTCACGATACGGATGCCGCCATGTTGGAGCCAGAAACGTCAGTGAGCAGTGATTGGTCAGTCAGTCTGAGTCATTGTTTCCATGGCAACCACTCTCACCAGTCACTGAGCTTGTTGGAAGGCCACACCCCTACCACTCGAAAGCGGTTAAATGAAATCTGTCAAACGTTCTGAATGTTGGAGGTGGAGCCTGCTGGCCCCACCTACTTTTACTGAGACATCTGATTGGTCAGTTAATACCTAAATAACTTGAATTACAGAAAAACGTTCATGAAAATAGAGGATTATCAAGAAGTATTTCAAAAAGTATCAGACCCAGAACAGTTCCTCTGACCAATAGAATGACTGTAGATGTTTGTGTCTCTATAGACGTCTGTGGGATTTTGGCTTCTTTGAGCCACTTCCTGTTTGGAATGAGGGGGGAGGAGTCACTCAGTCCAGTTCTCATATACAGTCAATGGTTGTACGTCAGCCTCGGGGCCAATTTACACATTTGTTTTAAAACCGTTTCACCAACTTTTCTTATATCTGACTGCAAAACTGCCCTTTGAAAGGTGGTGGAGTGGTTAGCACTCCCGCCCCACAGTGGGAGGGTCGTGATTCAAATCCCAGATGGGTTTTTTCTGGGTGGAGTTGGCATGTTTTCCTTGTTTACTCCAGTTTCCTCACAGAGTCCAAAAACAAACTTTAAAGTTTCATGGCTAAATTTTACCCCAGTGTGTGTGTGTGGTTGTGTGTCAGTGTGTGTGTGGTTGTGTGTCAGTGTGTGTGTGGTTGTGTGTCTCTGTGTGTGTGTGGTTGTGTGTCAGTGGTTGTGTGTCTCTGTGTGGAGCAGCAAACTGAACCTGAAGGGATTTTTTAGCAGATGGCTGAATGGGGCTCATATGATTGACAGCTGACCTGTGAATGACTGGAACAGCTTTACCGGATGCGTTCGATTCCAGGAGGCGTCTTTAGGCTCCTCTTCATCTAAGCATCTTCTGTTCCTTCTCCTCCCGGTGGCGTGACAGCCCCCCCCCTGCAGACGCCTCAGCTGTGGGGAGCACCCACCCCGAAAAGGAGAAGCAGCTCCTCACAGAGCTGCAGTCCAACTCCTCTTGGCCTCCTGGAGACGGTTGCTGAGTGCGTGTTCATCGGGCGGCCGCTGGTGCACCGTATCCTTTCTCCTGCAGCTGCTCTGAGCAGCAACATTTGGTCTGACAGAATAACCGGTCACGGGGGGATGGGGGTGGGGGTGGGGGGCAGAGAGACGGTGTCCAAACGTGGAAACACGTCAGTCAGCTGTGTAGCATTGTAATGCTGATTTCAGCCACCAGAGGGCCCAACAGCAGTCACAGTTCCTGGACTCCTGGGGCTTTCAGCTCCTGTTGGTGATGGGAGGGGCACGCCATGCTTTTCTTTCATTTCCTGTCCCAGCCCCCCTGTCCTCCTCCTCAGCAGTGACTCCTGCTCCCCTTCAGAATGTTGACGTTTTGTTGACTTGGCGTTTTCCTAAACCCCGCCCCCTACCTGGCCTGCAGTGCTCTGCCTGGGGTTGTGCGGGACACGGTCCTGGAAGCCGTGGTTCCTGTCCGGGTTCCTGGAGCTGTCCAGGTAAAGGCCGCACTCACCTGTGAGTTTCTGTCAGTTGGAGGGGGGGGTGGAGTCCTGGCTCCTACTTAAAGCTGTGCGTGGCTAAAGGGGCGGAGCTCTGAATCTCTGTGAGCCGCGGGTCTCCCTGTGTTCTTATTTCTGTTGAACTGAGCTCTCTGCAGCAGAAACAGCACACGGTGCTGCAGTCCTGGTGCCATGGCGAGCTGACGTGCGTGCTTGCTTCTGCAGCTTCGGCGTTCTGAGCGACGTGAAGTTTCAGAACCGATGGGAGAAGGCCGAGATGAGGAGGCGGGCTTTCCTGCTGCTGTACTATCTGCTGCGCTCCCCCTTCTATGACAAATACTCCCAGTGAGTGTCGCCTCCATCTGCACATCAGAGATCCTCAGCCTGACATACAGGGATTCCTCCACATAACCCCCATCATAAAAGCACAGGCTCCTCCTGACTGCCAGCAGTGCTACGGTGTCCTCTGTAGGACATTCCTACACCTGAAGATCAACCACTGCAGACCACTGCACGAGCGCCTTTGGGTCAGAGAACGCTAATAGCTAATGTGAAGGGGCGGGGCTCTGGGAAGTGTGGTGACCGATCAAAGCATAGAACTTTTTTCTGGTAGTCGGGGGGATTTTTGCTGCAGTGATGCGTAAAGCGTAGTTTATACAGTTATAGACATAACCCAGCATCATGGTTTGGAGTCTGGCTCCACCTGGACGTGGTGGGGGCTCCTCAACTTTGTTCCTTCTCCTGCAGGGAGAAGATTCTCCTCCTGCTCAGGCTTCTGGCTGAACACGTTCCAGGACTTGGACTAGTTGCACGTGAGTACCAAGAGTTTGGAGCCGTTTATGTGCCTGAACCTTTGCAGAGCTGCTCCAGAAGCTTTTGGTGTCCCCCCCCCCCCCGTGTGACTGAGTGCTGCTGTCCCTGCAGGTCCTCTGATGGATTACCTCCCCACCTGGCAGAAGATCTACTTCTACAACTGGGGCTGAGGCGGCGCTGCAGACCCTCAGCTTCATCAGAACCTGGACCTGGGAGACCTGCAGACTGGCTGCTCTGTGGGTGGAGTCTGGTCTAAATCATGCAGACCTCCGCTTGGATTTGAACTTTAGCGGCGATGCGAGACGCCGAACCACAGCAGGCGATGGTGACCACGAGTGAAGAACACAAACTGTTCATCCGGGTTAGAGTTCTGAATCCATTTATTTTTGTAGCCTACAAATAAATACTTTCATTGTTGGGCTCTGCCTGCTGGAGGCTTTCTGGGGGGGTCAGGCCTCATCAGGGAGGGGGCGGTCTGAACATGCTGGAGACGGCCTAAAGAGGATTGGGTTTCTGTGTGGGACAGCTGCAGCAGCAGGTAGACTGACCCGGCAGGCCCACGTTTCATGTTTAGGGATGGTTCTGGTGCTGCTTCAGTACCAGAACTGGGTCATGGACTAATTCCTAGACTGGGACTCTGGGTTCCAGTGACTTAAGCTGAAGGGGGATGGTGGTTTTATTCAGGACTACACTGAAGCCAGTTCCTACCAGGCCAGTGAACCGGTTTCAGCGTCCGACAGGAAGCCATCGGTTTTGCTGAGAATCCAGATTCCAGCTCATCACAGGAACCGGGTTTGAATCTGGATCCAGGCTCAATGACCTGATGTTCTTATCTGGGGCTGAACGTCATCACTAAACCGTTGATGCAGGAGTCCAAATCAACACGAGTTCTGAAGAAGAACCTAGAAGGAGCTCACTCTTTTTGAAAATCTAAGACCAACAGGACAGGAAGTCCCAGCAGGAGTTCATGAAGGCCTCTGGTCCTCTGATGGTTCCACTGATAAGAATCAAGTTCAGTCTGACGAGGGAGGAGTCTGCTCCTGGATCTGATGCTGCTCTTCCCTCCAGTACACACGGGCCAATCAGGAGGCCGGTTGATGGCCTGGGGGCGTGTCCTCCTTCTGGGGTGGTTCCCACTCAGTAGGAGCCGTAGCGATCCTGAAAAAGAGGCACTTTGAGCAAACGCAGACGCCGTCAGGGAACCGCAGCCGTCTGCAGCCTCACCTGGATGGTGTTCATCACGCCGTTCGCCAGGACGGCCATCTTCCCCGCCACGGTTTTCACGCCCTGTTTGAACTGAGCCATGTCTGGGCCAGCGGGGAGCACGCCGTCGTAGCCGGACGTCCTCCCTGACAGGAGGAGGAGGAGGAAGAGAAAGAGGAGGAGGAAGAGAAAGAGGAGGAGGAAGAGAAAGAGGAGGAGGAAGAGAAAGAGGAGGAGGAAGTGGAGGAGCAGGAGGAGGAAGAGAAAGAGGAGGAGGAGGAAGGAGGCGTGTCAGCACAAACGGGCCCGTTGTGTTTCAGAGCCTCAGACCAGCTCACCTCTCTGCTGGCCGTCTTCTCCAAACAGGTCGGCGGAGCTGATGGAGGTGCTTCCAGACAGACTCTCCAGCCGGGTTTTGGCCTCATACTGCAGAGACCACAGAGTCGGTGAGCAGCACCAACACAGGAGCCGGACCGGACCGGACCTCCCTGCAGCTCCTCACCTCAGCGCTGCTCTCACGACCAAAGAACATGTCGGAGGAGATGGCCTTGGCGTTGGCAAACTTCTGCCGGGCCTTGCTGGACTCAGACCCAGGAGCGGACGCCTCGGCTTTTCTCCGGCTGGGAAGTCTGGAACAGAGCGCAGACATCAGAACCGAGCGGTCCGGAGAGCAGAGGGCCGGGTCGCGGCTGACGTACCTCTCTCCGACTGGCTGAATACTTGAAATGGTGACCTCCTCCTTGGGGTCCTCCTTCTCCAGGGCCCAGGAGGCGGCGAACGAGGCCGCTCCTCCCTCAGAGTCCCACCGGGATCCGAAGGCGTCTCCCACCGTGAACGGGTTGTCCTTGTATCTGAGCAGAAGACAGGCGTGACTGGGGCCCCCAGGTCCGGACCTCCGTTCAGGAGGTTCTGCTGTCATCCAACATACTTTGGGGGTCCGGAGGTGAAGCCCGGCTCATCGAACATGTCCAGTTTGGAGCGGGAGGAGGACTTGGCTCCAGCAGGTGTTTCCTGCTCAATCACCTGCATCTCTGATGTCACGGAGTGAGACACGGCGCTGAAAGCGGAGGCCACACCCCCGATTACACTCAGCCCGTGCTGCTGCCGGGTCCAAAACGGGCCAGAACCTACCTCCTGTTGCCGAAGCCCATGCCCAGCCGCTCCGCCTGCTCCCTCTTCTTCCCCTCCAGGTTCTGGAGCTTCCTGTCCTCCATCTTGCGGTCGATCTCCAGCTCCTTGTAGGCCAGGCGCATGGAGGTCACTCTGCAGCAGAGAAGGAGCGTCACGGAGGAGAACCCGCTCTGAGGACGGAAGCCTGGGAGGATTTCTCACATGGACTCCTCGGCTTGTTTCTTGGCTACAGCGGCCTGCTCCTCCCTCAGCTTCTCCGCCACCTGAGCCTGCTTCTCCACCTCAGAGAAGCTCTTCCCGCTCACCTTCTGGGCGCCCAGACCCTTCTTTGCCCCAAGCTGCATGGGGGGGGGAGGGGCATTAGCTGGACCCGTTCTGAGGGATGGTTCCATCTGAACACCACATCCGACCATGAGCAGAGTCTGCACGGTTCTGGGCCCGGCAGGTTCTGCACCGTCATGTCTACAAAGCTGTGAGGGGCGGGGCATCAGTCATGTGACACTCACCCCTTTCTTGGCGGCCATGGGCTTCTTCTTTCCAATGATGGAGGACTTCACATCTGCAAGACAGGAGCTCTGTGAACACCGTCCACAGGAACTCTGACAGCATCAAACCCTCATCCAGCTGCTGACGCTCAGCGTCTGACCTCCAACATGTTCCTCCGTTCAAACCCACAGCCACATGTTCCAGCGTTCCCCTTCAGAAGCCTCAGCTCTGAGGTCCGGTCAGCACCCTTTCAACTAGTGAAGGGTTCCAAACCGGTACCTCTGAAAAGGTTCTAGTCTCCCACTGGTGCTTCAAAACCAGAACCGTGCCATTTCTTCTAGAAACATGGAACATGTGATGAAGCTGCAGACAGGATGAAGGAGAGCTGGAACGTGTCCAGGATGCTGCGTTTCAGGCTTTCCTCTGTGTTCCTATGCGTCCTCACCGCTCATCGCCATGACAACGGCCTCTTCTCCAGAGCGCTGTCCATGCTTCTGATTCTTAAGGTTTCTGAATATTATAGTCTTTGGTACCGGTACCAACCCGCTGTCTAGTTTCAGTACCCATCCCCCTCACTGGTCTCCTTTCCTGTGGCGCTGCAGCCGCTGAGCAAAGCCGGAGTTCTGACAACACACCAACCAGCAAACACCCCCCATCCCAGCCCAGCTGTTGGGAGGGGCTGCGTGAAGCGTGCACCAGCGGCACACACATGCATCACCTGTGGGTGTCCAGCCCCCCCCCGGTGACAAACACATGGAGGCCTCCACTGCATGAGACAAGGAGCCACAGCCACGCAGCACCGGGAACTCTTTAGAAACAGATGAATAGATGACCGGAGCGGGTCAGCGGCTGGAACCAGAGTCCAGCCGCTGACCCGCTGTCCACACGCGCTCTGACGGCGGCGTTTGCTCACCCAGGGAAGCTTTGGGCGATGTGCTCAGGCCGTCGATGCTGGGCCCTTCCTCCGGCTCTGCAGACAAGCAGAACAAACGTCTTCAGGAGTCTCTAGGGCAGGTCTGCTCATCTGTGACTGACAGCTCAGAGACTGAAATGGTCTTTAGAGCTTCCAGTAGAGATTTCTGCAGAGCTCTCATTGTTTAAGGATTTGAGAATTTCAGAAAGTCACGACAAACTCTTCAGACGTGACGCTGTGAAAGCTTCAGGATTCTTACGTCCGTCATCCTGGGATTTGGACGCGGCGTCCAGCAGCTGTGGGGTGGGGGCTCCTCCGTTCTGCTCTTTCTCAGGAGGGGGCGCTATGTTCCAGTCAGCCTGAAAAAGACAGAAGCTTCTTCCCATCAGTCTGCTGGGCTTGAAGGTGGGATTAAGCCCCCCCCCTGCTGATCACATGACATCTACAGCCTTTGAGTCATCGGATCTTCTCAGCAGACAACATTGGGCTGAACTTCAGGGCATCTTTTTACCCTGGGGAAGGCAGAAGCCCCTAAACCCGCCTGGATGGAGGAGACAACGCCTCTGCAGCAGAGAGGACCCAGAAGGACCCATGCTTTGACCGAGGGTCCGTACCGCGGCGCTGCTGCTGCTTATGTAGAGCCTAAACCTCTGAGGAGCGTCTCCTCCTGCTGTCAAAGTGTCAGTGCTCTGACGGACGTTTTTCATGGGGGGGGGGGATAACGGTTACAGGAAACGCGTCTACGTCCACTAAAGCATTTTGCGGTCAGAGCGTCTTCAGACAGCAGACACGGCTGCTGCCGTTTCTTTACATTACCCATAATTCCATCTGCATGACTGCTGCGTTTGCCTCTTACATGCCTAAAACCATGAAAATCACAGCATGATCATGTCTGCAGATGAAACCTTCTTCATGACATTTCCACACTAAAGACTGAACAGTCCATGGCTGAGGAGGAAGCTTCCACCGGATCGGCTACTCTGACCCTGAAACACAGAGATCCGGCTACGTTCACACGAGAACGGCTCTGTCTTTTGATTAAACTCATTTAGTTTGGATGCGATGCTGCCCTGTTGTGTTCAGTGTGTGTGCGGTGTAGACAACAGCTGCTACAGATGAGGCTGTGGTATCCCATCATCCTCTGCTGCTTTGATGCAGAATTAAAGTGGGTCATGGATAAGTGGCTCCGTTCCTCTTTGTGCCTGAGGGCGCGGCTTTACGTCCTGAAATGTCGTCAGGCCGCGATGCTCTGATTCAAGCTTGGTTTTTTATCACAAATGGTTCTCATTATGACAGTCCCACCTCCGTGCAGCACTGCAGTGGTAAAGGTTTCCTCTGTAAAGACCAATGAATGAGCCGCCATGGAAACCACCTCTTTCTGGACATTCCAAACTCTTCTCTTCTTCAGGGAAGACGTGTATCAGGATATAACCATCACAGATCGGCTTCTATGAATGAAACCTCAAAAGTCAGAGATTGGGTATCCACTAAAGTGAGTGTGGAGGGCTTTGTGTCTAAAACAGTTTTAATGACAGTTTTCCCAGCGGTTCCAGAGGCAGATCTAATCCCAAACTCTGAGGCTGTTTGTCCAACTAACCTGCAGGAACATTCAGACATGGAAAGCTAAGCGTGGCTTTAACTGGAAAACTACGTGACTTAATGCAATGAAGCGTGCAGAAACCTGCGTGTGCTCGGCGAAAAAGTCTGAATCTCTCTTGTCGGGAGTCGGGGGGGGTCCTCCTGCAGGAGAATCGATCCACAGCTGCAGAGGAGAGCAGACTTCATTAAACAACATAACCATGTGATTGTGTGTCAGAACAGGTTGATATCTGACTCTAAAGAGAACTTTGCCCTTTGAGCTGAAAGCATCTGATAGTCGCTGTGTGGGACGGCCTCCACCTGAACGCTGACCTGAACGCTGACCTGGGAGCTTCTCCATCACGGAGGACAGAATCTGTTGAAAATCATCTTCATCTTTCACTCCACAGGGCTGTTTGGAAGGAGCTGGATTGCAGGTTCTCATAAAAACATCCCTTTGGTAGGAAAATGGTATGTTCCAGAGCAACATGGGGCTTTCCTGGGTTTATGATTCTATTAGTCAGAGAGTCCAGTATTTGACGTAGAAAACCCAGTTAGACCGTTTAACACCTGCTTTCATTCTCTGATGAGCAGTTTCTGTTAAAGCTGCAGTCACACCGTTTCAATGTTACGTCAATGTGCAGACGGGATGAGAGCTGCTGGAAGCTATTGTATGTTTCTCCTGCTCTGACTCGTGCAGGTCAAAGGTCACGGAGAGAGGGAAGTGAAGCTGAACGCTTTTGAGCAGCTCCTGCAGGTTTCTGCTGCAACTGAAAGCTTTCAGCTGGGTTACAGTTAGCAGCTTTCAGCTGGGTGGCTCGGTTGGTAAGGTGAGCGGCTACCACGCACGAATCCAGGGTTCGATTCCAGGAGGGGAATAAACAATGGTACTGAGTACTGAGTCAATTACCATATCAATTGGGCAATCACCCAGTGAGGGTCCTTAGGCGAGGCCCTTAGCGCTACTGCCTCCCGGTCGCGGTTAGGCTGCAGCTCACTGCTCCCCCAGGGGATGGGTCAAATGCTGAGAAGAATTTCCCCATTGAGGGATAAATACAGTACTAATTATTTTATTTATTATTATTTCAGCTGGATTATTTCAGCTTCAGTTAGAGTTAGGGTTAGCAGCTTTCAGCTGGGTTAGAGTTAGAGTTAGCAGCTTTCATCTCCTGCAGCAGACGGTGATACTTGCTGTCCTGACTCTGAATGATCCCATGAACCCAGACATGGAGACGTGAGTACTGATCTTTTTGTAGAGCTCTTCAAAATAAATCAACCAGATTTCACAACATCAGCCGTGTCTACATGGTGACGAGGCTGAAAACTATTGATGGTAGCTCCTCCCACAGGCGGCGGGAGCGGCAGGTTTGGTATTTGCATGAAAACAGAGGCGGAGGACTTGAAGTTGGTGTGAAGGCAGCATAGAGAGTGTTCCACAACGTTCTGCATCAGAGGGTTAGTGAGGGTGTGATCATCAACCAACACTCGGCACTTAGGCTCACCTCTGTACCGTACTTGGACAGAGCAGCGTTTGCCAGCTGCCGGATCTTCTCCCTGTACATCTGGGCCGCGCGGCTGTTGTACTTGGCGTTGGTGTCCTTTGTGGAGCAGCCATGCTGGCGGAAGAAAGCCGTCTGACGGAAAAGGAAAAAAAAAATCAAACGACCCACACAACATACAAGCAACGGACCCGCCAGAAAACCACCAACTCACTGCGTTAGCGTTCCCTCCAACCTGCATGCACCGCAGCTGGAACCAGTTCCAGTTGGAGTCCAACTCCGTTGATCTGAGGAGAAGACGAGCAGGTCAACACGGGACCTGATGGGCCACAATCTGATCACTGGAAAAGGTTGCTGTGTGCACCGTCCCCACAACGCCTGTTAACACGGGGAGGATGATGATGATGATGCATCACCTGATGAAGCTGAGGTGAACTCCCAGCGAGCGGTGGATTCCAGAGCAGTCGATGCACAGGAACACGCCGTGTGAGATGCTGGCCCAGCTGGGGTTTTTGGCAGCGCAGTCGAAACACGCCTGAAACCAAACACCCAATCGGGTCAAGTCACAGATGACATCACCGTGGCAACTGGAGCAGGGAACGGCCAGGACCTTCCAACGTAGTAACTATAGTAACTACCACAAACAACATGACGTAAACCCAGAAGATTCGACATAACACAGGAATCTGCTTCATGAAATAGAACTGATTTCTGTTTCTGTGAAAACGGTGCCTTCAGGTTACACAGCAGGGAGTTTCTCTCTTTTTCAGGTGACCTGGTCTGCTCAGGTAGAAGCTTGTTCACCTGTCATTTCCCTTCAGGACCCGCAATGGGGTCCGGCACACATTAGAAGGGTCTGGCCCAAGAACCCACATCACATGAAGCTCATCGCGCCCCCTGGGAATCGAACCCTGATTTCCCAGTCCTGCACTTAGCCGAGGCACAGGTGAACACTATTGGAAATGTCAGGATTGTTTATGACATAGAAGGGGGAGTTCTAGATGAAGGTGGAAGCATTTCAGATGCAGAGTAACTGGATGCAGAACCGTCCCTCCAGTCTGTCGTCACAGCGAGGAAAACAGTGACAGTTCCCTCGGCTCGCCTTTCACTGGTTCATGGTTCACGTTTTAAATCGGCACAGTTGTTCATGCTTTTCTATCTTAAATGGTGCATTGTGTTCTGTGAGCTGATTGGCTCTGCCGTGCCGTGCCTCCGGTACAGAATGCGTTCAGTTTTTGCCACATTTACATAAATCTTTGATCAGATCTTCGTTTCATTCTGTGAAATCACATCTGCAGACGGCGGCAGTCCGGCAGCTGTCAGTCAGGGGGGGGACGTCACTCCTAAATCAGGTGACAGCAGCAGGGGCGTCCATGTTCAATGTTAGGTTAACATGCAGCCGGATCGCCGGCCGGCAGCGGCGCTGATCAGACATTGACCGGGGCAACGGTCCCTGCGAGCTTGAGCAACGGCACACATTCCCAGCACACAGAACACAATTACACACAATTATACTAGTTACATGAAAAACAAAGTCCCCAAAGTCCAAATGTGCCGGTTGCAGCCACTGCCCCATGTCCAAACACCGTCCAGTCAGCATTCAATGTGAACTCTTCCTTAAACTGTAAGAATGTGACTGCTGCCGCCCCATTACTAATGCCGCCGCACCTCCTGCTGAATCCACGGACAAACCGCCAGGTAGAGCGCCGCGGCGGCATTTTGGCATAGGTGACCTTAGTCTAACACCTGGAGATAAAGACCCACTCCTAACAAAAACTTGATTCTGGTTCTTTTAGTTCCTGCAGCATTTTTCTGATGTTGGAGGGCATGTATAAAGAAAATTAAGAGTTAAACTATTTCTGAGTGTTTCTGAGTACTCCTTTGTTCAAATTGTTGTAAACCAGGAGCAGATGGAAAAATGATGGGAAATGAGGTCAGGCTTACTACACACCAACAGTTAGGGCTAACCCTAACCCCTGATTGACTGCAGTGGAGCGGCTCAGCGACCCCCTGGTGCATGCTGGGAGCAGCTGCTGAGAGGACACAAAAGGACGCCATTGAAGAACAAATTCAGCGCCATAGATCCACTCAAAGGTTCTGTTTACACCGAGGGCTTTCACGGCATTCAGCTGAGGGCGAACACGCCAGTCATGTGAACAGGTTTGAGTTCAACAGAATCAACGGGGAAAACCTGAGGAGGCCAGCAGCCGGTCTGCAGCCCGTCTATCCACATGTCTGAAGCTATTCCAGAATTGATCACACTTCCTGTAAATGTGAAGCAGCAGCTGTGGAATGTGCTCAATCATTCAGAAACTATTCAGCTGACATGTCATCAAGGAACGCCAGCTAATTAAGTTCTTCATTTTAAAATCCATGACCCACCCACAGCTTTTCATAAATGAAAGCAAATAAAAGTTCCTGTGCCCTCCATTTTCACAAATGATGATTAGTAAATGGGTTTTTTGGTCCCTGACTCATTTCTTCCATCTGTTTTGGTTGATTTCCTGTTGGTCACGGGCTTGTAGTTATTGGAACGATTGAACTCATTTTGAATGGATGGAAAGGTTAACATTTACTGTGAGTTTGACTGCATTTAACAGTCGAATTCTTTTCTTTTTATTACCATGATTACATCCTTTTGTTCATAATATCTTTAGTGAACTTCAGCTGATGGCAGACGCCAATGTTCACTCATTAAGGACATGAGTGAGACACAGTTTCAGCTAAATGAATCCACGGGGAAAGCCTGAGGCCGCTCTAGCTAACCGGCTAGCTTACCGTAGACGTGAACGGTTGACGTGGCCCTAGGTTATTATTGCTTTACGGTTAGGCTAGTAGCCTTTAGCTCAGGAAAAGCAGGCAATGGAAGCCAGCTCAGCGGTCGTGGAACAGCAGAGCAGAGCCGGGCCGGGCCGGGCCGGGCCGGACTATCTGAAAAAAACAGCTACTAGCATCGAGCTAACGTTTCCTACCCGGAAATGTCAAACAAACCACCGCGAGCGCCTCACAAGCAGACAAAGTCAGGCAAAACAAGTCCTAGCGTCGTGTACGGTTACCTTGTTTGTGGGAATCGACCTTAATCGCTTGAAAATGGTAAGAATTTCGGTCTTATTTGGTTCGGTAGCCATCTTGCCACTCTGACGATTGCTGTATGCTGACGTGCCTACGGAACGCCGCGCGCCCAAACTTCAGGAAAAAGCGAACACAGTCGTCTGTTCCACTCGGACATTTTTATGGCCGCAGTTCTCCATTTAGATTCAGTTAGACTTTCTTAGCCAAACAATGCCACAACTTTACCCTTTGCTGTTATATAAACATGCAAACACATGCATGTTAGCCTCAGGTGTGATTGTTTCGGATGGTCGACATGTGTTTGGGATTGAGTACTTGTAAGTCAACCCATGGTAACAAGTAGTCGATTTAAGTGTCCTACAATGAGACTAGTGTTCTATACTACATATGAGGCAATTGAAGTTTACTGATTTTCTTTTTTTTTGCTGTTGCTTTTTTTAACCTAAAAATGAACACAGGTCGTCGTCATTGTCATTTTCATTATCATTGTCATTATTGTTATCAGTTTCATCATGCAGAAACACATGTAAATGAGTAAGTGAACTTTATATGTATAGCACCTTTCACAGATAAAATTCCAAAGCGCTTTACAGATAAACAGCAAATGATAGAGAAACACATTAAAAGATATAACAAGATCTTTTTTAAAAAGAAGCATCTGATTCTTAAAAAAAAACTGGACATAGTCTGTGGGTGAAGGGCGGGACGTTCCACAAGGTCACCTGGAGTTTTGTAATGAGTCTTTGTGACTTTAATATGTTCAAAGTAAAAGACCGAAAGGGGCGACTAGAGACATGCGGTACAAGCAGATGGGAAATATAGTCATGGGACTGACCATTAAGAGCTCTAAAAATCAGGCATAAGCTTTCAGAATCTGTTCTAAAATTATTGGGTAACCAATGTAAAACGGATAAAACAGGTGAAATATGTGTGATCAGATGATGTTTTCCAGCTAGAAGATTTGAAGAAGCAGATAAATAATGAACGCCTGATGTATCTGCATTTTTTAGGTAAAGTTTAGCTTTTTTTTTTTACACATAATTAGTCACAACAAACTGTCACTAACAACAGAAACCAACCAACAAAAGAGAAAACCCGGAGAGTTGATTGCTGGTGTTTGGCACACCTTAATGCCATCCATACTTTGAAACCTTTGTGTAGAAAACTGTTTGACGCTGTGCCTAAAATAACAGCTGCTAAGCAGGAATTGATTCATTCGGTTCCTTTTCAAGCTGGTAAAGTGTGAAAATAAAAAGAGAAATCCTGCATCACGACGGACAATATTCACCTCACAACCTGCAGACGTTTGGTAGCACAGTTAGTGGTAGTGTCACCCAACAGACCAGAACCTAAAAAGGTTGACTGTCTTACACAACATGTGACTGAAAAACACGCCTCGGGATTATGATACGTTATGTTAACTAACTCAATAACTATCATAGGTTTAAGGTTCAGGATTTGTTTTAAAACAGCAGACTGATTGAGATCAAACTGATGTTTTGAGCTTTCATCAAATCCATGAATCCATTTCCTCTGACAGACTTTTAGAACTTCAGATCTGCTTTCAGTTTTTTTCAGTTCAGTGTTTTTGTGTGAAATAAATCATTTTAATTATTAGAGGTCCCACCTTTGTTTGGTGTTTATCAATACTTAGTGAAAACTGTCTCACAGCCACATAAAATTGATTTGAAGTAGAAATTTGGGGAGAAGACTGTTCACTAAAAAGTAATGGAATTGTAGATGTTAATAGTGAACTTCAAAAGTGAAAGTGGGTGGAATCAGTTTTTTTAAAATGACGTCCAGCCCTGTTTATTCGTCTCCGTACTCTACCAATTCTATCGTCCTCCCCAGTGTCCGCTGGACCTCCTGCAGGGTTCATGGTTCACAGTGAACCATGGGAAACAACCGACTCTTTCACGTCCCGTTCAGTACTGTCCCAAACACAAAGTCTGCAGCTCAGAAAGTGGAAAGGAGAACCTTGTGTGTCACGAAGGCCTGTGCTGCACAACAACAGAGACTTTGGTGTTGCATAACACCAAAGTGAAGGTCTACCCAGCTGCAACCATTCCTTGCACACATGAAGGCTCTGACACGACTGCAGCTTCGTCACCTTCGCTTAAAATCAAGATGGAATCCTGGCTGTTGAGATCTCTAGATGTACAAACACAGTCAGCTGATGCCTTTTTAACCGCATCACAGCTTCAGGGCATGTGTGACTAATGGCTGACAGACTAAAAGCTGTTTTCTATTCACTACTATCTCTGGTAAATAAGAGTCACAGTGACCAGAATCATACAATTAAAGGACACATGGACAGATCAGCCATGTTTGACTCCTCTGGAGTGGGATCTTCAAACTGGCTTTTTTCTAAAACCAATCTTGAGCCACATAGCATCTCTGAACTGAGGTTTCAGTTCAGAGATCCAAGAACAGTCCTCGAAAACAACACCCCAGGTCCTCCTTCAGCACTAAGGTTCCACTCGTCGTCTTCTGCCGATCTACAGTCAACTTTTGCAGGACAATTTGACCGGCGGCTTTGTTCCCTGACTGTACAAGCAGACAATCTCCTCATGTCCACAAAGCAAACCAGAATCCTCCTGTAAGGGTTGGATCAGGATCAGATGAAAGTGTTGTCAGGGAACGTTTTCTGAAAATGGGCCGTGAAGAAATTCTGTCAGATCGCACCCAGTTTTCCAGACGTACAGAAAGATTCAATGAGACTCAAACGTCCCAAACTTTTTTTCAGCGTTTTACTTGGAGCCTGGAGAATACTACAGAGCCCAGGATCTGACATGGGTAAAAAATAATCAATAATCGTTCACACAAACTAATATTTGGTTCCCAGGAAAAGAATTCTGATATACATTTATCCTGTTGTATTTGAATGCACCACAGTTACAGGGAGACGTTGATTGGTCGAGATGCATTATGGGAGATGTGTGATGCATTGCTCCTGATTGTGCCAGCACTAATTGGGGCACATAAAGGCAAACATTTTTCTGTGAAAATGTCTGTAGCTTGGATGGAGAACTTCCTCTGGTGGAGGTAGTGTGATGGTGTGGGGTTGTTTCTCCCTTCCTGGACAATGAGGCGTGTCATCATCAGAGGTCATTCTCAATGCAGAGACATGAAGTCTCCACAGTCTGGGATCAAACCCTGTCTTCCAGGATGACACTGGTTCCTTCCACCTGCCGTTTGTTGCTGTGCTGCCATTCAAGAGCAAATTCCATTGATGATAATCTGGTTGGACCTGTTGTGGGGGCGCCGCCTCCTCCAGCTCTGACAGAAAGGTGACGGTGCAGACCGATGGGAACAGACCGAGGACAACAACATGGAGGCAGGCGCCGCTTTGCTGCTGCTGATCGCAGTTTTGGGGACGAGTTCAGCCCAGTTCTACGGAGACAGCATCAATTTCCAGAAGCCTCGGGTGAATAAAGATGGAACAGTTCAGGTACGGTTCTTCATGAAAGAATTACCAAGGCTTGATCAAGACAAATGTGACGGCTCCGCTGCTGGGTTTCTGTTTACTGAGACTGTTCTGTCTCACATGTGAAGAGGTGTTTAGCACACCCCCATGGAGCCCATTTCCTCTGTCTATAAGAGATTATAATGAAAAATCATTTAAAGCTGAAACAAAACAATAAGATGCTTTAAAGTTACAATGAAACATATCCATTAATGTTAGACTAGACCTTTTTCTGTGGTCACCCCACCAACCTGAAGCCAGCGTTCCTCCTCATTCTGTTTTGACCTCAACCCTGCAGGTGACCTTCTACCACAGGCAGAACGGCAGAGGCCACTGCACCAACCAGTCGTCCCTCGGCTGTGTGGATGGAGCTTGTGCTGGCGTTGATGCGGTGCTGATCCAGGAGACAGACAGAGCCAGTACTGGTCAGAACCGGTCCTGCCAGACCGAAGGCTACGAGAGCACCACCGTCTTTGCCACTCAAACCTCTCTGAGGTTGCGGTAAGCGCCGAGCCGCGGCCTTCGTCAGACTTTTTCCACCGTGAGCACTGAAAGGACATAAAAAAGAAATAAAACACCGAAGTCCACAAAGTTTGAAAGATATTGAACTTCAGAAGAGTCTGACCATGTGTTGCTGCTGGCTGAAGACATTTTCTTTCAACTTTGGGTTTTCCATCTTAATTAGTTTTAAAGTACTTTAATATTCAGAAACAAGATCAAAAAGTGTTTTCACTTCATCTGATCAACACTGTTTGGTATTTATCTCTCTTTGTTGTTTATCTTAAATATCTTTTTTAAATCTGTCTTTAAACTTAATGAAGAAACAAACTTATTGAATTATGAGACGCTAAGAAGTCCAACATGTGGCTCATTTGTATTCTTTTTATCATTGAAGAAATTTAAAAGCCAAAAACATGAACTGTTTTCATTTCTTTTTTCTTAACTAATGTAATTACTGTCACAAGAAGCAGGTGGAGCAACTTTTGAAGAAATGGTCCAGATGTGGGTCTTCTAAAAACTTTGAATTTGCTTGTTTTGCTCAAAACCTTCAAGTTCAAACTTCTCCCAAACTCAGAGGAAGAATTGGTTGCAGAATGGCCGAGTTCAGACCCTTTCTTCTTCTTTAGAGTTTCTAAAAAGTTTGCTTTTCCGATTCCTCCTGACTCTGATTTCCAATGCAAACGTTTAGAAATGAAATGAAGAGGTGCTGCGGTTCTTTCTGCATTGATGCAGGTAAAGATCCCTCTGTCATCCTGGATGAAACCAATTTATTACGAAGCAACAGCAGGTTTGACTGGAAATGAAGTCGATTTGTGAAAGTGAAAACCTCTGAACTTCTGCTAAAGAAAAGAATTCAACATCGGAATAATGTGCGTGATTAATACTAAAAAAATTGCAATTGCGAATTAGACAGACTCATTCACAGTGAACAGGGTGGGACTGGCAGTTTGACTGACAGCAGGAACAAATTCCTGCATTTCTGAGGTGGGTGGAGCTCTGCTGGGGGGCATTTGGACTCTGAGGCTAGAAGTCTGCCATCCGGATGATTGTCTGCAGACAAACATGTACATAATGACAAAAGCATCAGTGGTTCTGCTGCTTTCCAGTGCATACATTGGTGCATACATTAAAGTCTTATCTTTAGTTGGGATCTCTCATCTGAGGTGCCGAGCAAAATCCTCCACCCGTCAAGCTGCTTTGGATTTGCAGCCGATGGCGTGTTTCGTGCTGAGGGAGAACAGGTTCCAATGCCTCACTTAATGTTGAGGATTTAAAGAACAATAAGAGAAAACAATAGCTATCATCTTCCTCGCTGACACATTTGTCTTTGGTTAATGCCAATCTGTCATGTGATTGCTCCTCAGGAGTGTTCTGGCTCACACAAACATGCCTGCAGGCTCAGAGAGCCTCCAGCGGCTTCAGCTGAAACGTTCAGAGTGTTTCAGAGACCTGCAGCTGTTTAGTTTCTGTTTCTGTTAAAGACCCACTCCAGAGAAAATGTGTTTTTAACACATTCATATAGCATTTTTCTCATGATGGAGGTCATATAAGAAGAACATTAAGACCCCAGTCTCCAACATGCCTCCTTTCTTTCCTCTTCCTCTTTCCCATCCGGTCCAACAACATAAAAACAGGAGACAAATGTATTCAATATCAATAAAGATTTGTCTAAATTACATAAGGGGTTTATTCAAATATACATTTCCTGTGTCAGACGATCCAGAACCCCTGTTGTTAAAGTAAAATATGTCCAACACAAGAGGCCTTCAGCTGACATCTGTCTGCTGTTGGACAAGTTAGAAAAAAAAAGAAATTTAGCTTAAAATTACATTTCTGAGTATTTCTTTATTCAAATTGGGTCAGAGTCCAGTCAGGGGCGGGTCAGAATCGGGTCAGACTCGGGTCAGGGTCTAGTCAGAGTCGGGTCAGGGTAGGGTCAGAGTCGGGTCAGAGTCGAGTCAGAGTCGAGTCAGAGTCGGGTCAGGGTAGGGTCAGAGTCGAGTCAGAGTCTAGTCAGAGTCGGGTCAGAGTAGGGTCAGAGTCAGGTCAGAGTCAGGTCAGGGTCTAGTCAGAGTCGGGTCAGGGTAGGGTCAGAGTCGGGTCAGAGTCGAGTCAGAGTCGAGTCAGAGTCGGGTCAGGGTAGGGTCAGAGTCGAGTCAGAGTCGGGTCAGAGTCGAGTCAGAGTCGAGTCAGAGTAGGGTCAGAGTCAGGTCAGAGTCGTGTCAGAGTCGAGTCAGAGTCAGGTCAGAGTCGAGTCAGAGTCGAGTCAGAGTCAGGTCAGAGTCTAGTCAGAGTCGAGTCAGAGTAGGGTCAGAGTCAGGTCAGAGTCGTGTCAGAGTCGAGTCAGAGTCAGGTCAGAGTCAAGTCAGGGTAGGGTCAGAGTAGGGTCAGAGTCGAGTCAGAGTCGGGTCAGAGTAGGGTCAGAGTCGAGTCAGAGTCGGGTCAGGGTAGGGTCAGAGTCGGGTCAGGTCAGAGTCGAGTCAGAGTAGGGTCAGAGTCGGGTCAGGGTAGGGTCAGAGTCTAGTCAGAGTCTAGTCAGAGTCGGGTCAGACTAGGGTCAGAGTCGAGTCAGGAAGGGCATCTGGATAAACCTGAAACCAGACGATGAGTCCGATTGGGAGGATTTGCTGTGGAGACTCCTGGGGGAGAAGCTGAAAGGAAAGTCCGGTTAGCATGATTCCAGTGGCTCAGGCTGTAGACCAGGCCACTGCTGTGACTCAGAAATGAGGAACTATTTTAATTACTGGAGTAAATATACTTGACAGTCTAGACTGACAGACTTTAGGTACTGGTGTCTGTCATAGATTGTGCTTGCTGCTTTTGTTTATTTTATTTTTGTTTTTATTGCTCTTATATTTTATTCTTTTATTCTGTTTTTAGTGAGTGTGATTTTTTAGGATTTTATGACTATTACTCAACTACTTTTAAATTTCTATTGAATGTTTGTGTATTTGAGTAGCAATGGATGGAAATGCAAGTTCCCTTGGGATTGATAAAGTACTCTATCTATCTATCTATCTATCTATCTATCTATCTATCTATCTATCTATCTATCTATCTATCTATCTATCTATCTATCTATCTATCTATCTATCTATCTATCTATCTATCTATCTATCTATCTATCTATCTATCTATCTATCTATCTATCTATCTATCTATCTTTTGTTTGGTCATGATTGTATTGTATCATACAAAAACAGCTGAGTGGCCTTGCGGTGGAGTGTCTGTCCTGAGTCTGGAAGGTTGCGAGTTCAAATCCACAGCTGAGTTAAACCAAAGTGTCTGAAAATGGGACCCAATTCCTCCCAGCTTGACATTTGGCATTAAGGGGTTGGACTGGGGGGTTAAACCACCAAACGGTTCCTGAGCATACTTGTGTGCACGGCTCCCCGCTCCCCCAGGGGATGGGTCGGATGTGAAGAACACATTTCATGACCTTAGGTTAACAGCTAATGGGACTTAAACGTTTTAGGAAGCAACAAATGTAAGTTACCTTTACTGATCTGCTTGTTCCTACTGTAAGTGAACTAAACTCTTATTAAATGTCTGATTTTCCTGTTTTTAGGTAAAACCACAACCGAATGTGGGACAGACATTTAGATGGAGGTTCTTGTGTGTTTCAGTGACTCAGGCTGCTGCTGGACAGCTAATGCTGAGGGAAAAACCAACTGGACCACCCAGGCAGAGCTGGACCTGGGAACCCGATCGGACTCCCACGCCATCAACCACTGCCCTGTGACGACCACTGTGTCCTCTCTACGGTACAACACAACCCTTTCTGAAAAACCCAAACATGCTCTGAAGATTTGCAGTCAAAGAAACTCCTTATGTTTCCTGGCAGAATTCCTCAGAACTGTTTCACCAGAGTCCGTCTCCTGGCGCATGATCCAGACGGAGATGAAGTGAGGTGCCGCTTTGCTGATGGAGCCACTGCCCCGGCCAACATCACTCTGGATGAGGTAAGGTCACCTGTCAGACGAAAAAGAGGAGCTCAACATGACTGAGGGTGCTCCTCCTCATCCTCTGCATCTCCATCTGCTCCCAGGCTGCATGCACACTGGGAAGCTCAGGCCAGGTCCAGGCTGGTGTGCACGTGTTTGAGGTGATGGTGGAGGACTTCTCCTCCAAAAACATCACACTGACCTACAGAGATGGGACCTCTGCGGTCCGGACCGGCTCCGGCGCAAACTCAGCGCCTCTTTGCAGACTTAAGCTGCAGTTTGTCATTGAGGGTGAGTCTAGAGGAGCTGCTGACAAAGCACTTCTGTCCTTAAAAGACATGAAGATTTGTGAATAAAATGAAACTCTTTCAAAAACAAAATCACTGTAAAACTCTGCCATCGTGTTTAACAAATGAAACAGACTTCAGACCTCCTAGAAATCTACTCTGAATGAGCAGTGGGCTAATTAATCCCAGCTTTTAAAGCCGCAGAGGCAGATCCACACAAAGAGAGAGTAAAACCACAGAACCACCTCTGAATTCACCTGCTACATGCATGTGACCATGAGAATATGCAGCTGGTCACTGAAAATAAAGAAGTTTACTTGAGGACTGAAGGAAATCTGAAAGGAGGTTCTTGTGTCTTAATTCAATCAACTGCCTTCATAAAGTGGCTGCTCAATTAAAAGCCCAAAAGCTGTTAAAGGTAATCAAAGCAAACGTCTTTGAACAAATGCTGTGGGGAGAAAAGAGCCAAAGAGGAAACAGACGAGCAGAAGAATCCATTCACCATTTACGGACAGAACCAGAAGACGTCCTCCAGAAATGGATTTATTGAGAAAGTTGATCCCATAATATGCAACCACTGACTCTCTCATGTTACAAATATGCTGCTATGAAGGTAGTGTTCACTGGACCAGTGACCAAAGCAAGGTCCATGAAGACATGGAGGACAGAGTCTGGTGTGATGAACTGCACAGAGTCCTGACCTGAACCCCATAGAACACCTTTGGGAGGAATTAGAGCAGAGACTGAGAGCCAGGCCTTCTCCACCAACATCAGAGAGTGACCTCACAATGACCTTTAGGAAGAACGGTCAGAAACTCCTACCTCAACCTTGGAGGGAATGTTCAGAGCTGAATCAGGCAGGCATCTCTGTGTTAAAGAAAAATTTACAATGAATCAAGACTGAACAAAAAACAAAATAGGATTCATGTTTGTGTCCTGCAGATAACCTGGATTGAGTTTTTATTGTTCTGATGGCATTCTATGAAGAAGACCTGGAAATGTTGCCTTCATGACATTTTTACAAATCAGAAACAAACTTCTACAACTTGGTTTCATTGAATCTTCATTGTCTTTAAAATATCTGCAGACATTTTTATACTAAAACTGCTTTCAATGTGAATCCTTTTCATTTGAAAAACAGATTTCTGGAATCTAGATTCTTAAAATCAAATCAAACACCAACTCCGGCCTCGTACACACTGGTCTGTGAAAAGAAACCCGTCCATCTGTTCCCTAAAAGGTTGGAGACTTCTGCCTTAGAGAACAGGAATGTTTGAATGAAATGGAAGTTCTGTTCCAGAACAAGCTCTTCTTCTGCGTCGCTTGTTAACATTTTAAAGACTTAAAGCTCCTCCCACAGCCACACTTCTAATCAGACTGGCCAACGGCCCAAACCCAGAGGAAGCTAACGCCAGCTCTGCCTTTGGGTCAGAACATCCCAGCTTCTTTCTGCTCCACTGAAACATTCGGCTCAGATTGTCCTGAACAGACTGAAACCAGACTTGAGAAGATGCTGCAGTTTCAATGTCAGCAGGATTTGAACTCATGAACACCAAGATGAAAACAACTAAACTAAGTCAAGGCGTCATGACACGGTGTTGAAGAGAGGGTGAAAGCAGAGGCTGCACGCTAACCCAAAGCGTGTAATGCTGCTGTGTTTGTGTTCCAGTCCTCCTGGCAGCAGGCTGTGGCACGCTGCCCACGTTTCTGTCCAGGACACCCTCACATGGAGACATTCTTCACGCCACTGTGGGCAAGGCCTTCCACCTCTTCGCAGAAGCAAAGGCTACATCTCAGTACAGACTTTGGATTTCTGGCCAGCTCTTCCTCCAGCCCTGAGAGCATGTACTGATTGCACTTTGTTTTGTAGGATTGCAGACTTCCAGGTCAGCGGCCCCCTGAACATGAACAAAAGCGTCACTCAGGGCGCCCAGGCACAGCTGAGTCTGAACTGGACACCTCAGAGCTCAGACCTCTATAGATTTGTCCCAGTCTGCTTCACTGCAGACACACTGGACAACACGTGAGTGCTGCCGAACTCTCTTCAGCAAAGACACAACGTTCAGTCAAACACATCAGAGATCCAATAGAAAAGGAGAGCTGGTAGTTGAGAGGATCTGCCTGTGGTTCAGCTCCCACAGTGTTTGCAGCTTCTGTGTGCTGCAGCTCTTGATACCTCTGTGAAGATCCCATCCTTCCACATGGAGGTTGTTTAGTTTTTGGAAAAAAAAAAAAAAATCAGGCTTTAATGGTTTTGGCTCAGGAAGAGTGAAGGAGAGCTTCAGATAAGTTTACTGTTCCTTTATAACATGTAAAACTCATAATTTTAAGAATGATCTATTCTATACACTCAGTACTTACTGATGTTGATGAGCACACTGATGATACATTACTCAAATATATATATTCCATTTGTGGAACAAAAAAGAGAACATAATTGACTCAAAAACTAAGGGGCCACATGCCAAACACATTCAGAAACATCATGTTCAGATGTGTAGTACATGAAATCAAGAAAAGGTAATAAGCTGGGCATTCCCTGACAGAGCTGTTCCTTATTTGGTGACAAAAACAAAACCTAGATTGTCGTGATTATCTTGGTTGAACTTGGCTCAGTCTGAGTTGTGTTAAAGCTAAGCGATTGGATGGATGAAGCTCTGATGTCATGATGTGGGCTGCAATGAAAAAGCATCTCATTGCTATGGCCCAAAGCATGAAATAAGTACCATTTATCTGCTGCACATTTCTGATGACTGCCTGCTCAGACTTGCTTTGTTTTGTCCTGCAGGCAGTCAGAGATGAGATGTGTTGTTGTCATGGTAACCTCAGCATCTACTGTTCAAGGTTTGTGAATTATCTATGACTATTATCAAAACCCTGCAATTTTACAGAACTTGAATGTGAAGACCTTTTGAAATAATCTTTTTAACTTTAGTCCGCAGAAGACACTTAGTCTTGTGCAGATTCATCTATTAGAATAGATCTGGAAGATTCGTTCATGTATCTTAAGGCTAAGTGTGATGCTTCCCTCGGGTTGGAGAGAAGCGGCACAGGTTGGGTCTGATCTCTCAAGTTCCTGTAGATTGCGCAAAAGTGATCATGTATCATGTATTTTTAGAGAAAACAAGCCTAACTTTTCTCCACTTTTGCCTCATCTCCCTTTTTTACTTTGGCCTTTGAACCAAATATTAAATCTATTAGGATACCTGGAACTACCTGAACTTTCATTAAAGTAAACCTGGATCAGAATTGTCTCCTTAGGTTTGACAAATCAAAAAGGTCAAAGTCTAAAGGTTCTCAAAGAGAAAACAGAGAGAGTTTATTGAGAAGTCTGTACATTTCTTAGAACAGCTGGGGATGGCCTCACTAGTAGAAACAGCTGTCAATTTAGAGGATGCCTGACAGGTTAATCCAGTGAGCATGAGGTAGACGTCTGAATGGGAGACTGCTGAGGTCCGAGCATTTGAATCATGACAAAGATCCCTTCAAAAGGCAATGATTCAATCTGAAACCAAAGTGGAGGCAGAAAGGTGGTCAGGGCATCAACCTCCAGACATGAAAATAGAAGGTTAACAGTTCAGAGAGAAGAAGGCGGGACTGATAATTTACTGAGACAGAGACTGAATGAGTGCAGGTACATTCCCTGAACCAGAACCAGCTGATGATGAGGAGCAGTGAGTGACCACATGGCATGATGTTATAATGACTTTGACTTACAGGCAATGCCACAGTTCAATGCTCTCCAAACAAGATGGTGATTATCCTGGAAAAAGCCTCCATGCCTGGAATTGATGTCAACTTCCTCCAGTTGATCGACCCGTCTTGCTCCCTCTCGTCCAACGACACTCACATCATGGGCGCCATGTCCTTCAGCACCTGTGGCACCGAACTGGAGGCAGGCAGACATAAACAACAAGAGTTCATTTCACAGCCTCTCTTGTTTTTAACACAGTTTGTTTGTCCTGCAACTAGGATAAAGGGGACAACATGGTTTTCAAAAACCGGATCAACTCCTTTGTACGGCCCAATGAGGTCATTGTCCGGAGGAGGACCATAAAGATTGATTTTTCCTGCGAGTTTCCCAAAACCATCAGCATCTCCAGCTACTACAACCTCCACAACTCCGACTACATCTTCACCGAGTCTAGCTTTGGAAGCTTTGGTTACGCCTTCGACATCTACCGTGACAATAACTTTACTAACAAGGTGGAGCCCAGTGCCTACCCGGTGCAGGTCATGCTAATGGACATGATTTACATGGGAATCCAGGCAAACTCTGAGCTCCCAAACGTGACTCTGTTTGTTGAGTCCTGCAAAGCCACTCCAGACGACAACCCTAACAATGCCCTCTCTTATGACCTGATCAAAAACGGGTGAGGATTCTTGAACAACAGGAAGTTATCAGTAGTTTTCAAGTTTTTAGAAAAAGCAACAGTTATCTTTATCTTGTTTTCTCTTCCAGGTGTGTGAAAGATGAGACACTTAAAAGGTACCCATCCAATCAAACGTCATACAACTTTGAAGTGCAGGCCTTCAAATTCACTGGAAGCTCTGACCAGGTAACTTTGTATGACATTATCTGTCAAATATTCATCCCTACATGGACCCTTAGCCTGAGGTGCAGACTGCACAGCAGAGTATTCCATTCACAACTCTGCCTCATTCAAATGAGGAATACAGTTCCAGTTCCAACGTGAAGATGCTTTTTATTGATTTGATATGGATTTAATCCATGCACAACTACTCTACGTGACATGTCCAGGGTGCACTGACCTAAACACTGACCGACTGTACATTCCTGTGCAGGATGATGTGTGGACTTAAATAAATAGATGCCTCAGCAGACTTCATCCATATTGATCTAATCACTTCCCTCATTTCCTGTTGGCAAAGCTCTGATAACAGCGTAGGTGTGCAGACCAGAGCCAGATCCTTCAGCAGTGATTCATCCCACACACTTGTGCTTCACAGGTTTACATCACCTGTTCCGTCATCTTGTGCGAGCCAAACAATCCCTTTTCCAGATGTGCTCAGGGATGTTTGAATGAACCCTTCCGTCGACGCAAAAGAGCCCTGAGCAAGGAGACGAGCGGCCATTACATCATCCAGGGCCCTCTGCAGTTTGTCAGACCAGCGGCTCCCATCATGACGGAAGACATGCTGGAGCCTGAGATGAAAAGGAATCGATGTCCCTGCTGCAGGTTAGAGGATGAATGAGCCCTCTTTGTGTTTCCATCTGACTGACAGTTGAACCGTGTCTTCTTGTCTTACAGTGAAGCCTCCAGCAGCCGCTTCAGAGAGTAGACCTGACCTCAGACCAGAAACCAGGTCAGGCAGCCAGGGTGCTGGAGTCATGGCGGTCCTCACATCCAACCTCACCACAGCCGTCTTTGCCACAGCCTTTGTTCTGTCTCTGGTGTTGCTGGCTTTGGTCGTTCGTCACTACAGCAGGAGGAGGACAGCAGAGGACCGCAAAGTTCTCATCCAGGAAGACGCTCAGACCTAAAGCCAACAGCAATGCTCATCCTTCCTCCTTCTCATATAGGTCACCCAACATGATACAATTCATTTCTAACTTTGACATTAAGCTTCAGCAAAAATTGTCTTCATGCAAGTAAATCTACTAGAAAGGCTCTGAGAGATCCAAACAAAAAGGTGTCATTCCCACTCTTACTTAGTTAGAAAAACTATCTCCTGTATTCTATTATGAAGAGGAGAAGGAGGAGTTTGATCATCAATAATCTATGCATTACTCTTATATATATATATATATATTTCTGTCAGCCTGCATTTTATGAAACATTACAAGCACTGCTGTGAGGGCTTAAAAGGTGGAACAATGAATTCTGTCAGATGGAACGAGAGGGTGAGGACAAGCCAAGGAAGACAGTGAGAAGTTAGAAGAATGTTGTTTTTGAAGGCTGGTCAAAGTGTTTTAAATGGACACGATGACATTCCTGGAGCTGTTCTTCAGCGTCAAGCATGTCTGTCTGATGTCCTGTCACCAGTTCAGGCAGTTAACCACCTGGTTGAGATCTTGCTGACGTGAAAACGGGATGTGGCTGCTTTGGTTCGGTTGCTCTCATAACAACTGGACAGAACAAACGTCTGACCATCAATCAGAGATCCAGACTTCTTCTTAGGGTTTGATATCCTCCTAAATGCTGGGATTCTGGTTTCCTCTCTTTCTTTTTAACATATAATTTGACAGTTATTAATATCAGATTCTTTTGTGTATCTATACATAAAGTTGAGAGGGCACTATCATGACTCTTAACAAAAAATAAATTGCCTCTGGATGTGTTTGTTTCAGGTTTGTCTTTGTTAATCATATTCATGCACGATAGAAGCTGCTGGAAATGATCATTAGAAGATGAGAAATAATAATAAATATATTTATAAAACTATTATGAACAAGATGTTGGATTTTAATACAAGACATGTTAATGGGGAAGAAGTCTGAGATAAGGGGAGTTTAAATATTAGACTGTTATCTCAATTTTATTTGATTCATTTGAAAACTCTGCAGGACTGTGAAGGTTGATCTAGAAGATGTTTCTCTGATCATCGCCGTGTCTTCTTGACGTCTAACATCTGATGGGGAACTTGGACTTTCGGAAGACAACAATCTTTCTGCTTCTTTTCTCGAGATAATACTTTAATGATACTGTTTTTGTGGTTGCTATCTCGAGGAAACTGGGCTGCATGCAGGACTGGCACATGGGACACCAGAGTTTGATTCCCAGGAGGCGCGATGAGCTTCATCCGGTGTGGGTCACTTTGCGCTGCAGCCTAACTATGTAGCCACAAGGGGGCCCTTGTCTGGGTCCCCCTGTGCCGGTCCCCAGCCCGGATAAAACCCAGGGTTGTGTCAGGACGGGTGTCCAACATAAAAATCTCCACCACACCACCTACTGGAATCAGAGAAAGCTGATTGGCTGTGGCCACCCCTAAAGGGAAATGCTGAAAGGTGAACAACAACAAGAACAGCTTGGAGGCATGGAAAGCATCCGGTTCTGTACCTGCAGTTGACAATTTCATATTTATGTGACAGTGAAACATGTGGCTCAGGATTTCCCCTCAACATTCAGGAAAAGGTTTTCTCATAAAAAATCTATTTTTTGAGCAGCTACTGGTTATGCTACACTTAGATCAATTGGAAGTTGTCTTCCACCAGACAGAATTGTTAGAAATAGTGATATGACTTGATCTCAGAAGTGTTTCTCTTTACCCTCAATTAAAATATTTACAGAAGTTTTTGGTTTACAAAATGTTCATGTCATCAACTAATTCCCCGTCTGGGTCATAGGGATGCTGCAGTCTACCAGGGCAAAGGTGGCGTACACCCTTGATAAAGGGTCTGTAGCGAGGCCTTTAATGTTTCATAAGATGTCTATATTCTAAATGAAGTAGATGTCCTGTTTAGAAAATGAGTTACCAATCAAATTTAGAGGTTTTCTCCTTTTGAAGTAAACTTCCTCAGGCCCCCTCAGTAATATGGTTCAAAGGTACATGTCTTTTACGGCGGAGGTCAGTTTCCCAAGGTGGTAGTGGAACATTTGTTTTTATTGTTCATGTGTCTCTTCTGTTGTGACCCACACTTACAAAGACACAGCCACATGGCTTTAGAGAGCTGACACTGCTGCCCTGAAAGATGGCCTATGTAGAGGAGGAAACTTTAAAATCCTTGAAAACATTTGTAATCTTAAATGTTTTTCAAGCACATCTGCCCTAACCCAATGACCGTGTCCTTTAGTGTTGAGCCTCAACACTGCAACAGTCAGAAAAGAAATTAATTATTCATTATTTTTATCATTACTAATAAGAATAATCAGCTATTTTTAGGAATACAGTTTAATCAAATCAAATCAACTTTATTTATAAAGCACTTTTCATATAAAAATATAACATAAAGTGCTTTACATTAAAACACAACAAAATGTAAAAACAAGCATTGATGATTTAAAAATAAATAAATAAAAATAAATAAATAGGGCCCCCCTCCCCGTACCTAGCCCCCCACTCCTCTCACACCTCCCACCCCCTAAGTGATGGCAAAGGACAATGAGAAATAGGCTGAGCACAAAAACATGATGCTGAAAACGCTGGTAATTGGAACCTCCCCCTCCGTGAACAGCCGCATAGACAGCCAAATGCAGCATCACAGGCGGGGAGGACCGCTCCACCACAGCTAAGTGGTGATGCAGGTCCCCATCCAGAGCTGCAGTGGCTGAACAGCAGCCGACCCAGAGGGGGGGGGTCTCAACTGACCAACTGAGGAAGCACCTGAAATAAAAATGAGAATAAAAAAAAAAAAAAGTAAACATATCGATAAAAACAATAAAACATTAAAAACCTGTATATGACAAATTCTTGGTATAGGTATGTTATGTTACTAGCTAAGGAAAGGAATAGATCTGATTGCTATGTTTGTTCTGTAATTCCAGCTTCATCTCTACATCCTAATTTACAGGCAAAGCAATTTTCTGAGTGGAAAAGCGACTGTGTTATTGAATATAGTACTAGAGGGTATGTTAGTACTAGAGCCGTCACCACTTCAAATGGTACTCTTGTAAGATCGAGTTGTAAGAGTTTGTATCAGTTTAAAAAACTGAAATTGAAAAAATCATTAGCTCCATATGCTAGTGTGGAACCAGGAACTGTGTTTCCACATTGCGTAACTAACAATGGCACAGAGTTTTTAGGAACTTTGCCGACGAAGATGTGTCATGAACTTCTTGTTCCCTTCACAGTCCAGATAATCAATGACAGAGTTTCCCATGGTTATGCAGTTCCCTGCCCAGGAGGACGTTGTGTTGGATCTAATCCAGATTTAATGCCAGGTAACAATGGTACTTACGTGGTTGATCAAATGTTTTGGTTATGTGGGCAGGCCCTCTACCTCAGTCTGCCTAGAGACTGGAGTGGGATTTATGCTCCCGTAAAGGTCACAGGTCACACTTTCATAGTTTCTGCAGTCCATGAGCCTCACCTGCTCCACAGACGTAACCTTATTGATGTCAAGCCACATGATTCCATTTGGGGATCAGACTGTTTCTGAAGATCATAAACTCTGGAATACGGGGCAAAAGGTAACTATGGCATTGTTTCCCTGGGTAGGAACAGCTAAAAACACTCTCAGAATTGAGACCATTGATTATCGATTAGGTTTATTTTTGAATCGCTACAATTAAAGCATTTAAAGGCTATAATGAAGAACTGTCAAGCATGAGACTTATGGTTCTACAGAACAGATTGGTTTTGGACTTGTTGGTTGCTCAGGAGGGAGGTGTTTGTAAAATGTTAAATGATTCCTGTTGTACATTTATTCCTGACAACACAAATGAAGGTCACAGCATCACTGAAGCATTACATCAACTTGAAAAGGTTCAGCAGGCAATGCAGGATGACAGGAAGCCCAAATCTTGGGATTTCTTCTCCTGGCTTGCTTTTAGTTCCTGGTGGCAACTTTTGTTAAAAATAGTGACACCTATCCTTATGGTACTGATCATATGTTGTGTGTTCACTATGTGCATTTTTCCTTGTATTAAATCTATGATTTCCAGAGCAGTGAATGGTGGTGTACAAAGTGTTCTTCTGAGTCAAGAATATAACTTGTTATTAAAGGGAGAACAGGATGACTGTAATGATTTTGAAACTGTAATGACTTGAAGAAAAAAAAAAAAAAGAACTTCTCATCTGAGTGTAAATTGAAATTGTTATGAAAATGTAGATGTCACAGAAAACTGAAAAGAGATGTGATGTTGGATGGGAGATTTTAACATTTATCAATGATAAACAGGAGGGACTATGTGAAGGAAATTGTTTTATTATTATCATTGTATAAATGTATTGGTTTAAATGTTTATGCTTAAATGTTAACTCAGATTGACCTTTTTAACCTTTTTAGAAAGCTTTGTGTGTTTGTTCATCTGCTTCTCATCCCAGCAAGACTGAGGGGGTTTTACGACACACTGTCCTTAGCTGATAAGGATGGTAGGGCTGGTTGAAGTTAGAATGCATCAACTGGGTCATTGTACGACACCCCCAATGAACTTTTTTCTGTGTCTTGAAATTGTTACCTCCTTCTTGTGTTCTTAATAACAGCAGCATGAGGAGAGACAGAACCTTGGAGAGAGAAGAGCAGCGTGGTGGTTGACTTCTGTCACACTGGTTCTTCTGCTCCCTCATGCATGAGAAACTTGATTCTTGTTGTGGTCTATTGTTTCTAATTGTGTCTTTCTTTAATGTCTAGATGCATATATCTGACATAAGGTAAATTAAAATAACGCGTTAAAAATCTGGTTCAAGTTCATAAAACAAGATAAAATGGATGAATAAATAAATAAAATAAAAAGTAAATATAAATAAATAACTGAATAAATACATAAAAGCAGTAAAGCATTAGCTAAAAGCCAGGTTAAAAAGATGGGTCTTGAGCCTTTTCTTAAAAGCATTAATGCTTCTCTGCGGCTCTCAGGTCCTCTGGCAGACTGTTCCATAAACGGGGGCCATAGTGCTGAAACGCAGCCTCTCCATAGGTTTTAGTTTTTACAGCTGGAATGGTTAACAGACCAGAGCCAGAGGATCTCAGGGTCCGCGAGGGTTCATATCTTACTAAAAGATCTGATAGATAAGAAGGCACAAGACTGTTAAGACATTTAAAAACGGTTAAAAGTATCTTAAAATCAATCCTGAAGCATATGGGGAGCCAATGCAGGGATTTTAAAATTGGGGTGATGTGAGCCCGCCTCCTGGTCTTGGTGAGAACTCGTGCAGCAGAGTTCTGGAGAAGCTGAAGGTTCCTAATGTTGGTTTTTGGAAGACCAGCAAGCAGGGCGTTACAGTAATCCATTTTACTCATGATAAAAGCATGCATTAGCATCTCCATATTAGCAAGAGAGAGTAGTGGGCGGACTCTAGCCAGATTTCTGAGATGATAAAAACCAGTTTGAACCACCTGTTTTATATGAGGGATAAAAGTCAGCTTAGAGTCAAAGATAACACCCAGGTTTCTGACAGTTTCTGAATGACCTAATGAAAGTTCCTGTAGCTTCAGAAACTGTTTCTCTCTCTTGGCTTCAGGACCAATAACTAAAATTTCTGTTTTTTCCTGGTTGAGCTGCAGAAAATTATTTGCCATCCATAATTTGACATCTAAAATACAGTTAAAAAGTGCTTCTATTGGTCCTGTGTCATCAGGAGACATAGATATGTACAGCTGGGTATCATCAGCATAGCTATGAAAGCTGATGTTGTGGCTCCCGATGACATTCCCCAGAGGAAGCACGTAAATGTTAAAAAGCAAGGGGCCAAGGATGGAACCTTGAGGCACCCCACAATTAATTTCATGGACCCCAGAGAAGTGTGTGTCCATGCTTACCATAAAGCTTCTCTCCATGAGATACGACTCGAACCACTTGAGAACAGTCCCTGAGAGGCCAAGACTTTTAAGTCTGTTTACAAGGATCAGGTGATCAACAGTATCAAAAGCTGCGCTTAGATCTAGTAGAACTAGAACTGAGATCTGACCTGAATCCAAGGCACACCTGACATCATTAACGATTTTTAACAAGGCTGTCTCTGTGCTGTGGTTCGTTCTAAAGCCGGACTGGTTTGTCTCAAAAATGTTATTTTGTAAGAGAAACTCATTCAGCTGAATAAAAACAAGTTTTTCTAAAACCTTACTTAAAAATGGCAAGTTGGACACAGGTCTGTAGTTATTAAAAACTGAAGGGTCTGAATTAGTTTTCTTGAGTAACGGTTTCACCACTGCCGTTTTAAAGGCAGCAGGAAAAATACCCGTCTGTAGAGAGGAGTTCATGATATTTAAAATCTCACTCTCAAAAGACCCGTAAAATGATTTAAAAAGTGAAGTAGGGATGGGATCTAAAAAACAAGTTGTTGGATTAACTTGGGAGAAAACTCGACCAAGTGTTGCAGCTTCAACCAGGTCAAAACTGTCCAGTCCTTCCTCAGGTAAAATCAAGCCATCATTACCAATAGAAAGGCTTTTCTGTCCTTTTATGATGTTAGATCTGACAGAATCAATCTTGCTCCTGAAGTGATCTGCAAAGTCCTCACACAATGAGGCGGAGGCTGGCATTGTGTTTTTGTTCATATTTGAGTTAATCAAAGACTCAATTGTGGTGAAGAGGACTCTGGGGGTTTTTTTTTTAACAGAAATGATGTTCGCAAAATATGAATTTCTGGTCTGTTTTACGGTTTGATTATATAGTTTTAGTTGGTTCTGGTATAGTTTATAGTTTATTTCAAGTTTGTGTTTTCTCCAAAGTCTTTCGGCAGATCTACAACGTCTCTTCAATTGTTTAATTTCCTCAGTTCTCCAAGGGGGTGTGGCTTTGATTCTTATCTTCTTAGATGTTAGTGGAGCAACTGAGTCGAGACTGGATTTTAATTTACTGTTAAAATTTTCAACGAGTAGATCACAGGGGGCCGGTAAGACAAGTGGAGAGAAGGAGCGAACGGATGTAATAAACTTTTCGACCACTTCAGGAGTCAAGTAGCGTTTCTTCACCGTTCTCACAGACGTCTCCTGCTTTATTAAACCAGTAATGTTAAAAAGCACACAGTAATGGTCAGATACAGCCAGGTCCACAACAGTGGACACACTGGTAGGTAAACCATGACTGATGACGAGGTCAAGAGTGTGCCCCCTGTTGTGAGTCGGCTGCGTGACGTGTTGTTTAAAATCAAGAGAGGAGAGTAAGTCCAAGAACTGAGTGGTGCAATAGTCCGACTTCCCGTCTATATGCAGGTTAAAATCACCTGTGATTAAAATCATGTTAAAGGAAGTGTGGACAGATGCTAGAAACTCAGAAAAGCTCCTCAATAAAAACAGAGCTCGGTTTGGGTGGTCTGTATACTGTGATGCATAAAATTGGAGGGCTGTTAAAAACAAAGGCGTGATGTTCAAAGCTGGGGTACTCATCCAATGTAATCTGCTTTACTGCAAAGGAGTTGGACATTATGGATGCAGTACCCCCACCCTTTCTGCCCTCCCTGGTGGAAAAAACAAAAGCTAAAATTGGGTGGAGAGGCCTCAGTGAGAACAGTGGATGCATCCGTGCTCAGCCATGTTTCAGTTAAAAACAGTCCATCAATATTATAATCATGGATAAAATCATTTATGATAAATTTTTTGTTGGACAATGATCGAACGTTAAAAAGTGCCAAGTTAAAAGAGGGGGGTGGAGCGGTTGTGGAAGCTGCTTCCTCAGGTTTTGGTGCTTCCTTTAGTGGACGAAGCCAGTTAGTGTTTGCTTTTCTCCCAGCACTTCCCCTCATGGAAGACCTGTCTGTAATAATAGTTTTAATAGGAAAGACTGGGGGGGCTGCAGGTCGTGGCAAGGAATCACTGTTGATTGAAGCAGTTTCTTGGGGAATGTGGGGGGGTGATACCACCTCCAGTCAGTCACTTCCACAGACTGATGTCTGCACGGATGAGGAGGAGGTCTGGACTGGTGGGGGCATGATGGGGGCTGGTGATGTCTGGACAGAGTGTCTGATGTTTGCAGCTAAAACATTGCTGCCCAGTGGACTGGGGTGAATCCCGTCAGTTTTATTAAATGAGGTTCCAGAAAAGATTAAAATTGTCAATAAAAACAAACCTGTTCAGGCTGGAAGCAGAGTGGAGCCAGGAGCTCAGACTCAGCAGCCTGCTGAAGCGGCCCTGGCCGCGGGAGAGGGAGGGGAGGGGTCCCGAGATAAAAACAGTCAATGGACAGGAGTTTAGAAAATTAAAAAGTCTGATGAACGCCTTTTTAGTCGTTTCAGACTCCCGATAAGATGTGTCATTAAAACCAACATGTAAAATCAGCCTCCTGACAGAGGACAGGAAAGATCTCAGCAGGTCTGGGAGTTTCTCCAAAATATCCAGAACTGTGGCTCCTGGAAAACAGTGTGTGACCACATTAAAGAAGCGGACCTTCCTTATTATAGAATCCCTGATTATCGTCGTTGTCGGGGCAAACAGTGGAGGAGGAGACGTGGGCGCAGGTGCAGAGCCGACAGGTACCTACGTGATGGCAACGGTAGCGGCGGCCTCACCTTGCGGCCGGTGGTCCATATGCTGCGGTGAGACCCGAGCCTTGCTGGAATGGAAGCGGACGCTTTCCTTCAGGATCCGACGGCGGGAGGATGATGCTGGAGCCCGCGAGGACGCGGGGAGATCCAGTTGCAGGCGCTCGTCTGATCCTGATGATGGAGCAGCTTTAGCAGTGATCCTCGAGGCTGGTCCGGGTTGCTGCATGCCACGATGCGTCCCTCCTCCTTCGGGATCTCCGTGGCGTCTCTCCGTAGAGCGGGGAAATCGATGGTGGAGCCCAAGTCTGGTGGAGTCTGACTCTGTGCCGCTGTGAATCCGCAGCCAGGCCGGAGAAGCGGTTGGACAGACTAAGGACAGGAGGCTTCCGGGTCTCATCAGATCTCTTTCTGGGCCTTCGGACAACCACTTCTTCATCCAGGGATCTTTGCTTGGGGTGAGGATGAAGAAGGGTGTGCACAGGTGGACGGGTCCCATGGAGCTGTGCCCTGGAGTGCGGAGCTAAGCGAGGTTAGCTGCTTAGACTGAGCGAAGGAGACATCCATGAATCTGGACAGGAGAGCGTCCTTCATTTCCAGCTCAGCTTTTATATGTCTTCCTTGGGGTCAGTAATGATTCCACTGGTTTTACGTAGAGATTGTGAGTCCAGATCATAGGTTGGATTTGTTTTTTTACCCGAGTTCTGGTCTGGACTCACCACTGGTGTTACTCCGTCCGCCATTCTGTCCGCACAACGCATCACAAGGAATCCTACAGGTGACAGATGACAGATGTGACAGTGTACTGTTTCTATTTCTGTATTCAGACATTCTCTGCCCTCATTTCATTCATGTAGGACACCTGTAGGATGCCTGTCAGGTGCCTGTAGGATTCCTGTAGAAGGCCTGTAGGACACTTTTTGGATGCCCATAGGATGCCTGTAGGATTCCTGTAGGATTCCTGTAGGACGCCTGTAGGATTCCTGTAGGATTTCTGTAGAACGCCTGTGAGATCAAGATTCAAGTTTTTATTGCCGTTTGCACATGCGGTACATCGGAATTTTTCTTATTTTTCTCTCATGTCAGGGTAAGTTAGAAAATGACAAAAAATTTGAAGAAGAAATAATAAAGAAAATAAAAAAATAAATAGCATAAAGTTAACAGTCAAAATTAGACAACAAATTTACATGGTGTATAAGAAAAATATATAAATATCCAGTAAAATATGATAATGAATATTGCAGCGACCCAATCTGTACAGAAGCATTATTGCACATAGAATTATTGCACATATTATTGTTTATTGCACTTAGTAATTTAGTCCAGTCTTCCCTCTCTGATGTCCTTTGCCAGCATTCTGATTGCTGTTGGGAAGAAGCTGTCGTGGAAGCGAGTGGTGTGTGCGTGGATGCTTTCAGGCCTGCGACGCCTGAGGTTGTGGCCTGAGTCCACACACTGGATCAGTCCATGAGCAGGGTGGTGTCTGTCTCTGATGATCTTAGTCACTCTCCTCCTGCAGCGCTGTTTGTAGATGGTGTCCATGGATGGTAGGTTGCAACCTATAATTTTTCCAGCTGTGTTAATGACCCTCTGCAGCATCTTCTTCTCTTTTAAGGTGGTGTTACCGAACCAGGCTGTTAGCCCGCTTGTGAAGATGCTTTCCACAAGCCCCCTGTAGGCTTGGGTGAGGGTGCTGCGCTTGAGACCGGCCTTCTTCAGCAGCCTGATGAATTACAGCCTCTGCTGGGCTTTCTTCACTGTGGCAACAATGTTTTTTTCCCAGCTGAGGCTGTTTGTGATCTGCAGACCAAGGAACCGGTGGCAGTCAGTCTGCTCCACCACAGTCCTGTTGATGATGAGCGGTTGATGTGGCGGTGCTTTCCTTCTGTAGTCCACGATTATTTCTTTTGTTTTATCTACGTTGAGAACAAGGTCGTTGTCCTCTCCGTAGATGGTGATCCTGTGCACAAGGTCTCTGTAGGCAGACTCATCCCCTCCTCTGATGAGGCCGAGGACGGTGGTGTCATCTGCATACTTAATGATGATGTTGTTGGAGTCGGGGGAGGTGCAGTCGTGGGTGTAAATTGAGAAGAGCTTTGGACTGAGGCAGCACCCCTGTGGTGTACCGGTGCTGACTGTCAGCTCAGCAGAAACCTTCTTTCCCACCTGTGGTCGGTCAGTGAGAAAGTCCAGAATCCAGTTTCTGGTGGGTGTTGGTATTCCCAGTTCTGCGAGTTTATCAGTCAGCTTCAGGGGCCTGATGGTGTTGAAGGCAGAGCTGTAGTCCAGGAACAGAATCCGAGCATACGTGTTCTTGGTGTCAAGATGTTGCAGGGTGGAGTGAAGTGCCAGGGCCACCGCATCTTCTGCTGATCTGTTGGGGCGGTAGGCGAACTGGTGGGGGTCTACTGATTCGTCGACCAGGGAGTTGATGTGGACCAGAACCAGCTTTTCCAGACATTTTATTGCTGCAGGGGTGAGAGCCACGGGTCTCAGGTCGTTCATTGTTGCGACGTGTGTTTTCTTCGGGACCGGCACGATCACAGAGGACTTGAAGATATGGAGCACCATTTCCTGCGATAGCGAGAGGTTGAAGATGTCTGTATACACCTCTGCTAGCTGCTCCGCGCAGGCTTTCAGAACCCTTGGTGAAACGTGGTCCGGTCCCATCGCCTTGTGTGGGTTCACCTGCTTCAGGGCCCTGAGGACCTGTGTGTGAGTCACCTGCAGCGCAGCCTCTTCTGGGGCCCAGGAGGTCTTTTGGGGGACCTCTTTGTTGTTCAGGTCGAACCTTGCGTAGAAGCTGTTAAGGCTGTCTGGCGGGATGTTGTTCTGGAACTCTGATCTGCTGGTGTTTGTCTTGTAGTTGGTGATGGATTTAATCCCCTGCCACAGGCCTCTTGTGTTGGTTTCCCTGTGGCAGCTCTCAATTTTCTGGCTGTAGCTCCTTTTGGCAGCTTTGATGGACTTCTGGAGGTCATAGCGGGCGTGTTTGTATGCTGTGCTGTCTCCAGATTTGAAGGCTGCACGCCGTTTGTATATTTTTGTTCGCACATCTGTGTTGAACCAGGGCTTTTGGTTAGGGAAGATGCGGATGGTCCGAGTTGGAATGCAAATGGAGGTGCACCAGTCTATGTAGCTGCTTACTGTGTCCGGGTATTCATCAATGTTTGGTGAAGCTGCTTTGAAGATGCTCATATCTGTGGCCTCCAAGCAGCCTTTCAGTTGTTCCACAGCTTTGTCAGTCCAAGTCATTACAGTCCTGGTTGTGACGGGATCTGCTTTAAGCCTCCTGGTGTATGTGGGCTTCAGCAGGATGGCTAAGTGATCGCTCTTTCCAAGGTGAGGCTCAAGGGGTGACAGCATATGCGTTTTTGATGTTGCTGTAACATTTATCCAGAATGTTTTTTCCCCTGGTGGGAAAGTCAATAAATTGGTGGAATTTTGGTAGACTTTTCCGGAGATCACAGTGGTTGAAATCTCCTAGGATCACAAATGCAGCATCAGGGTAGTTGTTCTCATGCCTGCTGATCATGTTGTGCAGCTCCTGGAGAGCAGCTGCCTCGTTAGCTGAGGGGGGAATGTAAACAGTGCTCAGAATGATGCACTGCAGCTCCCTCGGTAGGTAGAATGGCCTACACTTAACAGTCAGATATTCCACGTTTTCAGAGCAAGACTGTGAGATGACTGTGTTGTCGGAGCTCCAGGACTGTTTGATAAAAATCGCGGTCCCCCCGCTGCGCGTTTTGCCGCATTCAGCGGCGCCGCGATCGGCTCTGTAAACACTGAAGCCGGCCGGTGTTATGGCCTCGTCGGGGGTCCCTTGTCCGAGCCACGTCTCACAGAGACAAAAGATGGAGCAGTCCTGGATGTGTCACTGTGTAGCCAACCTGCTGATGAGATCATCCATCTTGTTCGCCAGAGATTGTACGTTGGCGAGGAGAATGATCGGGAGTGTTAGCCTCCCGCGGCTAGCCAGCCGGCGTAGCCTTCGTGCAGTCCCTCCCCGTCTTCCGCGCTTGCGAGGCGACAGCTGGATTCTGGGAGACAATCCTGCTGAGGCCTGTTGTGGTGAGATTCCAGCGTGGGGATGAAGCTCCGGGTGGAGGTTCAGGATATTTGTGTCGAAATATCCTCTGTGATTATTTTGTTCTAGCCGTAATAGGGCTTCCCGGTCGTACTTGATGTAAGCTAGAACTTTGTGGACATTACGAGACAGAAACACATCTAACAAAAAGAAAACAAAACAAAACCTGACTGTGAGAGAAGCGCGATGTCGCACACTGGGGAGCGCCATCTTGAAACAGAGGGATTCCTGTAGGACACCTGTAGGATTCCTGTAGGACGCCTGTAAGATTCCTGAGGGATTCCTGTAGGACACCTGTAGGATTCCTGTAGGACGCCTGTAAGATTCCTGAGGGATTCCTGTAGGACACCTGTAGGATTCCTGTAGGACGCCTGTTAGATTCCTGAGGGATTCCTGTAGGATTCCTGTAAGATTCCTGAGGAATTCCTGTAGGATTCTTGTAGGATTCCTGTAGGACACTTTTTAGATGCCCGTAGGATGCCTGTTGGATTCCTGTAGGATTCCTGTAGGACGCCTGTAAGACGCCTGTAGGATGCTGTTTGGATCCCTGTAGAATTTCTGTAAGACGCCTGTGGAATTTCTGAAGGAGTCTTGCAGGATTCCTGTAGGATGCCTCTAGGATTCCTGTAGGATGCCTGTAGGATTCTTGTAGGATTCCTGTAGGATTCTTGTAGGATTCCTGTAGGATGCCTCCAGGATTCCTGGAGGATTCCTGTAGGACACCTGTAGGATTCCTATAGGACGCCTGTAAGATTCCTGTAGGATTCCTGTAGGACACCTGTAGGATTCCTGTAGGACACCTATAGGATTCCTGTAGGACGCCTGTAGGATTCCTGTAGGACGCCTGTAAGATTCCTGAGGGATTCCTTTAGAACACCTGTAGGATTCCTGTAGGACGCCTGTTAGATTCCTGAGGGATTCCTGTAGGATTCCTGTAAGATTCCTGAGGAATTCCTGTAGGATTCTTGTAGGATTCCTGTAGGACACTTTTTAGATGCCCGTAGGATGCCTGTTGGATTCCTGTAGGATTCCTGTAGGACGCCTGTAAGACGCCTGTAGGATGCTGTTTGGATCCCTGTAGAATTTCTGTAAGACGCCTGTGGAATTTCTGAAGGAGTCTTGCAGGATTCCTGTAGGATGCCTCTAGGATTCCTGTAGGATGCCTGTAGGATTCTTGTAGGATTCCTGTAGGATTCTTGTAGGATTCCTGTAGGATGCCTCCAGGATTCCTGGAGGATTCCTGTAGGATGCCTCTAGGATTCCTTGAGGATTCCTGTAGGATGCCTCTAGGATTTCTGAAGGATTCTTGTAGGATTCTGGTAGGATTCCTGTAGGATGCCTCTGGGATTCCTGGAGGATTCCTGTAGGATGCCTCTAGGATTCCTTGAGGATTCCTGTAGGATGCCTCTAGGATTTCTGAAGGATTCTTGTAGGATTCCTTTAGGATGCCTCTAGGATTTCTGAAGGATTCTTGTAGGACGCCTGTAGGATTTAGGCTGCAATGAATGAATCAAACCTTGATTGTGTGACCCTCCAAAGGTTCCACTACTCACCTGTGGTCATGAGCCAAACCATTACTTACCAACTTTTAAACTGGTCATGTTGGGTAATGTAGGCAACAGAATGTTCTCCACGGTGTCTCAGGACTCTGTCACGCCTGTCACATGTGTTCAGTGTGAACCTGCCTTCATCTGCCACTGGTGAATTTACCAGTCTTGGTGTTCTCCAGCAAATGCCAAACGTCTTGCACGGTGTTGGGCTGTAAGCACAACTCCCACCTGTGGATGTCAGGTGTAAAATTCTCTACCCAACCTGTAAAGGCTGATTGGCTGTGGTGACCCCTAAAGGGATATGCCGAAAGGGGAAAATGAAATGGCAAAAGGCAAAGGAGATATATTGAATAAAGTTGGATAAATTATTAAAGCTCTGTTTATAAAAGTGAGAGGACCTACGGGACGTGAGACAAAAAACATTACAGTTAGTAAAACTGATATCGTTTCTACCTCGATAGAAATGGGGGAAAATTTTGATCTGAAGGTTAAATCAAACAGAGGACTTTATCTTCAAGCTGTGTCATCAGTTCTGAAGACCCTCTAGAAGATGTCGTTACGATTAGAATTTGGTATAAAGACAAATGGAAAAAAAAACAAGCTGCTGAGACTTTATCTTTGAACAAAAGCAAAATGTAGCTGTGAAGTTGATCATTTCCTTTTTCTGATAGTTTGCACAGACCTGAAGCAGTTCCAAGTGAAAGTTGGTCCACATCATCAGTGCCCACTTACACACTGTCTTTAACTTCCAGTTGTTCCTACCCGCCTAACAGGTCAAACCTGCACAGGGCACAGAACCACACACTGTTCACATCACCAGCCTTTACCCCTTCCCGCTTGCCCATCATGCAGTTTGCAGTATTTGGAGGGGTAACAAAAAAGCAAAAGCTGCCTCTCACCCACCTCATCCTGTAAAGTCTACCAACAAACCTGTGCGGGCACATTTGGACCATTTTCAAGCACAGACTATAGCTGTGAGGGTAGCTGTGATTTATCCATAAGCCACTGGGGAGACTCATTATTCCCAAAGGACAGGGGCTTTCTGGTTTGTTACTTTTGCTTCCTTACAGTTCAGTTCTGCATGGCTTCAGTTGCAATTCCTACTTTGCTCTTCTGTTGTTTTTCAGTTTGCATTGTCTATAAATCACTCCTTCTTCCTTCTTCCTTGTTACAGGAGGGGGCGTAGTGAAAATCATTGGTTTCTACTGTGCCTCAGTGTAGTGAACACACCTGTGTTAAAATTTTAATGCATAAATCTCTTTTTTTGTTAATCCCTCAACGAATGTCCATGAATTCTATCAATGTTTTTTTCCTAGCCTCCCCCAATTGGGATCTGTTCTGATTTTTTATGACTCTAGTAGTCATTGACCAGTTTTGCTGATACCTTGATAGTGTATTTTTTTTTACCACCATATACAGTTAATAGACACATCCTCTTATTTGGTAATACATGAGCTGGATTGTTTTGTTTTTGAGACACCAAGACATCCCAATCCATGTGTAAGATCTCTTTCCATATTTTCCTTTAAAAAATCACTTTAAATACTTTTTAAAAGTACTAAAACACATCCTCCTTTCCCTGCTGGTTCTGTTCAAAGCTCTGTGGAGCAGCACAAAGTAAAGAAATACAAAGGACGTATGCAGGCAGCAGGCTGCATGCATATTTGCAAGGGTGTGACTGCAGGATGCAGGAGAAATGAACATGTTTTACACACATGCTAAAATCAAACGTGGCCTTTAGAGTTTATCCAAGGGATTAGTTAGTTTAAACTGAATGTTTGAAAGTAGGTCATGTCCTAAAAACCTTTTACAAAAAGTTACAGTCATGGTTAACTCTTCAACGTCAAGGGCTTTTTGGTGGAGTGCAAAGTCACATTTGGTTGTACAAACATTCCGTTCAAATAAACGATCAGCAATGACTTTGGCATTTCCCGCGACACACCTGAGCTGCCTGTCATTGTTTGATTGACAAACAAAGCAGTGATACTTTTTTCAGGAATTTGTTCTGCCAGAACTAAACATCAAGTTCAGACAATCAAGCATTTTAGCATCACAGTTTAGCAGATCCTGCATCCTCAACCTCTGACCCAAAACCACTTCAGGCATTTGAGATGAACCTCACCATAGTCTCCCTTACTGCCTCACATTTAGCCCCCGAAAAAAAAAGTAAGATCCAACAAATGCTTTTCGTATTTTTAGGGTAACAGCAGTACCTCACATGTCTGCGACTCTCAAAAAAGTAATACTGGACTACATACTGCGTTACCTGCAGCCCACAACCACAACTGCAGGTTTTGTGTCTGGGTCTTTGTTCCTTGGTCTGTTTCTTGGCATGCTGATTTTTTAATAATTGCTTCTTTATAAAATCCAGAAAAAAATCAAGTGTAAAGTGGCCGGCCATCTTATGAGAACATCCATCCATCATCTACACCTGCTAAATCCCTGTTGGGATCACGGGGTTAATTACACGCCTAATTCTGTCATGGTGCCTGTCAGACTCCTCCCCCTCCAGCTCTGCCTGCTTCTCTGCCTGATTGCCACCAGCTGACTCCACTCTCTTCAACTGCTGCTGCTGCTTTAAAGGGATCTCCTCACCACAGTTCATCGCCAGTTCGTTACCCCTTATGGTGACTCGCCCTGGTCCAAGTTATGCTCAGTAACTTTATCCAATGCTTCCTTCTTGCTCTATACTTCTGTTCCCTGTCCCAGGATCATCACCCAGTCACGAGTGAAGCCAGCACAGATCATCCTCTCGGCCGCTCAGAAGCCCGCAGGAAACCACAGCCTACCTCTGCCGCATTAAGCCCTTCAGCCACGCCATCTGTCTCGCCCACACAACCACCAGCCTCGGACAGCTACACATCTGGAAAAACAATAAAATTCATCTTACCTCATAACCCGCCTGTCTTCGTTTTGGGTTACAGCATCTGGGTTCCACCCACCTGCAGTATCATGACAAATTCAGTTGATCAGTAATGCTTGTTTTAGGGGGGTGAAGAAGCTGGAGTACCAGGAGAAAATCCACACATTACGGAGGGCTGTCAGGTCTCTGTGGGACCAGATGTTGGTGTGCATAGCTGGGAGTAGGTCAGACCCGTTTCAGGTGCATGTTGGACTCCGTGCAGGGCTGCCCTTCATCCCTAGGTTCTGTTTGTTATCTTTATGGACAGAATTTCTAGGCACAGCCTGAGACCAAATTAGGGCTGGTTTGGGGACCACAGGATTTCCTCTCTGCAGATGATGTTGTCCTGTTGGGTTATTCTAGCCAAGACCTCCAGCATGAAATGCAGGGATTTGCAGCAGAGTGTGAAGCAGCTGGGATGAGGGTCAGCACCACTTAGTCTGAGAACATGCTTCTTGACCAGAGAAAGGTAGCTTGTAGTGTCTGGGTGGGTGGAATTCTACTGCCCCAGGTGGAGCAATATAAGTTTCCTGGGGTCTTGTTCTGAAGTGAGGGACAATTTGGGCGTGAGATCGACAGGCAGAGTGAAGCGGTGTCCACTGTAATCCAACCACTGTGCCGGTCCTTTGAGGTTCCTAGGGTCTCAGTTTTCTGAGCTCTGGGTCCTAACAGAAAGAACGAGGTCCCAGATACAAGCAGCTGAAGTGAGCTTCCTCCGCAGTGTGGCTGGACGCTCCCTCAGAGATAAGGGGGAGGAGCTCCGTCACCCAGAGAGAACCTGGAGCACTGTACTTTGTTGTTTTTGTGCATCAAAATTTCAGCTGCCAAATCTTGATACACATTTACAAAATAGCTATCAGAGCTGTTTCAATAATATTCCAGTCTAGATCAGGGGCGTCGAACTCCAGCCCTGGAGGACCGGCCTCCTGCTGGTTCTCCAGAAACCTGCCTCATCTGCTGCTGATTACCTGGATCAGGTGTGTTTAGGCAGTAAGGAGCTCCAATGGCAGGTTGGTCAGAAAACATGTAGGAAAACAATCCAGGACTGGATTTGGGTTCGGACCCTTCTCATCAATGAAAGGATCCGGGCATATTTGCTTTTTTGTCCCTTTTTTAAAGATGCTGTTTAATATCTCTCATATTTACTTTACACTGATTCTATTTTCATTCAGTGGGTTCAATAAATGGCAAACGGCGTCTATTCGTACTGCACTTCTCCACCTTCCCTGAAGGCCCAAACTGCCTTACCGTCACACACACACACACACCTTCACACACACACTCACAGTCACATTCACACACACATACACATTCACTCACACATTCACACACTCCGCTGCCAAACACTGGCACCAACCTTCCACCATAGAGGGCGGGGTTCAGTGTCTTGCCCAAGGACACTTCGACATATGGGCGTGCAAGGTGGGAATCAAACCTGCTATCTTCTGATCAGAGGTCGACCGCCCTAACCCTGCAACACAAATTGTTTATAGAGTGTTTTTTGTTTGTTCTTGAATTGATGAATTGGGCGTTTTTTATTGTGAAGTGAGCTAAATAAATAAAAACCTTTAAAGGGATTTCCACATCATTGTTTTATCATTCCAAATTATTTTCTAAACTGATTTTATTAAAACAAAAAGTGCTCTTACCTTGACATCAGTATAAAAAATGGTAAGTGAGTTCTGGTAAGTACGCAAAGCAGCAGGAGAATCTTAGTTGTGTGAATAATTTAAAGGGTGGCCGTGGTGCAGCGGTAGGGCGGTTGACCCATGATCGTAACTTTGCAGGTTCGATTCCCGCCTTGCACGCCCATGAGTCGAAGTGTCCTTGGGCAAGACACTGAACCCCACCTTGCCTCTGGTGGTAGGCAGGCGCCTGTGTTTGGCAGCGGAGCCGCCACCTGTGTGTGAGTGTGTGTGAATGTGTGTGTGACTGAGTGAATGTGTGTGTGACTGTAAAGGGCCTTGTCCTTGTAGGAAGAAAGGCGCTATATAAGTATACGCCATTTACCAAAGATTTTACACAGTGACAGGAAAAAGACAGGAATAAAAAAAACAAGCTAGCAAATGTTTTATTTTTTGGCATTAGCAATACTTTTTAATCCAATAATTGCTGCTGGTATTTCTTATCGCAGCTTCTCATCTCCTGGTTGTCAGTTTCTGCAATTATCACAGGTATTCATGTGGTTGTTCTGCCTCTGGTTCCTGATAATTACATGCTCACGTTTCTCTGCTCAGGCAGAACAGAACCACTAATACTGTGGTTACCATGTCTACTGAACACAGTGTAATCCGTGCTGCTGCTCTTTATGTTGGATGAATGTGTTTTCTAACACTGAAGTACAGATTTATTTGTCACTTGAAACGTTTCATACGGAATTCAAACAATGCTCTGGAGATTTCTAGTCACGGAAATGGTGCTGTGTGACAGGAGGGAAAAAGAAAACTGCAAACAGGGTTTGGATTTCATAAAAACAAAAGTAAAACTGTGTTTGTGATCAGGTTTACTCTCCTACTGCCTCGGTGAGTTGTAGAGTTTTAGGGTTTAGCTTAAACACAGTCTCAGGGCTTTTAACATCTCAGCCTGGGGGTGTCTGTGTCCTGGTGGTTCTGGTCCTTGCTCTAAAGCGCTGGCCTTCTCCAGATTCCATCTATGGGGGAGCCTGGTCGGGTCATGGTAACAACACTCCTCTTGCCGCCCCACCTCTGGGGCGTCTTCCTCCTGGGCTGGGGTGACCGGCCCCTGCTTTGCTCTCACCTGGACCAACCGTGGGCTGGGGTGGACGGTTGTCTGGAGTGTTAAGCGGGTCTGCCTTGGGGGGCCCTGCCCCATGCCCAAGGTGGGACGATGTCCAGAAGTCCTGGGTGGTGGTGGGGTGCTCGTCTGGGGCTACCGACGCAGCAGGGGGGCTGCTCTCCTGGTTGGGCTGGAGCTGCACTCTCTGTCCCCCCATGCCTCCCGGCTCTCTGGCTCTGTTGTTCTCTATCTGCTGCCATTCTGGGTTTTGGGGGGGGGGGGGGTCCTGGCTGCGGCGGGGGTCTTGGTGTGGGGATGACTGGACACTCTCCCTCCTTCTTTCTACATCCCATCATCCCTTTAGAAGAACATGAAGACCCACTCGAGCGCAGGTGCTACCTCACGTTTGTACTAATAGTTTGTTGCATTTGGGGGGGTGTGGACAGGCCCCCCCCCCTTTTGGATTTATATTACTTATAAACCTGACTAATGATTGTAAACACCCTTATGCTGCTTCACGGTTCTGCCCCCTCTCCTCTTTAATTACCATCCTACACAGCCCCCCCCCGCATCCATCTCTCTTCTTCCCTCCTTTTCTTTTCCGTCCGTTCCAACTAAAGACTGTTACAGATGAATGAGATGAATAAAGTTCAGTCTAAATTACAAAAGGGGTTTATTCAAATATACACCTCGTGTGTCAAATGCTGCATAACTCCTGTTGTAACAGTAAAATCTGCTCAACACAAAAGGCCTTCATCAGTCTGCTCAGCTGCTGGACAAGTAAAAAAAAAAGAATGTTCTGTTTATTTGATCCTTCAATTGGGAGTAGTGCACTAACACATTCAGTTTACCTCATAAATGGACACAACTTCATGGCAGGGAAGGAGCAGTGAGAAGAATAAAGTTATTTTTTACTTTCTGGTCTTTTATCTAAGGGAAAAAAGAAAAAAAGACAATTCCAGGGAACCTTCACTGCCTGCCAGCATACAATAACCACGGTTCTTCTTTACAACCGTTCTCATGAATGAAGGTTTTTTGGACCCCTTTTCAGAACTTTCTGTTGGGAATTCCAAACTTTTAGCTCAACCAAAGTAAAAACCGGTTTGCTTTGAAGCAGTGTGAGGAAATAAAAACTTAAAATCATAGCTCCTCCTGTGATTTTTATCTTCTGAAGTGAAAACAAATAACTTGCTGTTCCACTAACTCTTTGAATTTCAACAGTCCTGACTTCACAAACGACTTTATATGCGCTGAATATCCAACTTGTGAATTTTCTGCTGTAAATGCAGCATCATTGGTTTAGTTAAGGGAATGTGATTTCTTTAGCATCATTTTGGTCTTTTCTGCATCCTTGTCTTAAGCTGTTTTTCCATGTTATTTATTGGAAACAGTCAAGTTATTGATATTTGTCCTTAAACCGTCTATACAAATACATTTCATAAATGTACCTGGTTTTCAGTGTAAAGAAGAAGTTGCCACTCTGTGCTACACTGGCAATACTCTGACCCTCTGCTTCTATGAAACCCTTTCCCCCTCTGGAACTACTGATCTCAATGTCATTGTTGGTTTTACAATGGAGCTCATTTTTATCACAGTAACAATCTTGTTCAGTCCTGCATTTTAAAAAGAGGCTAAAATGAATGAAAGCAACCAGAGTTTAACAAATTATATGGAACAAGAAAGGGAATCTGTTGGGTTCAAACAACCTGCAACATCATAACAATTCCAAAAGGAAACGAAAGACAAACAGACCAAGGTACCTTTATGAGGAGAGCAGACAGAGATCTACCCAGTAAACAATCTCTCTCCACTCTGGCGCATATTCTGCTGCCTCCTCTTTTAATATATTGTTTTGGGTTGTCCCTAAGTTACACATGCGCTGAGCTCTAAGGAGGGGAAACAGATAAAACACAGCTGCAGTGCTATCAGGAACATTGATTACAACATGTCCATCCTTCCACAGTCTTCTCACATCATCTCTGGATCTGCAAAGCCGTTTCTCACAGATGAACTAACACAGAGCGTCCTTCCATTCATTTTAGACACAGCTAACACAGGTTCTCAGGAGGATGCTGAAAAGACACAAAGATAATCACCTTCTCCCAAGGGCGTCACCTCCAACACTCCAACAGAAACCAACACTTCTGCAAACATGATCAAATGACCTATATATAGCTAGGTAAAAAAGCAAATATGAGATAACTTATATACATTTTTCCAACAGAATCAGGCCATTTCTAAAATGTATAAAAACAAATGACATTTTAAAAGTGCTCACAAAGGTGAGTGGTCTGTATAGACATTTTGTGTGCACTTGGAAAGGTAAAATAAATATATTTAAAGAATGGTTAAAACACATTGAAAAACAATACTTTAATTTTTTCTGTCAAAGGTTAAACACAAAGGATGTAACTTCAATAGAGAAGAGAGAGACCACTACATGGTTGCATCGCTGAATTTGCTCGTCCTCAAGGGTGTGAGCTTGGAGGAGGATGGCTTAAAGGCTGAAGGCTGCTGGGTCAGAGCACCCACCCACAGAACAACTGCTGACATACACATGTAGGTGTTGCAGGACCCACATAAGAACAAGGCTTTCTTTTTCATGAACAGAATTGTTCTGACTGATGGGAATTGAATTTCCTGCAGAAAAAACACATTGTCAGCAGGGTTAAAATGGTTCAGCAGGTTTAAAAAATGAAATGGATGGTACAGTTGTCCATCACATACACTATATTAACAAAGAATGATCAGAATCAGATGTCCTAATCTCTTGTTCTGTCCACAGGTGTATAAAATCCTCTCTCAGGCTTTCAGACTGTTTCTACAAACGTTTGTGAGAGAACGTTTCGCTCTCAGGAGTTCAGTGAATTCCAGCGTGGAACTGTCAAAGGACGCCACCTGTGCAGCAGATCTAGTGGAGAAATGTCCTAAATCTCCCACAGTCAGCTCTATCAGAACAACATGGAAGAGTTTGGGAACAACAGCAGCTCAGCCACCAAGTGGTCGACCACGTAACCTGATGGAGAGGGTCAGAGGATGCTGAAGGTCAAAGAGGTCACTGACTTTCTGCAGTCAGATGTTGCAGAGCTCCAAAGGTCATGCTGTCAGAAGTCAAAGCTCTGTGTCTCCCTATGGCCATGGGCAGGAACAGTCTCCAGACTACTGAAGGCACTGCATCTCCCAACAACCCTCCAACCTCCAATGTTTGAACCGAAGCCATCATGTTGATTTGATTTTTTTATTTGATTTGAAATGGTTTTTTTCAAGCAATTAAGTAGAAATAATACACAAAAGCAATATAATCATCAGTTGTACATTCATACAGTAACTAATCAATCTCAGGATAATTAGACATATTAATAAATATTGCTTGAAAGGGAGTGGAAGGAAGCAAACTTATATAATCCCACCCTGTTATACTAGAACCATTTTATTACATGATTTATCAATATCCGGTTCCTAGTTTTTATCAGACAGAATTAAGAATCATAAAGTATCAATAAAGCACATGACAAAGATGAATTACTTAATTATTATGTTAAAAAAAACTATTTTAGCCCTAGCTACGCTAGCATTAGCATTAGCAGTGCTTGCTCCTGCGTTCAGCTTCGCTCCAGGCTTGATTGGTAATCCAGTGAGAATGACATTATTCATCCTTACTTGCTGTTCCACATCGTCCAGTCGTTTCTCCAGAATGTAGACCCGGTTTTCTTGCTGCTCGTTTTGAGCCCGAAATCTTCGGAACTCTTCCATCATTTCCATAAGTGGCGTTAGCTTAGCCGACACCTGATCCATAAAGCTTTTCATCGTAGCTTGAATATCATCAAGAGTCTTTTTGAGGTCTTCGTATTCCTGGGTTTTCTTAGGGGCCATGGTCAGCTCTCTTTTTGGAGAAAAATTGTTGCACCTGCAAAGCAACCCGCCTGTAAGCAACACAACTGCAGACGGCTAGCACACCTCCTGCTCACACGCTGGGGCTCGAGAATGGCACTTCTGGATAAATTAAATGGGGACCCCGAGCAATACATGAACTTCCTTGTGCAGTGTGATCTGTTTTTGCGCCAACAACCTTGCCTCTATCCAACAAAATATGTTAAAGTGTTGCTGGTGTGCTCCCTCCTGACTGGAGAAGCGCAAGAGTTGATATCGAGAGTCGCTCTGGACTGGAGGTTTTTTACCCTTCCATGCATAAGCCCAGCAGCTTCAGGGGGTGTTTAACCATCCTGCAGATGGCAAAGATCCCGGTGAGCAGTTATCCAGGATCATGCAGCCGCCCACTCGTTACCATTCTGGACTCTGGCGGAGCGCACAGACTGGACAATCTGCTCACTGTTGACAGCTTTTCACGAGGGACTCACCGCAGAGCTGTAGCGGGGACTTGCATGCAGTGATGATGGATTATCTTTGGATCAACTTATAGCTCTCACCATCAAACTGGATAATCTGCTGAGAACCTGGCGGCCACGCCATCCAGCCTCAGCGGACATCATGCCCACCTCATAGTTTCTCCCAGGAGCCACTGACTCCAATCACAAGCCCATGCAACCCTGCTCCACCCAGCTCTTTCCAGGGGAGAGAGCGAGGCGTTTCCAGGAGAATTTCTGTCTTTACTGCAGCAGGCTTGGCCACGTACACAAACCTTATCCCAATCGCCACCCATAGTGCTCTGCAGAAACGGTGAGGGATCCCATGCACCTTTACTCTGCCTGTTCCCCTACGCTTTAAAAAATGCATAGCGGCTGGGAATTTCATTGACCTGGCTTTTGCTCATCCTCATGATGTCCCTTTGCTCACCTGTGACACCTGAGTGGCGGTTACCACTCTAGACGGAAGACCCTTAGGGTTTGGCCACACCCCAGGCACAGTCGTCTCATCTGATCACCATCATCAGTCTCTCACCTCCTTGCCATCGAGTCCCCTCGATGTCCCGTCATCCTCAGTCTGCCTTGGCTGGAGAGGCATGATCCAACCATAAACTGGTCAGAAATTCACCTCTGCTCATTGTCGGTGACACTGCCTTCAGGCTGCAATGAAGTCTGAAAGCTGTCTTCCATCGAGACCAATCGCAGCCACCACCCTCGCAGAGATCAGCACGACAGGGGAGGTGGAGGGATTGCCAGATAAATATGAGGACCTTTGAGGGGCCTTCAATAAGCAGCTGTCACACAGCTCCCTCCACACCAGTCCTACGACTGCGGCATCGACCTTCTGCCTTGAGCAATGCCCATCCTAGGACAGGTGTTCCCGCCTTTCAGCTTGAGGCCATGCAGGCCTAGGGGTGGGGTGGCCGTGGTGCAGTGGTAGGGCGGTCGACTAATGATCGTAAGATTGCAGGTTCAATTCCCGTCTTGCACGCCCATGTGTCGAAGTGTCCTTGGGCAAGACACTGAACCCCACCTTGCCTCTGGTGGGAGGTTGCGCCAGTGTTTGGCAGCGGAGCCGCCACCAGTGTGTGAATGTGTGTGTGAATGTGTGTGTGAATGGGACTGTGACTGTAAAGCGCTGGGCCTTCGTAAGAAGGTAGAAAGCGCTATATAAGTATACGCCATTTACCATTTACATCTGAGAGGAATTAGCAAAGGGCTTCATCCCACCGTCTACATCCCCAGCCTCAGTCAGTTTCTTCTTTGTCAAGAAGAAAGATGTGAGGCCATGTATTGACCACCGCAGCCTCAATGATGGGACTGTAAAGTACCGTTATCCCCTGCCTCTGGTTCCTGCAGCTTTGGAGCAGCTTTGCACAGCTCATGAAGCTTCATGAAGCTGGATCGGATGAGTGCCTACAACCTCATCCGCATTCGAGCAAGGGATGAGTAGAAGAACCTCTTTTCCACCACCACTGGACACTATGAGTACCTGGTCATGCCCTTTGGTTTCTGTAACGCCCCCTCTGTGTTCCAGGATTACAAAGGTGGAGGCGGTGCTGCAGTGGTCCTAGCCGACCACAGTGAAGGAGCTGCAGCGGTTTACCGGCCTTTCATTCATAGCTTTAGCACAGTGGCGGATCCTCTCACCTCTCTACTAAAGGGCGCTCCCAAACGCCTGCTCTGGACTCAAGCAGCCACAAAAGCATTCCAGATGCTTAAACAGTGCTTTACCCATGCGCCTATCCTCCATTACCCGGACCCAGGTGGATGCCTCCAATACAGGAGTCAGAGCCGTGTTCTTACAACGTCATGGTCAGCCAGCCAAGATGTTCCCGTGCGCCAACGTTTTCAGGAAACTTAACACTGCGGAATGGAACTATGACATGGGTGACCAGGAACTGCTGGGCATGAAGGAGGCGTCCTCTGAGTGAAGACACTGTCTTAAAGGGTCGTCTCAACCGCTTCTGGTTCTTAGTGACCACAAGAACTTGGAATACATAAAGTCTGCCAAATGGTTGACCCCACGGCAGGCACGTTGGTCCTTCTTCTTCTCACGCTTTTGTTTCCAGATCACATATCATCCGGGCCCCAAGAAAGGAAGGCCGATGCACTGTTTCGTCTGTACGACTCTTCTGTGGAAGAAACAGTCGCACCAGAACCCGTCTTGCCATTGTCATTGATCCTAGCTCCAGTACAGTGGGACATGACAGAGTTGACGGAACACAACGCTGCTAAGGCTCCCCCCGTGTACATTCCTCAGATCTGTCCCGTATCTGGTGGATTGGGAGGGGTATGGCCCAGAGGAACACTCCTGCATTTGGGACGGCATTGTGCCAAGTTTCAACTATAGTTGAAACTGAAATTTTGAGTTTTGAAGAAAGCTTGGAGGGGGCTTGGAGAATTAAGTTTAGGTTAGAATTCCAGAAACTATCAGGGCCTTTAATTTTTTTTAGCTTAACACCAATATTTCAGCTTGAATTTTCATGGATTTTTGTTTGGTTTTCAAATCTTTCTGAAATCGATTTGACTCCACTTGAATCTTCTGGAGCAAACATCTCTGGGTCGCCCAGTCCTCATTACACCTGCAGCTTTGAACAGCATTCATTTATGAGAAATGTTTTATGAACTCAGTCGTTTTGAGTCTGTAACTTTACGGTTTTCTGTACAATGCAGATGAAATTACAATTACACAACTCAAGTGTTGTCAGTAGTTCATCAAACGTGTGTTGGCTCATGTGACAGCTGTGTTTTGTCTCTAAGAATAACTCTGAGGTTTTCCCCTCTGATCCCCATTCAAACATGTGTTATGTTAGCTGATGTCAGTCAGCATTTCTGAAATGCTGACAGACAAGTTCTAGCTGCCAACAGAGCTAATCAAGATATAAGGCACTGCTTTCCCGCTTTTATTTGACTTCATTTTTTTGTCATGATTGGTGTTTTTTCTTTCCCATTGATCCCAACACGACTCATTTATTTGACATATTAGAAGATGGTGTTAGAAGATCAGAAAGAGTTTCGGTACATAAAGAAAACCTGCCTGTTTTTTATGGCCTGAATCTTTTTAAATCTAGATTTCAGAACAGGTGGAGCAGGAACAGGCGTGTTTGTGTTACACATTTCAGCTGGTGTCCACATAGAAACCTTTTGAAGAGCAATCATGCAAAGAAGTTGTTATAGAAATCCCCTTATCTGATCCTTAGCTGCTCTTTAAAAACATTGATGGGAATTTTGTGAGCCTGTCTGAGTAATTGTAATAGACACAAAAGCACACAACAGTACAAATCCTGGAATATTCATGTTTCAGAGCAAAAGGAGATGGTTTTGCTTGGAAAGGGTCTTCAGAGTCCTTTCAAATTCATCACAGGGACACAAAAGCTTTGCAGCATACAGGAACATTACATGAAAAACAGAAAGCAAAAATACAAAAGCCTACATTGAATGAAACAGTAAGAGTTCAGTATTTTAGACAAAGCAGCAGAAAAGAGCAACATTTTCTTTCTAATCTGCACACCTGAAGCTTCATTAGATCTTCTGGTCGTTATCCACTAATAGACTTTTCCATCCATCAAACACCCAGAGTCAAGATAAGTGAGATGATGTCAACAAACTCACTTAGATGCAGATGTTTTTGTAATAATCCAGTAAACCCAATAAAACAGACGTATTTTATGAATGAAGACTTACGGAATCATTTATCAGGAAGCAGCAGTGTGTGTGTCGTGGAATCAGAAGTGGCCTAAGTCCCTAACCTGTCCACCTCCTCTGCAATTGGTGTTGGTTTCCCTGCACCCCCCTTCTCTAAATTTGGTTTGACCATGTGACCTCTGGATCTGGGCTGGTTTGCTTTGGCCTAAAGGTGAGCTCATGACACCGTTTGTTACGACACAAAGCTTTCAAGCTTGACTTTTGCTTTTTGATCTTGGAAAACTCAACTCTTCATTCACCTGCTGTCTTTCGTCTTTGTCTTCCAAAGCTTGTTTCATTGAAAATAATGGGAGTGATGATGAGACTGCATGAGTGATCATGGACAGCATGGCACTAAAGTGTGTAAATCGGTTAATTTCCTCAGGATCTGAATGACCTGGTCAGTGATGTTAGCTGACTGTTCATTTTGACACAGACATGTTTTTTCTGTCGAGTTATCATTCTGAACACAAGAGTCTGACACCTGTCACCCCTTTTCATGGCTGTTTTATAGACCTGGTCTCTCAGGACCTTTGCAATAGATTTGCAGATAACTTAAAGGAAACAGAAACCAACATAAAGTAAATGAAGTAATTGGCAAAGAATTCAGAGCAACACACCTGTCTTTACCTGAACAAAGAAAGATTTTTTAGTTTAAATAAAAAGAAAAGCAAAACTATTTAAACTGCTTTTCTAAGCTTTAAAAAGGCCAAACCAACTCCAGGTTTGTTTCACAGATCACATGGTAGGACCATCACCATCGCCATCGCCATCGCCATCACCATCGCCATCGCCATCGCCATCACCATCGCCATCACCATCGCCATCGCCATCGCCATCGCCATCACCATCGCCATCACCATCGCCATCGCCATCGCCATCACCATCGCCATCGCCATCGCCATCACCATCGCCATCGCCATCGCCATCGCCAGGGATCCTCTCACCGCCGTGTTTCTACACTTTGCTCTGAATATTTTCCCAAAGACCTGCAGGTTTTTTAAATGACGATTCTAATCGTATTTCGGGCGATAACTCGTAGCAGTGTACAGCTTACCCTAGGGCGGTTCAGTCAATTAACGCACCTGCTCAGCGTCCTATTTAAGCCCAGGTGCGCAGGCGTTCATTCTCTTTCTTACCTTCAGCGCTCATTCTTCGCCGTTCCCCGTGCTCGCGGATCCGGCGGATCTCCTTTTCTTCGACGTCTTGCTGTATTCCCCCCGTCCTTTGGATGGATGATCCCCGTTTCTGATGTGGGCTTTCCGTTTTCGCCGCGTTTGCTCCTTTTTGCGGATCTCGCCGGGCAGCTAGCGGCGCTCGCCGGACGGCTAACGGCGCCCAGCGCGTTCGTTTCGCCGCGGTCGCGTGCATCTGCAGGGGGTGCGCTTTCCGCGGTGTTCGGGTTGTCCGTGGGCCCGGATCTGGAGCTGTCCGGGTCTATCGTCTGCCGTGGTCGGACGGTCTTCTCAGGTGAGCGGCGTGCGGATTTTCCTGTGTAATTTTCTGGGCTGAGTCTTGTTTTGTTTACTTCCGTGTATGGTGACGTCGCGCCCCTAAGGACCCTGGGAATTGTAGTTTTTGTGACTCGTGGTTTGTTCATGAGGCTTTTCTGGTTCGTTTTCTGCTGTTATTCTGCGTCGTCCGATTTTGTTTCAGGAGTTGTGGGGTCTTTTCTGTGGTTGTGACGGCTGGCGGTCCTCGTCTGGCCTGGTTTCTCATACTGGCTGACTTAATTGCGGTTTTTGCATTTTCTTTGTTGCTGTTTTGTTCTTTAGGTGCTGAAGGTGACTCTTGACTATCTTTGATTAGATGCTGGCTTTATTTTTATGGCGGTTCTTCTGTTTATTTTCTTCGTTGTTGTAGCTGCTGGTTAGTCTGACTGTGAATTGGTCTCTCTTGGACCCGTCTCTCCTCTGTGGACAAATTCCTTATGCTTGGTCTCTTTATGCAGGCTCATTTTAATCACTCGTTCGTTGCCCCCGCACGTTCTGCATCTGGTTCTGCTTCGCCTGTTTTTTCCCCGCTTTGTGTACCCAGTGGGTTCTGCCCTGGCTCAGGGACTTGCGTCGGTCGCATTAGTGAGTGTGTCAGTCTCGTCGCTGCCTTTTTTCTCGGCTGGACAGTTACTTTGTTATTCTCTCTCTGGTTTGGTCTGGAGGTTTGTGGGGGCTGTGTGATGGCTTTTTCCGGGGCATCGTTTCAAAGCCACCCCTGAGGGTGGCCCCTTCGACGTGTTCAGGTTTTCGTGACGTGATCTGGACCCGTTGGCGCCTCACAGTTCATCTTTCTGGGCATCAGTGGCTAGTTCCTCATGCGCCTTCAGGATTAGTATATATTTTCTTCAGCTGCCCATGCTGTCTCCGCGATTTTCTTCCGAGCACAATATAAGGCTGAGGATGTCTTATCGCTGAGGTTCTCCCTGTTCTGCCTATATGCCTCTCGGCGTCTTTTGGCATTCAGTTGGCGCTCGACACGTTTGCCGGTTTAGTTTTCAGCTGCCGTGGCAGTCCTCATACTTTCCAAATTCTTAGCAGAAGCTCTGTAATGTTTATTTGTAGGCGATGGGTCCCCCTCATTTTGCGAGTTATTGATGGTTTCTCAGTGGCCGAATTTCCTCTGTATCCCTGGTCTTTTGGATATCTGTGGGGGGGGGGGTTCTTTTCAAATCTGGGTTCCGCGTTGTCTATACTGTATGGTCCTCCACCCTTCCGGATTTATTTTTCTTCTATGGATCGGATGGTTCATTGCTGCTTGTCTCTCCCCATTATGTCATCTTTGGCTTTTGTGCAGCGTGTTGTTTATTCATTGTTTGGTTTGAATATGATTTGTCGATGATTGGGCCACCTGATATTCGCTGTGGCTTTGGTCCTATGGTCATCCGTTCATCTTGTGTTCTTGTTCTGGGTAGTTCCGTCCTGGGCCCTGTGTTCCTGTTCTGGATTTTGTGTCTTGCGTTTGTTCCTTCCCTCTCTATGCTTGACATAGTTATGTTATGATGCCTGTCGTGTCTTCAGGCTCCCTCCACTTGTTCTTCTGAGGCTGTGCCTTCTGGTTTGGGGGAAAGGATTTAAGAGTGGTTTGTGTTTGTCCGGCCGCCAGAATCTACAGCTCTGATGATTTATAAGGTGTCGTCCAGTTATTTCATCCTTGGAGATTGTATTAAGGCTGTTTCAATAGTGAATGATAGTATTGTGTCATCGGTTGACTTGGTTAATGTTTAAATACCACCTTGAGCAATTTCTACCCTGACCGTAGGAGTATATCACTTGTGCTCTCAAGCTTGGTTCAAGAGTTAAATCTCGTGTTCACAAGTCAGTCTTCTATCTGCCTTGCTTAAGCAGATGACAGTCTGCTAGATGCTTCCCCATTAGTGGCTTGTTATACTCCGCCTCTAAATGCTTAAGGTTCAGTCTAGGAAAGAATGCTATCAAAACCTATGGTCCCTCATGGCTCTTAAGTTCTCTTTTTCAGTATCCAGACGCCCTTGGCTAATTACAATTTCAGTGGCCTGTACTTGTTGTCCACCAATTTGAGGACCACTAATATCAAGTACAAAGCATCAAATCCAGCCAAGCTGTAATCCTTTGCTACGTGGGATGTTGATCTTCCTCATCTACAATCTCCTCGGCTGCTCTTCCCATCACCTACTCCTCGATGGCCTCCTGAAGGTGCGTCCCTCTGAAACTGTCAAAGGTTTCTTTTCTTATCTTTGGAATATATAAAAATTTGGTGTTAAGACTTTGTGCAGGTTATATAGTTCGCTATCATTTCACTGATGGAATTTATAATTATGATGGTTTCTAGGATGCGATAAATCCACAATGGGTCTTTACCTTAACTATCTACTAAATTTCACTTCTCAGATTTTTTTTCTGGGTCTTTACTTTAACTGTCTACTAAATTTCACTTTCTCAGATTTGTTCTTTGAAAAGCACTGTTATTTCATTTATCTCAAGCATTTTGAAACTGATCAGCTTCTGGGATTTTATATATTCTTGTCAAGACTAATACTGCTTTGTTTTATCTATGCACCACATCCTGAGCCTGAGTACCCCTACGCCCCGATCAGCTTCTCCGTTTCCAGGAAGTGATGCACCACATCCTGAGCCTGAGTACCCCTACGCCCCGATCAGCTTCTCCGTTTCCAGGAAGTGATGTCACCCCTGCATTCCTTGATCTGGTGCTGCAACGATGACTGCTCGACGCACCTATTGCTGCACTGAAAGTGATGGGGCGGTGGACCTCCTCTGCATTCCAATGACACTTCTGACTGAATTAATCAATCAATGTCAACAGCAGAATGAATGTAAATTCTTCGATTATAGATGTTAAAAGAAAATTATAGCCAGGTGGAAGCCTCAAAATTAGGATGTTCTAAGTTGTATCTTAGTATGCGCTGGAGCTCGAATTTGGTTCTTAAGCAATTTTGTAGTATGCCAATGAAGCATAGTAATTATGGGCGTTGAACTCGTTCTTAATATTTGGTTGGGATCTCAATTAAATGATGTTCCCTGAGCGCTTATAATGGTATGCCGAATGGAGAAAATTTTGGCTACTAGGCTCGTTCGTTGTATTGTCGTTGGGAGCTTCGAAATAATGGATGTACTTAAGCTTGTGTATTTATAGTTGCCACAATGGCAGAAGTTATGGCCATCAAGCTTGTTCTTGGTTTAATAGAAGTTCAAATAATGGCTGTCAGCATGTCTAATACGCCATCAAAGCTTTGGATTGGATGGTAAGTTATTGTATCATACGGGTTGTTAGGCGGTACAAATTATAGTTTCGCACAGCGTTTTTGGGGAAGTGAGTTACGTCTAAGATCAGGTATGAGTAATTTCATGTTGGCCCCCTTTTATTTCTTTCCCTCTCTCTTTCAGATAGTATGTTCCTCTAGTGGTTTCCACGAACGGGAGCGACCCTACGGTCAATGGTGCCGGGTCACACATAGCAGATCCACTAGATAGCATGTTCCCTTCGAGGCGCTGTACTCGAACGGGGGCGGCCCAAACGGTCAATGGTGCCGGGTCACACATAGCAGATCCACTAGATAGCATGTTCCCTTCGAGGCGCTGTACTCGAACGGGGGCGGCCCAAACGGTCAATGGTGCCGGGTCACACATAGCAGATCCACTAGATAGCATGTTCCCTTCGTGGCGCTGTACTCGAACGGGGGCGGCCCAAACGGTCAATGGTGCCGGGTCACACATAGCAGATCCACTAGATAGCATGTTCCCTTCGAGGCGCTGTACTCGAACAGGGGCGGCCCAAACGGTCAATGGTGCCGGGTCACACATAGTAGATCCACTAGATAGCATGTTCCCTTCGTGGCGCTGTACTCGAACGGGGGCGGCCCAAACGGTCAATGGTGCCGGGTCACACATAGCAGTCATACTGAGAAATGAAATGGAAATGGAACGCTGCCGAAAACACACCTCATTTTATTACACACTGATTATACATACACATTTTTTCTTCTTCTGGATAATTAAGTGTTGGGGGTTTTTGTTACCCGAAAGTTTTATGGAAATCTCTCATGGAATTGAACGGAGCCTTATGCCAAACCAAAAGATGTGAATGCCAACTAAAGTATGTGGAAAATGTCAAATAAATATTTCTTACTGCAAGAGTTGTCTGACTGAAATGGAGATTCTTAAATCTGAGCTTTCTTTCTAGGTTTTTGTTCAGAAGAGTCACGTACTTTCCTCTCTGTTGTGTCAGTGGGGTTGTGTGTTAAATAAAAACCCTTTTTACAAGGAAATCTTTAGGAAAATCAAGTTTCCCTAATCCTCAGCTACCATCAAGGACAAAAGGTTGTAGAACAATAAGAACTCCCTTCATTCAATGAAAAAGACTGAAAATAAACTGATTAGATGCACAGAACCAGAAGAACTGATGTGGCTCCTGCTTGCTGTGTACAGATTCCATGACTGACAGCTGAAACTCATGAATTCCTGTCTTTCACGGTATGTCGTTTTGGTATCTTAAAGATGTTCTTGCTGCTTCAGGTTTTTTGTTTTCTGCAGTTTACTTCTGTAAAAAATCATTTTCCACCAGTGCTAGAATCCTTTCCACTGAAAAACTCCAGAGTTGAGGTCAGAGAGAGCACTTCCCTCTGATATTTACAGATGTTGTGGAGAAAAATGACAGAATTCTGCTTTTATAGGTTCATGGAATCACTAAAAGAAAAAAGAAAATACAAGTTATTTTTCTTCTGTTTAGTTTCTCCTGTTCGGTATTTTTTAAGTGTGAGTTAGTTCAACAGTTTGAAAATCATTGTTCTCTGTATTTCAGTGCTTTTATTGATCTTGTGTGTAAACAGAAAGAAAAAAGAAATCTATTGGCCTTTGTTACTGCAGAGAACACAAATAACTGTAGAACGACTGTGACGGAAATGGTCTGAAGAAAAATAGCAGGATTAGTGAACTATGAAACTGAACCAACAACAACATCGTTCTGAGAAAAAAACAGTGCCGTTTACGGGAACATGATGTTGACCCGCGTGAACTTGAGACACGCCTTTGATCCTGATGCTGCATGGTTTCTGTAATCTGGAGAACAAAAGCTGACAGGAAAAAATCAACTCTCTGAAGTTTCTCTGGTTGAGAAGCTGAAATTTCTGCTTTCTGACAGAAATCTTGCTGCTGGTTGAGGAGCATCTGCAGTTACTAATAATTCTGTCATGATGACTTTTCCCTCAGCGTACCGTTTTCCCACTCTGCCCTCCTAACTTTGTGTTTGTGTATCATCAGTAGAAACGTGTCATCTTTCTCTTGTTAATGATCATCCAGAGGCTGGTTTTCCTTGTTCGCTGGTCCTTCTGAAGGATTTCTCTCATTCTAATTCGCTCCTGTTGTTTCCTGCAAGATGCAGGATTGCAGAAAGGTTTTGGTTCTTTACTAACCCAAGTTTAAGAATGCTTACAAATATTTAGCCTGAAACAAGTTCTCCAATAGTCGGATGACGTGACTTTCTTCTGACTGAACCTCCGTGCAGTATTGTGGGAGTGCTTGGTGAATAACCACTGCAGAAGAAACAAAAGTAAAACTAATTGTATGGCTGGAAGCTAAGAGTCAATCACAAAGTTATCTTTGTCAAAATTAATAACATTTTTATTAAACTTATCTTAAAGCAGAATTAAAATAGAGGTTTTGGTGTTAATCCAAAAGATGTTCTTTAATGTCTGGACCACTTTAGCTTATCATTCAATGTTTAGTTTCCTTTTTGTTGAAAATGAATCATTCAAACCGGTTCTGCAGTCTTTTCCGGTTCTGGAGTCCAGCGTGCGTGCCATTGGACTGAGGCAGGCGTCTCCACCTCCTGCACACAGCTGTATAAAGATGCTGCAGGTGGATGTGAGCAGCATCTTCTCCACAGAGGGGACTTTGGAGCACCAACATGACTTCCATGGCGCTGCTCCTGCTTCAGACGCTCCTGCTGCTCCCGCTGGTGTCGGCCTCTCACCACTTCGGGGGAACCGTGAGCTTCAGCTACAAAGGAACAAATCCTGATGGATCCTTCAAGGTGATGCTTGCAGCAAGAGATTCATGTTATGGATTACTCATATTTAAGTCTGTTTGATAACATGAGCTTTGATTCTTTTTTAGTGGTTTAAATATTTGAATTTCTGTCAATCTTGAAGCAAAGAAAAATGGAAAGTTTGTCCCAGCAATAATATTTCTAGGTCTTCATTCCCACCATTCTGGTGGAACAAGTGCTCTGAATGATCTATTAGAAGAGGATTTTATGAAGGCAGTTCATTTTTTTATGTTGATATCTAATTTTATTTCATCTTCAATAGGGACAGAAAAGGTAGAAATTAATATTAGTATGTTTTTCAAATGTTTTTGTTTTTAAGATGCAGAGAAACAAAAGTAAACTTTTTATTCAGAAAAGTCCTAAATTATAAACATACAAATATGTTTTTCTTTATTTGAGTATGTAGCCTTTGAAATGTTTTCTTTTAACTTTTGTTAAACTTTTTTGTCTTGTGTTTTCTTTTATATTTTATTAATCCAGAAATTCAAAATCCAAAGGGAAGTACATCTCTCCTGCAGCAATAAAAAGATTTCCTTCATGTTGCTAACTCTTCTTCCATAGGTTTCCTTTCGTAACAGGGCCACCTATGATGGCTGTGAGTACAGTCACTACTGGTCCTGCTCCAGAGGGAACTGTGGCTCCACCAACGGAGGCCAGAAAACAGTGATTGACAGCAGTAGCAATGCGCCCATCTACAACAACCAATGGTGCGAAACGGAAACAGTGGAAACAAGAACTGTTGGCAGTGACAAACCATTTGAACTGAAGTAAGCATGTTTTCAATTCCAGCATCTCCAGCAGATTTGCTGCTGTACTTGAACTGAGGTTCAGATTGTCTTTTTCCCAGCGATTACAGTTGTTGCTGGATTCCAACACGAAACGGTGTCGATAACTGGAGACTGAATACTCTAGTGGATCTGGGAAGAAGATCTGACACCGGAAAACCAAACAGTTCACCAGACATTGCCATTCTTCCCTTCATGAGGTAAACTTTAGTTGTATTTTTCCTTTTCCCTCTTTTCATTTAAAAACACAAAGAACTTGCTGGCAGGTTCATTTCTGTGAGGCCGTGGCAGACTGGGACAAACAGGCCGTCTGTCACATGGTTCATGGCTTCAGATCCCACAATGCATTTGAGTGTTTTGGTAGAAGTGTCTGCTAAATCCTGTGTAAGGTCGTTCTCTACTGACCAAATCATAATGCCAGTTAATTGTTAAGAAGGTATTTTAGAAAGCAGCATTTTTCAAGCAAGTTGATTACAAAGATTCCTTAACTGAAAGTTGTTTGATTCATATTTGCTGTGTAGTCAGTAACGTATGTAGTTGTTTGTAATTACTTTCCTTGATTTAACCCAGTTTTGTTGACAGTTGTGTGAACTACTAATCCTTCTTTGTGTCCATTCAAGAGTTCCTGAAAACTGCCCGCGGTCATACAAGCTGATGTCCTTTGATCCTGATGGTGACAGAGTCCGCTGTCGCTATGGAAACTACAATGACAGAGAGTGCGACAGATGTGATCAACCATCAGGCTTTCATCTTGATGAGGTTGGTTCAAAAACAGTTTTGTACAAGAAGATCACAAACAGAAGAAGTCGTGCTTTGTCAACTTCAGTTGTGTGGACTTTTCCCCCTTCAGGATTCCTGCACGTTGCACTATCAGCAGGGCAGTGCTGACCCCAGAGTCTATGGCTTTGAGATGGTGGTAGAAGATTATTCCCGACAGCATATTGATCTGTTTTACTCAGACGGATCAAAGGCCCACAAGCATCCACTGCTGGTCAGAAGAAAGAGGAGTGTGATGGTGAACAGTTCTATAATATACCCTCAAAACACACCACCATCCCCAATATCAGCAGCAAGCCACTGGGGGTGGATATGGCCAACATCAACCACACCACCATCACCACCATCAACAACAACAACAACAACAACAAGACCAACAACAACATCACCAACGACAACAACAAGCACAACATACACAACCACACCAGCAACCACTACAACAAGACCAATAACCACAACATCACCAATATACCAATGGTGGTGGATGTGGCCAACATCAACCACACCACCAACACCACCAACAACAACAAGACCAACAACAACATCACCAATGACAACAACAAGACCAACAACAAGACCAACAACAACATCACCAACATACCAATGGTGGTGGATGTGGCCAACATCAACCACACCACCACCACCAACAACAACACAAACTACAAGCACAAGATCCACCACAAGACAAAGCACAACTACTGCAGGAGCTCCTCCGTACACCAACACTCCACCTCTCAGTAAACTGCCCCTCCAGTTCTCTTTACTTGGTAAGGATATTTGTCTTTGTTGTCAGATTTTCTAGATTTTTCATTCAAGTAATAAAAACCACCATCTTTTGATCCAACAATGCTTTTTTCCTTGCTATTGTTTTAACATACACATATAAGAAACACAATGAAATATAAACTTTTACATGTTGTGCAAGACCACACCAAAGATTTTCTGTTCCAATCGTATGACATCACAGCCTGAGCTCTGAAGAACAAAGAGACAGTGTTATCTGAAGTGTAATATTTACATTTTCCTCTGGTTCTTTTAGGATTTAACAGAGCCAGTGGAAAATGTGAAAATGTTTAACTTCATATAACACTGAAGAACAAAGAGACTGTGTCATATTAAGTTAAATATTCTCCATTGGTGCTGTTAAATCCTAAAAAGGATTGGGGGGGGGTTGATAACATTAAGTTCAGATGAATACTTTTCCTTTTTTTATCAGTGAACTCCAAGAAGCATTGTTGATTTTATCATGCGGTACTTAAATTTAGAATGTACTTGTCTGTCCTTTCTAACTGCAGTGGATCCAGCGGTCCCTTCCTGTGAAGAAGGAGTCTACCTGCCAACGTTTGTGCATCCTACCCCTGCAGATGGAGCACGCATTAAGGCAGAGGTCAACAAAGAGGTGGAGATTAAAGTCAAAGCACAAGCAACACATTCAGTGTAAGTCAGGTGGAGCTCAGAGAAGCCTGGTGGCTGCAGGATGCCATCCATCATCCTCTCTTTGGTTTTCATGCAGAATGCAAGACCTCATCATGAGTGGACCTTCAAACATTAGCATGCACAGGAGCACGCACAATGAGTTTGTCATCCGGTGGACACCCATGGCAGATGACCTGGGAGAACATTACCCAATCTGCTTTGCTGTGGAATCAGCAACTGGGTGAGCCTCTAGTTTGTTGCATTTAGCAAAAAGATAGTTTGGAAGAAAATCTATCATCAACAATCCCTTTTTCTTCATTTTGCAGGTCAGCTATTAGCAGCTTTCAGACTGCCTCCTATATTCATGTTCATGCTACACCCGTCTCACAGTAAGTGACATTTCACTTGTTAAAACCTTAAGAAAATTATAAATGATTATTAATTGGAATTAGCTATTGACCTTAAAAAGCAGATTCCCATCATGTTTAACAAACATAAAATAGTTTTATATTAATATCAGAGGTACATGTACACACATTTTTTCCTGAATGCATAAGTCTTTTCAATATGTTTTAGGTCTGGTGTCTATCAGACTGAGATGAGGTGTGTTCTCGTGGACATTGGAAAGGAGCAAAGTGAGTCTACAATCTTCTACTTTAAAAAGAAAACCGGACAATGGCACAGCGGCAAATATTGAACTTATTTACAACTGTTCAAATAAATCAGTTCTTAAAGTATACTGCCTCACTTTTAGTACAGGTCGAATCGGAATTCTTCCCCTACCTTTACGGCTTCCCCGTACCCCCCTTAGCCCTCCAAATGGAGAGTTATGGAAAAATTGTACCTTGTATTTGTATTTATTTTTATTTTTATTTATTTATGTAACCCTTGTTCTATCCTAGACACTTTAACATTGGGAGTGGGGTCATCTAGACCCACTAGACAGAGCTCTGAACCTTTGTTCTTCAATGATTTGTGATCTTCACTGGTGTCCATGGATTACATGAAATCCTCTCCACCTTTATCCACCTTTGTCATGGTAGGAGAACACCTCAATGGAATGGGGGGGTCATAGGATAGCACAAGGGTTATGGGACGATACATACAACAAACAGTGTGGAGTGCTCTAAAAATAGTGAGACTCTAAATATGCAGGATTGTAGCCTAGGCTAATTTCCATCCTCTGTCCCGTTCTGACCATGGCCAGTCACCTAGAGACTATAGATACAATAAAATAAATAAAGTAAAGTAAAAATGTACAGTAGTAAGGTAAAATTGCATAAAATACAATGACGTAACAATAACATAACTTAGATTACGTTTAAAACAGTTTCAAATACATAGTTTCTCAAAGTATACATCAATAAAATCGCCAAAATCAGAACAATACTAGGACAACTGTGACCACTTTTTTCATCTTCTAATTCAAACGTTACTCCCACTCGATGACGTCTTCAGTAGTCGTAGGTCAGCTGCGTTAGCGCAGAGCTGCTAGCTCTAGAAAAACATGACAACATTGGTTTTATACCTTTAGAAAGATCATGCTGACTGCTAACTTACATTTAAATGTAACTTCTGTGCATCAGAGCACACCCATGGGAGGAAATGCCCTGTTCCTCCATGGCACAGCACCACGTAGAACACCGTTGCAGCAGAGGGATGCCCTTTATTAAGGGTGAGCCTTTAAAAATACCATTTGGAACAACCTCACCCCTCCAAATGCCCCTACAATTGGAGGGGTAGGGAGAAGTCGCATAGGGTCAGGGGAAGAATTCAGATTTGGCTTACGTATACTTGTAACACACCTAAATAGACTAAGGGTCTTCAAAAAGAATCTGCATAGAAATGGCTTTTTTAAAAGAAAATAGCTGCTGAAATGTAACAGTAGATCTGTGTAGATGAAGGTGTTTTTCTATGAATGGTTTCTCCCTCCAGTCAAAGCCAACGTGGTTTGTGGTGAGTCCTCCATGAGGGTGGAGATCGAAAAAGATTCCCTCAATGGACTTTCTGAAGACCATCTGGAGCTGAGTGACCCCGCCAACACTGTCTGCAGCCTGACCACTCACTCCAACAGCTCTCACGTCATCGCCGACTTCCCCCTCAACGCCTGTGGTACTCAGGTCGAGGAAGATGACGACAACCTCTTCTTCAAGAATGAGATCACCTCAGTGGACGACTCCAGTCAGCTGATCACCAGGAAGCACCTCATGGAGATCAGCTTCTACTGCCAGTACGCCAAGAGAAGCAACATGACTGTGGGTTTCACAGCTCACAGGAAGAACGTCACCGTGTGGGAGAGAGGCTTCGGCACCTTCACCTACCAGTTTGAGTTCTACCCAGATAGCCAGTACCAAGCCATGATTGACCCAAACTCCTACCCTCTGGAGTATGACTTAGGAAGCAAGATCTACATGGAGATTGAAGCCTCCTCTTCAGTCAACAACACTGAGATGTTTGTGGAGTCCTGCAGAGCCTCACCCTATGACAACCCCAACTACCACCCCACCTACACCATCATTGACAATGGGTAGGCATGTGAACATAGCACAGAGAAAATCCATTTATAGTCAAGAAGAAGTGAGGAGATGTTTTTTAGACTGTACTTTGTGTGTTATCCTGCCATTCCCAGACAAAAAGACTAACATCTCTGTATAATTCTGAAGGTGCACAGTGGATCCAACTGTTCAGATTTACGCCCCCTCCAACCAGAAACAGTTCCGGTTCAGCATGGAGGCCTTCAAGTTCATTGGTTTGCATGATCAGGTGCGTGTTCTTCATGTCTCGGTTCTCCCTTTTCTGTGACAAAGGTCTGTGAAACCGCCGCTCTGACTTTAGAAAGTTTAACTCTGGGATTGGAGCTTGAATGAATGTGGTTCTGTGGCAGACATTTGAGGAGGACTGGACCACCTTTGTGTCCCTGGTCCACTAGAGGGCGCAGCAGGACAGGAAGGGTGACACAGTGTGATGTTGTGTTCAGGTGTACATCAGCTGCTCAGTGATGGTGTGTGAAGCAGGGAACCCCAACACCAGGTGCTCTCAGGGATGCATGAACTCCTCCAGTTCAGACGCTCATCATCACATCCACAAGAGAGAGGCCGCCATCCAGAGCAGAGCACACTTCATTTCCCAGGGTCCTTTGCGCCTGCACTCAGACAACAGTGCGTCAGGTAAGTACAGCAGTCCAGAAGAGATTTATGTATCTGTGGGAAAAACTGAAACAGCACTGGGCCTTCCTCATTTCCAGTGATCAACCTGAACCTGAACCTGGTCTTCATCGCCGGATGTCTTCTTGCTACTGTGGGAATGATCTGCGGCGTGGTCGTCTTCAAGACCAAAATGTCCAAAGTCAGATACCAACCTCTACCAACCTACGAAACCTAAAGCTTCAGCTTGCTCAGATGCAGGTTGCAGACCAGTTTTTGTCATTCAGCTCACGTTTTGGGAATCTTCATATATGTGGGCATTTTTACAGATTGTTTTTTGTATTGGTGTTGGAAAATACATTAATGTGCTAACGATAAACACATTATACAAATAAATAAAGAAATATTGGACAACCATTTAATCAGAAGTCTAGCAAATACTTAAATCCATATTTTGACCCATTGCTTTACAACCTCAAAAATGGACGTCAGGCCACACCCTCTCCAAAGAAAATAGTCTTTTTGGTGTTTTGAACGTGTTCTTATGTCATTTTGCTGATGATGGAGGACATAATAAAATAAAATCAAAATCAAAACTGTGTTTCTAAGCATTTCCTTATTCAAATCTTAAAAAATGCTGTTTCAATAAAGTTTCTTTTACGACATAGAAAATGTGCTGGGCAGGCCACAGTATCCCTCCTCCACTCCATTCCAATGCATCTACTTGCAGACAAATAGATCCATGTCTTGGTTTTCCTTATCTGTGCTGGAATCTGGCTCAGAATTGTACAACGGAATGCTTTCAATAATGGTTGCCATTTATTTTGCACCGCTAATGTTTGTGAGAGGCTGTAAGCTAGCAGTAGAGAGTGTTAACAAAAGGATGATGGGATATCAGTGCAGGCTTACTCCACACTAACAGTCTAGTCCACAACTCAAGAGGGGAATTTCTGATGAAGAATTTTAAATTTTACCTAACATTTCTGCTCAACACTGGAATACAATGCCCAACTGTTGCAGGTGCAGGGGTCCAAGCAGGTCACTGAGGTCTTCGGGTGGGCACCGCCTTATTGACGGATGTTTTGTTGAGGCTGACGACACTGAGACGGTTTAAATTTGTGTTCAAACATTGCAGAAAAGCCCCTTTTTGGGGTGAACCCATGCCCTCAACTCTCTAATCAGAAGTTGCTAATCAGCTACCAATAAGCAATCACAACACTAAAAACCAGTTTAGCCTAAATTAGATGTTTGTTTATTCTTAAGGACTCGATAAAAAACCCACAGCTCAGTCTGTCACGGTTCTCTACTACTCTCTGTCCAGATAAAGTTAAGAGTCCAGTACAGTTTTGTTAAGTGTATTTGTTTTTCTTAGGGTTGTGTATCTGTCCCTCTCACTGGATTCAGTACATCTCTCCATACATGGCCCACTAATGGCTGCATAAAAGAGGAGCTTTGTGCTGATACAACACAGTTAAATTATTTTACCTAAATGGATATTTTGGGTCGTTAGACTGTTTGTTTCTTTGTGGTTAATAAAAGTCTGTCATAATGATTTATTCCCGTACTGCTTGCAGTGCTATGCAAAAAAGGTTTATTATATGTTTCGTGAACACAACACAAATCCCTCACTGTGGTTCACCTTCAGCCAATTGGAACTGATCTGACTTGATGGAAGCAAACTTGTGATTGGACGTCCTTTTGTTTGCATCACATGTACATGAAAAGGTAAAAACAGTTGAGACACAACAGGAAGAGAAACTGATAAAGTTTGACAGAAACCATACATGGTCCCATTCAGTCTTTCATTTACTCTGATCAGTCGTCCTGACCCCTTTACTGAAAAACAGTCCCAAAGCATGATGTTTCCACCCCCATGCTTCAGGGTGCAGATGGTGTTCTTTGGATAAAACTTGGCCTTCTTTCTCCTCCTAACACTACGAGTAGAGTTTTTACCAAATGTTCTATTTTGGTTTCATGTGGCCATTAGACATTCTCCCAATCCTCTTCTGGATCATCCAGACATTCTCTAGATCAGTGTTTTTCAACTGGTGTGCCGCGGCACACTAGTGTGCCGTGGGAGATGGTCAAGTGTGCCGTGGGAAATTGCCCTCATTAACTGATCATCTAGAAATATTTACCATCTCCAGGAAATCAGCTCTTTGTTCATCCAAACAGGCCCTGATAAAACACTGAGAAGTTAAGAATATGAAATATCATAAAAATATTTTTTCTTTGTGTTTATATGATTCTATTAAAGACACTTTAATAAGAATGACGGTCCCCCGCGGTACAGTTATAGCTGCAGCTTTAACGGTGTAAGGAAAAGTCCCGCCCCTTTAACTGTCTCCACCAATCATTCTTGGAGGCTTAATCACATGTCATCAGTCTGACCAATCAGAAGTGGTTGAAGTATTCACTTCCTTGTTTCGATTTAACGCAAAAAAGTCTCTGTTCTAAGAAAAATACCAGCTAAAGCTCGTCTTTAGCGGTGTAGCTTTCAACAGAATCTGTTATCAGACTGTGGAACAAGTGAACAAAACCATGAAGCTCAAAGACGCGGGTCTTTCCGCGGTCACCGGATTATCGGCACTACATCTCCCATGATGCATTAAAGTGACTGTTTTAGCGGACAATGAGTCTCTCCTCTTAACGTCTTAAAACAACGAACACACATCAAACAGTTTTTGAATCTTTTGACTTAATTTTTTATTACATCTTTTAGAAAAAAACAGCTGCAGCTTCCAGCTTTTTCTGCAACAATTATCACAAAAATGCACTGTGAGATTACAGAGGGGCTGTAGATCAATACAGACTATGAGCTTGTTCTTTTTTTTTATTTATCTATTTTTTGGGATGCTGGTGTGCCGCGGGATTTTTGTCAAGGTTCAAGTGTGCCGTGGCTCAAAAAGGTTGAAAAACACTGCTCTAGATCAGTGTTTTTCAACTGGTGTGCCGCGGCACACTAATGTACTGTGGAAAATGACCCATTTTCACTGATGTAAAAACATTTTCCATCTCCAGGATATCAGCTCTGTGTTCATTCAAGCTAATAGAACATGGAGTAGTTAGGAAGATGAAAGATCATAAAATACTTTTTTCTTTGTGTTTATTTGATTCTATTAAAGAAATTTTGATCAGAATGACGGTACCACGATTTAGCCGCAGCTTCAGCTCTGTTTTTTTGAAAGTCCCGCCCCTTTAACTGTCTCCAATCATTGTTGGAGGCTTGATCACATGTCATCAGTCTGACCAATCAGAAGTGGTTAAAGTCTTCACTTCCTTGTTCTGATTCTGCTCATAAAGTCTCTCAGTTCCACCAGAAATACCAGCTAAAGCTCGTCTTTAGTGGTGTAGCTTTCCACAGAATCCGGTGTCAGACCGTGGAACAAGAGAACAAAACCATGAAGCTCAGAGAAGAGAGTCTCTCTGCATCACTACATCTCCCATGATGCATTGGGTTAAAGTGACAGTGTCTCAGTGTAAATAGGTCTCTCCTGTTAAATGTCTTGAAACCACAACAAACACACATCAACCAGTTTTTCCATCTTGATGAGGTCAGAGGTCAACAGTTTATTATGTCGGGCTAAAAGGAGACGGTACCGACCCACCGTGCCGTCCATCGTCATGGGGAATGTAAGATCGCTTCCTAACAAGATGGATGAGCTAACCGCTCTTACCCGGCATCAGAGGGAATTCCGGCAAGCTAGCATCATGGTGTTTATGGAGACATGGCTAACAGCGCTAACACCGGACTCGGTGGTGACTGTGGACGGATTTCAGCTGATGCGAGCGGACAGGACAAAGGAGAGTGGTAAGAGAAAGGGAGGAGGACTGGCTGTATATGTGAACAACAGATGGTGTAAATCCACTCACATCACTGTTAAGGAGCAGATCTGCAGCAAGGACATTGCACTGCTAGCCGTTAGCATGAGGCCATTCTACCTGCCGAGGGAGTTTTCACATGTCATTGTGATTGCTACGTACATCCCCCCCTCTGCTAATGGTGATGATGCGTGTCATGTCCTGCACTCTGTGGTGAATAGACTTCTAACCCAGAGTCCCAATGCCCTTCTCCTCATCTCTGGAGATTTCAATCATGACCCCTTCATCATCCACACTACCAACACTCACACAATACGTCTCATGTCCCACCAGAGACAACAGAACACTGGACTTACTGTATGCCAACTCCAAGGAGGCATACACTTCAACTGCACTGCCCCCCCTAGGAAGATCTGACCACAACCTGGTTCATCTCCTGCCTGTGTACAAACCCTACCCACATGGGGAGGACATTGACTGTCTAACAGAATGCATAACGGACTATATCAACTTCTGTGTGGAGAACACCGTACCCACAGGAAAGTACGCTGCTTCTCCAACAGTAAACCATGGATTACTCCTGAGATAAAGGCTCTGCTGAAGGAGAAGAAGAGGGCCTTTAAATCAGGAAACAAAGAGGAGCTGAGGGCTGTTCAGAAGGAGCTGAGACGTAACATCAGACAGGGAAAAACGAGCTACAAGAGAAAGTTGGAGGAGAAGCTGCAGCAGAACAACATCAGCGGGGTGTGGCGGGGGCTGAGGACTATCTCTGGATACAATGAGCCCGGCACTCAGGCTGAGGGGGACCAGACGTGGGTTAACGACCTGAATCTGTTTTTCAATAGATTCGACCAGTTGCCCACCCCCACTCTGTCTCCTCCACTGCTGCATTCAACAACCCCTACACCTATTGTGCTTCATCCCGACACCTCTGACGACCCAGCCCGCAGCCCCCTCCCCTCACCAACCCCCACACTGCCACTCACTAAAGCCCAGGTGAGAAAGCAGCTCAGCAGAACAAAGGCTAGGAAGGCGTCTGGCCCGGATGGCATCAGCCCCAGGCTCCTCAGGACATGTGCAGATGAACTGTGCAGCGTTATGCTGTACATGTTCAGTCTGAGCCTGAAGCTGGGGAAGGTGCCACAGCTGTGGAAGACATCCTGCGTGGTCCCGGTTCCAAAGACATCCCGGCCGACTGACGTCAAGGACTACAGACCGGTGGCGCTGACCTCTCATCTGATGAAGACGATGGAGAGGCTGGTGCTCACACATCTTCGTCCCATGGTCAGCCAGTCAATGGACCCGCTGCAGTTCCCGTACCAGCCCGGTATCAGAGTTGAGGATGCTGTCATCTTCCTCCTGGACAGAGCTCTGTCACACCTGGACCAGACTGGGAGCTCTGTGAGAGTCATGTTTTTCGACTTCTCCAGCGCTTTCAACACCATTCAACCGCTGCTGCTGAGGGACAAGTTGGTGCACATGGGCGTGGACCAGCATCTGTCTGCATGGATGCTGGACTACAGATTAAAGCTGCAGGCCTTTAGTGTTGGACAGGTTTTACTATCACAACAAGAGGTTGTAGAACTTTAGAAGCCAGAGTGTAGATCTGAATTAACCCCTTTTTGTTGTATTATTTATTTCTTTATTTGTTACATTTAGTGTGCGTGGGGAGGAAGAGGGAAAAAATGTGTGTGTGTGTGTGGGGGGGGGGGAGTGGAAGAGAATAAAAGGAAGAAAGGTGAAAAAAGGGGGGATACAAGCACTGATTTGGATCAGTTATTCTTTTAAGCTGTAACAATTATACCATATCTGCTGGAAAGACAAATATTCCATCATGGGTAAAAATCTGACACGAAGATGAGTGGAAAATATCTGTCCATCAATACACTGTAGGTTAGAAGGAGGGATGAAGCAGACAGGGAGCAGTGTGGCAGTGTGCACGTGGGGGTGGAGATACATGCATGCTGCCAAAGGGAACCTTGTGTTGTGGGGAACCAGATCCTACCCAGCCAGAGCAGCCAGACCAGGAGAGGGGAGTAGAGACCCCCCAAGGCCAGGGGCCCCCCCAGCACCCGGACCCAGGCAGCCCGGGAGGGAGGGAGGCGGGGACCGCCCACCCGACCAGCTAGGCGCAGAGAAGGCCCCCCTACAGGGGCCCCCCCAACGCCCAGAGGCATCAGCGAACCCGGTGTCCGGCCCCCAGGCCACAGGACAGGAGCACTTAGCCGTACCAGGCAGCAGCCACGGACGCCGGACGGCGAGACAAGGGCCAAGGACGAAGCCAGGGCCCCAGAACCCAAGAGCAGCCCACCACCCGACCGGTGCCCCGTGTCTGCGAGCCAGCCAGGGCACGTAACCTAACCTAGAGAAAACAGCTGCAACTTCCAGCTTTTTCTGCCACAAATATCACATAAATGTACTTGAGATCATGGAGGGACTGTAGATCAGTACAGACTATGAGTTTCTCCTTTTTTAATGTTTAGATGCTGGTTTGCTGCAGGATTTTTGTCAAGGTTAAAGTGTACCTTTGCTCAAAAAAGGTTGAAAAACACTGTTCTACTGAACCTCAGAAGGCCTGAACATGTAATGACTTAAACAGGGAGACATGTCTGGGACTGCAGTATTAAGAGTTCTTAGTGTGCTACTTATGGTAGATCTTGACACTTTGGTTCCAGTTCTCTGCAGGTCATTCACTAGGTAGTAGTTCTGGGATTTTTGCTCAGCTCAGAATTCTTGTGATCATTTGAGTCTACCACTAGTTCTTTTGTCTTAGTAACCTTGCAGACATTTTTATAGTCCCAAAACCAGACACAGAGCTACTCCACTTTGTCATGGTAAGCAGACGCTCCACTCCAGAAAACAAATCCCACCACAATGGTGTCTATGACTAACTTTATAAAATTGTTGCTGGAATTGGTAGGTGCAATCATAGGGGTGAGGGGGCACAATTGCGCAAAGTTATATACATAGTGCTTTTCTACCTTCCTTGAAGGTAGGGCCTACTCAGGGCCTACCCTCTAGGAGCAGCCAGTGAAAAAGTCTAAAGCAGATCTGTCAGTATGCTGATAATGTTCCTTTCAGAGTCCATTCTGACCACAAGCCACTAGAGACCATATTCTCCAAGCCCATTGGAGCTTCTCCAGTGCTGTTTAAAGAATGCTCCTCCTACAAAGATGTAACATTCATATTATTTTCCCCAGAGATAAGTAAATGCGGACGTAGTTTATTTTATTAACTTCAAACATAAACAAAAACAGATAAATCAATACCCTCACTGATGTCAATAATCACTCATTCAGTCGTACAGTTCTTTTCAGTTAAGGAAAAAAAGTACCTGATAAAATGACATGTTTGAGAAGAAGATGGGCAGAAGCTGTAGCCTATTAAGGCCTGGTCTTTAATACACAATCAGCTGTTAAACCACACCCCGTTACTGAAAAGCATACAGGACGATCTAATCTAACACGCTGGGTTAACCTGCCTCTGTCCCTCATGGGCAAAGTAGCCACAGTTAAAATGAAAATCTTACCTAAAGTTAATTATCTCTTCTCAATGATTCCCATACAACCGCCACTAAAATGGTTCAAAGCATTAGACTCATCCATATCAAACTTTTTATGGAACAATAAACCTGCAAGAATTATTCTAAAAACATTAAAATCTGCAAAAAGCCGTGGAGGCTTAGAATTACCTAACTTCCATAAGTACTTTCTTGCAAATAGATTACGATACATCTTAAAATGGTTAAAAGGGGGCTGGTCGTCGCTGCTCCCTGCCTTTCTGCCGTGGTGCAGGGTGGGGGTCGGGGCCTCTGCTGCCCGGTGGGGGCTGGTGGGGATCCCATTCGTTGGGGGGTCGGTCCCGGTGCCTGGGTGGGGCGGGCTGGGCGCTGCGTGGTCTTCTGGGCTTGGCGGTGGGGGGTGTGTGGTGGGGGGGGTTGGGTGGTGGTCCGGCTCGGCTTGGGGGGGTGGTCTCTTTGTCCGTGCTGGGGGGGGGTCGGCGGGGGGTCCTGCTCGGGGGGGGGTAGGTCCAGCGACGCTGCATAGGCTGCCCGTCTACACCTGGGGCTGGGATCAACCCTTCCCTGGCTCTGGGGCGGGGCAGGGCAACCCTCTTGGGGCCCCCGGTCGCTCTGGGCGTCACCCGCTGCGGCTGCGGGGTCTTGGGGGGTGTGGGGGGGGGGGTTTGTCGGCCCTGTCTTGTTAGGGGGCTTTCCGGGGGGGCGGGGGCACCATGGGTACGGGATCTTGGGGGTTTGACGGGTCGGGGTCTCCGCTGGTGGCAATCGGCGGTTGCCCCGGCCGGTTGGCTGCCTTGGTCCCGTCAAGGCCTGACCAGAGCTCCCTCGGGGCCGGCGCCTGGGGGTGGGGGCCTGGGTTTGCTCCGGGGGGGGCGGCACTTTCTGGCTCCTCTCTCGCTGTGTGGGGTGGGTCGTGCTGGGCCTGGGGCGTCGGTGCCTTGGGGGATGGGGCCCCGAGGCTGGGGAACCGGGGCCCTATTCTGGGGGGGGCTGGGGGACGGATGTTTGACCACCGGGAGACAGTCTACCAGCTGTCCCCAACTCACCCCCTTCCTCATATAATCTCATATTAGGGTGAGGGGGTGGGGGGTTTAGCCTGCGATGCGCTTTGGGAGGCTACTTGGCAGTGGTCCCCCTCCCATGGTTGCCGTATGGAATGGGCCCCCCCTCTCTCGGTTTTATTTGCACCTTAGACGTGTAGGGCCCTTGGTAGGGGGGGTGCTTGGACATCACTGCCAGCAAGCAGCAGATGTCCTCCTAGCACCCTACCCACCAATTTTAACCACACCTTAGACATTTAGGGACCCTTGGTGGGGAGGGTGAGGGGGCATTACTGTGAGTAATCAGGGAATGTCCTCTCTGTGCCCTACCCACCAATTTTAACTGCACCCCCCTAGTACACACACCTTTTACTCCTCATAATATACATTCAAACACAAACACACACACATGCACACACACCCTTACGAACACACGCACACACATTATACAAGGAAGGTGGGTCCAAGGTCCATCTGTCCCCTACCCCATCCCTGGTGGGGGGTACTGGGCCCTTGGCAGCGGCGGCCGTGTCCCCTGGGTGCCGGTTTCCTGGGCCCGGCGGGGCTCTCTCCGTGCAGGGAGGGGGTTCACATTACACCTGAGCCGGGGGTGTCCGTTTCCCTGTGGGGTGGGTTCGAGTTTTTGCCCCTGGGCGCTGGGCCCCCGCCCACATTCCAACTGTGGCCGAGCCTGGTCGGGCCATGTTAACAACACCCCTTGAGGGCCCCTCTTTTCTCCGGGGTGCCCCCCTCCGGGGCGGGGCCGGCTGTCCCCTGCCTTGCTCCTTCCTGGACCAACCGTAGGCCGGGTGGGTAGCTGCCTGGAGCGCAGAGTGGGTCTCCCTTGGGGGGTCCTGGCTCGTACCTGGGGTTGGGGCGGGGGGATACCCAGAACTCCTGGGTGGTGATGGGGTGCTTGTCTGGGGCTGTGGGCGCTCTTCTCAGGTGGGGCCCTGCGTTGGGCCCTCCTGGCGTGGCAGGGGGGCTGCTCCCCTGGTTGGGCTGGGGCGGCGCTCTCTTCCCCCCATGCCTCCCTGCTCTCTGGCTCTGGGGGCCTCGTGGTGGTCCTGCTGGCCCTGGCTTGGGTGGCGGATGTGATCGGCCGGGGGGTGGTTGTTCTCTGCCGCTGCGGCGGGGGTCTTGGTGTGGGGATGGCTGGTCACCCTCCCTCCTTCTTTTCACATTCCACCATTCATTTAGAAGAACATAAACACTCACCTGAGCACAGGTGTTAGCTCACCTTTACACTAATAGTTAGCATGATTGAATGAATGAAATATTTCACACTAGTTGGTTTAAAGGCATAAGTATGCGTGTGTGAACAATATCTGTATTGTGTGCATGTTTTGTGTACATGTTGACATGTGGACATCTTTGCAGTTAACAGGTGTGTTTATAACATCTGAGTGTGTGTGTGGACAGGCCCCGCCCTTTGAGATTTGTATTACACTTGAAATTTACCATAATGATAAACATCTAGTAAAGTTGTTGCTTTAGGCTGCTTCATGGTTCTACCCCCCCCCTCTCCTATTATCACCCTCCTATCCCCCCTCCTCTCTAACATCCCTCTCTCTTCTTCCCTCCTTTCCTTTTCCTTTACACCAAAGATTTTCAAACATGATGGAATTTAATAAAGTTCGGCCTGAACTACAAAAGGGGTTTATTCAGACATTCCTCTGGTTTGTCTGAAGATTAATAACCCCTGTTGTAACAGTAAAATATGTCCAACACAAGAGGCCTTCAGCTCTCATCTGTTTACCCAGCTGTTGGACAGGACAAGTAAAAGAATAAATAAAAAATAATACACAATCAGCTTTGACACGCAAAAAATGTACAGCGGAGAAAATAAGTATTGAACACGTCAACATTTCTCTCAAAAAACATATTTCTAATTGAGCTATTGACATGAAGATTTCAGACAGAGGAGTCAGAACCATCATCAGAAGGGTTCTCCAACAGCCCAGGACCACTCGTGGAGAGCTTCAGAAAGACCTGGAATCAGCAGGTACTGTTGTTTCAAAGAAAACAATAAGTAATGCACTCAACCGCCATCCCCTCCATGCACGCACACCACGCAAGACTCCATTTTTGAAGAAGAAGCATGTTGAAGCTCGTTTGGAGTTTGAGACACAACATTTGGATAAACCCATGACATTCTGGGAGAAGATACTCTGGTCAGATGAGACCAAAATTGAACTCTTCGGATGTCATAAGACACAACATGTTTGGAGGAAAAATGGCGCCGCACATCACCCCCAAAACACCATACCAACAGTCAAGTTTGGAGGTGGGAGCATCATGGCGTGGGGCTGTTTTTCAGCATGTGGTACTGGTAGACTTCATATCATTGAAGGAATAATGACTGGAGAAAAGTACTGAGACATTCTTGATCAGAATCTGCTGTCATCTGCCAGGCTGCTGAAGGTGAAAAGAGGGTGGATCTTTCAGCAAGACAACCCTCCCAAGCACACAGCCAAGGTAACACTCAACTGGTTAAAGAAAAAGAAAAGAAAGCTGCTAGAATGGCCCAGTCAATCACCAGACTTGAATCCAATTGAAAATCTTTGGAAAGAACTGAAGATCCGGGTTCACAGAAGAGACCCCCGGAACCTTGAAGATTTGAAGGCAGTTTGTGTGGATGAATGGGCCAAAATCACACCTGAGCAATGGATTCCACTGGTTTCTCCATACAGGAGGCGTCTAGAGGCTGTAATCACCAACAAAGTTTTTTCCACTAAGTATTAAATACATTTCAGTAAGCGTGTTCATCAATAAGGGTGTCCATCAATACACCTGGCATCAGGACACCCTAGGCAGGAGGTCAATGATCGACTTTGTAGTTGTTTCAGGTGACCTTCGGCCCTGTGTCTTGGACACTCGGGTGAAGAGAGGGGCGGAGCTGTCCACCGATCACTACCTGGTGGTGAGTTGGATTCGCTGGCGGGGAAGGAGGCCGGAAAGACTTGGAAGACCCAAACGTACTGTGAGGGTCAGCTGGGAACGTCTGGCTGAGCCCTCCGTTAGGGAAGTCTTTAACTCCCACATCCGGGAGAACTTCAAACAGGTACCGAGGGAGTTTGGGGACATTGAGTCCGAGTGGACCATGTTTTCCACCTCCATTGTCTCTGCTGCTGCTCGGAGCTGTGGTCGCAAGGTCTCTGGTGCCTGTCGCGGCGGTAACCCCCGAACCCGGTGGTGGACACCGGAAGTAAGGGATGCCGTCAAGCTGAAGAAGGAGTCCTACCAGGCCTGGCTGGCCTGCGGGACTCCGGAGGCAGCTGACAGGTACCGGCAGTCCAAGCGAGCTGCGGCCCGGACTGTTGCGGAGGCGAAAACTCGGTCCTGGGAGGAGTTCGGTGAGGCCATGGAGAAGGACTATCGGTTGGCCTCGAAGAAATTCTGGCAAACCATCCGACGACTCAGGAGGGGAAAGCAGTTCTCCACAGGCACCGTTTTCAGTGCAGGTGGGGAGCTGTTGACTTCGACTGGGGACATTGTCGGGCGGTGGAAGGAGTACTTCGAGGATCTCCTCAATCCCACTGACACGCCTTCTTTTGAAGAAGCGGAGAATGAGGACTTTGGGGGTGGGGCTGTCTATTACCCTGGCTGAAGTCACTGAGGTAGTCAACGAGCTCCTCGGTGGCAAGGCCCCGGGGGTGGATGAAGTCCGCCCTGAGCACCTCAAGTCTCTGGATGCTGTGGGAGTGTCTTGGCTGACACGTCTCTGCAGCATCGCTTGGCGGTCGGGAACCATACCACTGGACTGGCAGGCAGGGGTGGTGTATCCCCTCTTTAAGAAGGGGGACCGGAGGGTGTGTTCCAACCATAGGGGAATTACACTCCTCAGCCTCCCTGGGAAAGTCTATGCCAGGGTACTGGAGAGGAGAGTCCGTCCGATAGTCGAACCTCGGATTCAGGAACAACAGTGCGGTTTCCATCCTGGTCGTGGAACAGTGGACCAGCTCTACACCCTATCTAGGGTGCTGGAGGGTTTGTGGGAGTTCGCTCATCCAGTCCATATGTGTTTTGTGGATTTGGAGAAGGCGTTCGACCGCATCCCCCGTGGCATCCTGTGGGGGGTGCTCTGGGAGTATGGGGTCCGGGGAGCCTTACTGAGGGCTGTCCGGTCTCTGTATGACCGGAGTAGGAGCTTGGTCCGCATAGCCGGCAGTAAGTCAGACCTGTTCCCGGTCCACGTTGGACTCCGGCAGGGCTGCCCTTTATCACCGGTTCTGTTCATAGTCTTTATGGACAGAATTTCTAGGCGCAGCCAGGGGCCGGAAGGGATCTGGTTTGGGGACCACAGGATTTCCTCTCTGCTTTTTGCAGATGATGTTGTCCTGTTGACTTCATCGAACCGGGACCTCCAGAGTGCATTGGGGCGGTTTGCGGCCGAGTGTGAAGCGGCTGGGATGAGGGTCAGCACCGCTAAATCTGAGGCCATGGTCCTTGACCGGAGAAAGGTAGTTTGCCATCTCTCGGTGGGTGGAGTGTCTTTGCCCCAGGTGGAGGAGTTTAAATACCTTGGGGTCTTGTTCACGAGTGAGGGAAGATCGGAGCATGAGATTGACAGGCGGATCGGAGCGGCGTCCGTAGTTATGCGGTCGCTCTATCGGTCCATCGTGGTGAAGAGAGAGCTGAGCCGAAAAGCAAAGCTCTCAATTTACCGGTCGATCTACGTTCCAGTACTCACCTATGGTCATGAGCTATGGGTCATGACCGAAAGAACGAGGTCCCGAATACAAGCGGCTGAAATGAGCTTCCTCCGCAGGGTGGCTGGGTGCTCCCTTAGAGATAGGGTGAGAAGCTCGGTCACCCGCGGAGAGCTCGGAGTAGAACCGCTTCTCCTCCACATCGAAAGGAGCCAGTTGAGGTGGCTCGGGCATTTGAACACTTTGTCCGTGACGGGTATGACTGTCGGCTGAGATTGACCTCACAATTTCAACAACAGGGTAACGTGTATGCTCATCTATAATGACAAGCAATTATTCCCCAGTAGGAAATGGTCCACAAAAATCTGCACTCACACTATCCCAGGGAGTTTCTAGAAGAATTCTCAACAGTTCATTATTGGTAACTGGTGTGGCAGCTTGACATGCAATACAATCACGTACTGCAGCCACTGCCTTCTGATCAATATTTGGAAACCAAACTTTGGCTCTGAGCAGTGCTTTGGTCTTAACTACCCCTTGATGTCCCTCATTAGTCAGCAGAATTACTCTATCTTGTAGAGCAGCGGGAATCACTAATCTGGTACCACGTAGAAAAAAGTCCAATGATGGCGAAATTCACGTACTCCTCAGCCACCTTAGTAGCACGTGTGCTCTCACATGTTGGAGAGAGCACATACGAGACATATAGTCAGCTGGGTTTTCAGCTCCCTTTCTGTACTCCACCCTGAAGTTGTATGGCTGAAGCCTCAGGCCCCATCTTTCAATTCTGGCAGGTGGGTTTGACTTGGGATTGTTCCATATAGCTTTCAAAGCTTTATGGTCAGTGACAAGTGTGAAGGGATGACCATATAGGTACAGGGGGAAATGCTCACAGCTCCAGTGCTTCCTCCTCTGTCTGAGGAGGCCAACAGGGCTAGGAACCACCAGTAACTCTATCTCTCTGCCTGGATAGAAGTTGGACAAAACCACGTCACTGGTAAGACTGTCTTTCAGTTTCAGTCTGGGCCCCACACGTAAGATGTATCTTTTTCTCGTGAGTTTGTGTAGTGGCTCAGTTTTGGACGAGAAGTCCTTGATGAACCTGGAACAGTAATTGGCCATACCAAGGAGACTTTTGATGTCATTGGGGGTCTTGGGGTCTGAGGCCTGGTGATCAGTAGCGACTTTTTGGGGTCTGTGGACACACCATATGCAGAGAAAAGGAAACCAAAGAGCTGATTGGATTTGGTAAGAATGAGCCCACGTTCCTTGAGCCTCTGAGACAGTCATCTCTGAGATCATCGTGTTCAGCCTGTGAGGCACTAAAAACTATGATGTCATCACTGAAATTCTTCACACCAGCCAGACCTTGGAGAGTTTGACAGATTGCATTCGGAAATACCTCAGCAGCAGCTGATATTCCAAAACGGAGTCGCTTGTAGCGCTTGGGTCCTCGGTAAGTGGTGAATGTGGTGATGTATCTGCGTTCTCTCTCAATAGACACGTTAAAGTGTGGGTGCCATGCTTTGAACAACTTTGTCAAATAAAAAAGCCCTTTAAACGCTGATTCTATTGATACCAATAGTTCCCATCGAAAAAAATCCGAAGCATATGAATAATAGACATCTTTCGAAGGAATCAGAGATTTGAATTTGCCGCTAAGAGCGCAGGCTGGAAGTGACCCCGATATGACCTGTGACGTCACGAAAGGCATTGACTTCTGTAGTTCCGCTTGGCGCTTCGGACAGCAGGTAAACAAAGCAGGTAGTCTTCGTTTCTCTCGTTAATCATCGTATATTTGTTAATTCTCGTTAATTCTCTGTTAATCATCAACATGCCAAGTCGTTGTGTGGCAGCTGGATGTAGCAATACATCTAGTGAAAGTGTATCTGTGTATAAATTCCCAAAACAAGAAACGCTGCTGAAACAATGGACAAAACAAGTTCAACGCACGAGGGCGAAACCGAAGCCCTCGAGCAAACCGAACGTACTTTCCTGGAAATAAAGACCTGATCTCTATGGACAAATCGCTTTCCGGATGAAAAAATTGTCTGAAATCGGCGAATTTTAGCTTTATTTTCTATATTTCTCTGCGGATCGCTTCCTCTATGGTCGCGGCTATCTCTCGTCTACCCGGCCTAATTGACCAATGACGGGACGTTTTAGTTGCTTTCGGATGCGTCGACGGCTCTGATTGGCTCTGTCTGTACCACGTGGTCAGCGTGACGGATCCCCTAGAGACCAAAACTGGCGGGGACACGCTAAACTTTCACAAACAAATCTGAAGAGTTTGCGATCAATAATGCGGGCATCGTCATTATTGAGCGTGGTCACGACCTCAGTTGTGAGAAGACGATTAAAAAAAACAAATTTAAGTGGTCTTGGCTGGAAGACGGTAGCATCACTCTGTGCTTCGCTATCGGTGCTAGCCATGTTGTCTGCCTTTCGTTACGTCACAAACAGGGCGGCGCGAATTCGGCGGAATGCGTGAAGCCGGCGGCCGTCCTCGTTGTTTATATCGCGTTTTTCGCTATTTATTCTTTTTCAAAAAATATTAAAAACAATTGCAACATGAAATAGAGACTATTTACTATATTTTGGCTTATTAAAATAGGCCATGTCACCCACACTTTAACCTGATGCATGTCGACACAGATCCTAACTTATTGGGGTCCTTAAGCTTTGGTGGTGTGACAATAGGTGAGACCCATGGAGTCGGTCAAGTAACATCCTCGATGATGTCATCTGCCTCAAGTTTGTGAAGCTCTTTGTCCACTTTCTTTCGAATATGAACGGATACATGTCAATGTGGTTTTATGTGAAGCTTCACCTGAAAGTTTTTCAGTTTTCCGATGCCTCTTAACAGTTCTGGGTGACTAGCCTCAAGTGCATCTGAAACCGAGTCACCTGGTCCTGAAGTTGAAACTGCAGTGACCACATTGATTAGTCCAAGCGCTGTGGATGTCTTGTAACTGAGAATATTACATCCTTCACCTTTAATCACAAAGAACGTGTACATAATCTTTTTGCTTTGCTTTGTCACACGGCATTTAAGAACACCACTGACAGGTAAGGAAACAGTGGAACAGAAAGGATACATTTTTGTTTCAGTGGGGCAAAGTTGTGGGCGTGGTTTCACTTGCTCAAAAAAGACAGTTTAGTGAGGCTCCTGAATCTATCAGAACGGATAGAGTGAATCCATTCAGTTTGATCTGAGTTTGTGTCAAGTGTGAAAGTTTATCAGTATCAAATGCAAAAACATATGCATCATCACTGCTGGAAGAATCATCCGGGTCTTTACTTGTTGCAGCCACTTGTGTGAAGTGAACCTTCCTGGAGTTTTGACCATTTCTGCCTCGTGGCTCTTTTGGGATGGCATATGTCTGCTTTTGCTAAATGGATGGATTAGCCTCAGGCTCTGCATTGTTTGTTTTTGGCTGGACACTCTACTGTGTGAGGATATTTACCTCCACAATTCCTGCAGCGGTTGTTGGACTGTTGTTTTGCTGACCACTTGCTTTTGTTAGGATGCGTGGCTGATGTTTTGGGAAACACCTTGTTGACTACTGCTTCTGTGTTTTTTCCATGCGTGTAGCTTGCATGTAGCCCTTGTTCTATCCTAGACACTTTAACATTGGGGGTGGGGTCATCTAGACCCACTAGACAGAGCTCTGAACCTTTTTTCTTCAATGATTTGTGATCTTCACTGGTGTCCATGGATGACATGAAATCCTCTCCACCTTTATCCACCTTTGTCATGGTAGGGAGGACACGTCAATGGAAGGGTGGGGTCATCTAAGATAGCACAAGGGTTAAGACAGTTAGAGTGCGATCATCAGATACTGACGAACCGGTCACGTGAGTAAACGGGAACTGCTGTGAGACCGCTGTGCTGCCAAGTTGGCGTCGCTCAGGTAATACTAGCTTTTCTTTTGCTTTATTAACGGCCAGCTTATTTAAAACAAAAATTTTGGGCTCAGCCCAAAGGAGCGACGTGGGACCACTCTCCTATGGGCCCACCACCCGTAGGAGATCTCAAAAGGGGCCGGTGCATTGTGGTTTGGGTGGCAGTCGGGGGCAGGTGCCTCGGCGGCCCAAACCCCGATCATGGAATCTGGCTTTTGGGACATGGAATGTCACCTCTCTGGGAGGGAAGGAGCCTGAGCTGGTGCGAGAGGTTGAGAGATACCGTCTAGATATAGTCGGGCTCACCTCCACACATAGCCTGGGCTCTGAAACTCAGTCCTTAGAGAGGGGTTGGACTCTCTACCACTCTGGAGTTGCCCAAGGTGAGAGGCGGCGGGCTGGCGTGGGCTTACTCGTGAGCCCCCAGCTCAGCCACCAAGTGTTGGAGTTCACCCCGGTGGACGAGAGGGTCATGTCCCTCCGCCTCCGGGTGGGGGACAGGTCTCTAACTGTGGTTTCGGCTTACGGGCCGAACAGCAGTTCGGAGTACCAGGCCTTCTTGGTGTCTCTTGAAGGGGTACTGGAAAGTGCCCCAACGGGGGACTCCATTGTCTTCCTGGGGGACTTCAATGCCCACGTGGGCAATGACAGTGGCACCTGGAGGGGTGTGATTGGTAGGAACGCCCCCCCTGATCTGAACCCGAGTGGTGTTTTGTTATTGGACTTCTGTGCTCGTCATAGTTTGTCCATAACGAACACCATGTTCGAGCACAAGGGTGTCCATCAATACACCTGGCATCAGGACACCCTAGGCAGGAGGTCAATGATCGACTTTGTATTTGTTTCAGGTGACCTTCGGCCCTGTGTCTTGGACACTCGGGTGAAGAGAGGGGCGGAGCTGTCCACCGATCACTACCTGGTGGTGAGTTGGATTCGCTGGCGGGGAAGGAGGCCGGAAAGACTTGGAAGACCCAAACGTACTGTGAGGGTCAGCTGGGAACGTCTGGCTGAGCCCTCCGTTAGGGAAGTCTTTAACTCCCACATCCGGGAGAACTTCAAACAGGTACCGAGGGAGGTTGGGGACATTGAGTCCGAGTGGACCATGTTTTCCACCTCCATTGTCTCTGCTGCTGCTCGGAGCTGTGGTCGCAAGGTCTCTGGTGCCTGTCGCGGCGGTAACCCCCGAACCCGGTGGTGGACACCGGAAGTAAGGGATGCCGTCAAGCTGAAGAAGGAGTCCTACCAGGCCTGGCTGGCCTGCCGGACTCCGGAGGCAGCTGACAGGTACCGGCAGTCCAAGCGAGCTGCGGCCCGGACTGTTGCGGAGGCGAAAACTCGGTCCTGGGAGGAGTTCAGTGAGGCCATGGAGAAGGACTATCGGTTGGCCTCGAAGAAATTCTGGCAAACCATCCGACGACTCAGGAGGGGAAAGCAGTTCTCCACAGGCACCGTTTTCGGTGCAGGTGGGGAGCTGTTGACTTCGACTGGGGACATTGTCGGGCGGTGGAAGGAGTACTTTGAGGATCTCCTCAATCCCACTGACACGCCTTCTTTTGAAGAAGCGGAGAATGAGGACTTTGGGGTGGGGCTGTCTATTACCCTGGCTGAAGTCACTGAGGTAGTCAACGAGCTCCTCGGTGGCAAGGCCCCGGGGGTGGATGAAGTCCGCCCTGAGCACCTCAAGTCTCTGGATGCTGTGGGAGTGTCTTGGCTGACACGTCTCTGCAGCATCGTGTGGCGGTCGGGAACCGTACCACTGGACTGGCAGACAGGGGTGGTGGTTCCCCTCTTTAAGAAGGGGGACCGGAGGGTGTGTTCCAACCATAGGGGAATTACACTCCTCAGCCTCCCTGGGAAAGTCTATGCCAGGGTACTGGAGAGGAGAGTCCGTCCGATAGTCGAACCTCGGATTCAGGAACAACAGTGCGGTTTCCGTCCTGGTCGTGGAACAGTGGACCAGCTCTACACCCTATCTAGGGTGCTGGAGGGATTGTGGGAGTTCGCTCATCCAGTCCATATGTGTTTTGTGGATTTGGAGAGGGCGTTCGACCGCATCCCCCGTGGCCTCCTGTGGGGGGTGCTCTGGGAGTATGGGGTCCGGGGAGGCTTACTGAGGGCTGTCCGGTCTCTGTATGACCGGAGTAGGAGTTTGGTCCGCATAGCCGGCAGTAAGTCAGACCTGTTCCCGGTCCACGTTGGACTCCGGCAGGGCTGCCCTTTATCACCGGTTCTGTTCATAGTCTTTATGGACAGAATTTCTAGGCGCAGCCAGGGGCCGGAAGGGATCTGGTTTGGGGACCACAGGATTTCCTCTCTGCTTTTTGCAGATGATGTTGTCCTGTTGGCTTCATCGAACCGGGACCTCCAGCGTGCATTGGGGCGGTTTGTGGCCGAGTGTGAAGCGGCTGGGATGAGGGTCAGCACAGCTAAATCTGAGGCCATGGTCCTTGACCGGAGAAAGGTAGTCTGCCATCTCTCGGTGGGTGGAGTGTCCTTGCCCCAGGTGGAGGAGTTTAAATACCTTGGGGTCTTGTTCACGAGTGAGGGAAGATCGGAGCGTGAGATGGACTGGCGGTTTGGAGCGGCGTCCGTAGTTATGCGGTCGCTCTATCGGTCCGTCGTGGTGAAGAGAGAGCTGAGCCGAAAACCAAAGCTCTCAATTTACCGGTCGATCTGCGTTCCAGTACTCACCTATGGTCATGAGCTATGGGTCATGACCGAAAGAACGAGGTCCCGAATACAAGCGGCTGAAATGAGCTTCCTCCGTAGGGTGGCTGGGCGCTCCCTTAGAGATAGGGTGAGAAGCTCGGTCACCCGCGGAGAGCTCGGAGTAGAACCGCTTCTCCTCCACATCGAAAGGAGCCAGTTGAGGTGGCTCGGGCATCTAGTCCGGATGCCTCCTGGACGCCTCCCTGGAGAGGTGTTCCGGGCATGTCCCACTGGGCGGAGGCCCCGGGGAAGACCCAGGACACGCTGGAGAGACTACGTCTCTTGGCTGGCCTGGGAACGTCTCGGGGTCCCCCCAGAGGAGCTGGAGGAAGTGGCTGGGGTGAGGGAAGTCTGGGCATCTCTGCTCAGTCTGCTGCCCCCCGCGACCCGGTCCCGGATAAGCGGAGGAAGATGGATGGATGGATGGATTTTGATTGTTACCAATATTGAAATAATTGAGTCTGGAGGCTTTTGAAGATAACGAAGGTTTTATTGACGAGTGTTTTTAAGCTGATGCAAGCCGCATCTACTCCAACAAGAAGCTGAAACAGAGCGAGCAGCAGATTTCCATGGAATACCGCAAGATTATTCCCTGCAACAGACTAGCGACCTGTTCAGGGTGTCCCCTGCCTTCGCTCATGAGTGGCCGGGATAGGCTCCGGCAGCCCCGTGACCCCGAAAGGGAAAAAACGGATAAGAAAATGAATGAATGAATGAATGAATACCGCAAGATTAAAGAGGCGGTGCTGGACCTCCAGGCCCGGAGTATGGGAGACAACCTAGTTGTCTCAGGCATTCCGGAGCAGGTGGGCGAAGATCCGGAAAAAACCCTGAAGGGCTTCTCAAAGAGCAACTCAAAATTCCAGAAGAAACAGTCACCAAAATCACCTTCCAACACGTCTATCGGTTGGGTGGACCAAAGCCCAACAGCTAAAGACCCAGACCAACAGTGGCTAAATTTGAGCTCTATAAACAGAAGGACTTTGTGAAGAGCTGTGGACATGAACTGAAAGGAACCAGTCTTAGTATGAATGACCAATTTCCAGCAGAAATCTTAAACCGACGAAAGGTCCTTTTTCCTATCGGGAAGAGGTTCATCCAGGCTGGTTCCCGAGCAGTCATCTATGTGGACGGACGTCTCTGTAGAGAGGAAGGAGTCACCAGCTGGCTGTCCTAAGCTCAGAATTCAGGTGACATCAGTCCAACACTCCAGTCTACATATTTCATTTACAATATATATGGTTAAATGAACAGACATACTAAACAGCGGGTCTAGTTAAGTTAGGTTAAGTGATCATTTCCTCCATGAGTCTTTCTAGGTTTCTGTCATGTTTGCATTTTTTTCTTTTTCCTTTGTATATTGTTTCCTATATCTTCTCCTTTACTCCCCCACCTGGACAGTAGGTTTAACAGTCGTCAGTAACATGTCTCAACAGCTAACCACAGTGTGGGATTGGTTTAGCGTATACACACACGTGCACACACAAAGAAACATTATTTATACTAATCACATTTCATACAATCATACACACCACTCTCACAGCAGGAGACAGAAGACACACACCATAGGAAACGCACTGCTTTTTCACACACCCAAGGGTCACACACGGTGCTGGTCACGTGCACAGACACAGAAATTTAGCTCTTTAACTTTTCTTCACTCCGTTAGTATAATCATGTTTGTCACATGGAATGTGCGCGGTGTTGGTACCAGTGAAAAGAGGCTGAAGGTTTTAGACCATCTAAATGATCTAAAAGCAGATGTTTTACTGCAGGAGACCCGTTTAACTAATTCAACAGATCATCTTCTCTCCTCCCAACAGTTTCCATACAAATACTCAGCCTGGTATAACTCAAAGCAAAGAGGTGTTGCCATTTTAATCAATAAAAATCTCACATTTACGCCGCCCAACACTGTGTCGGATCCAGAAGGTAGATATGTGATAATTAATCTATAAATTCGGAATAGTAAATTTTGCATAGTTAGTAAATATGGTCCAAATGTAGATGACTTCTCTTTTTTTCACAGACTCTTTACATCGCTGTCGGCTCACTCTGGCTCCACATTTGTTACAGGAGGTGACTTCAATCTTGTTTTAGAACCTGAAGTCGACAGACTGAGATCAGCAGGGAAATCAACCGGAAATGGGTCTCTGCGACGCTTGGCGCTCCTGTCACCAAAACACCAAAGGGTTCACCTTCTTTTCTCCTGTTCACCATTCTTACTCCCGGTTAGATTATATAATAGTTAGTGTGACGGTGTGGCACCGTCAGATGACAAGGGGGGGGGCACACTGTGTTTTTTTGTTTGTGTATTTGTATATATTTTATGTTTAAACATGTTTCCTGTGACCTTCCTGTGGCCTAATGGAGAGCACCGCCCGTGGGAGGGGCGTAAGGTTCATAAGGAAGTGTCACAGGAAGTGGAAATGAGGAGTGACGGAGGTGATGCGTGCTGGTGCGGCCCTGCGTGAAATACCATTGTGTCTTGAAATAAAGAACAAACCTCCTCACCTTGGCTCCTCTGCATCCTTTCCCGGCGGGACCCCGTCACAGTTAGCAACTCCTCCATGAAGGATAACAGAGATGTTCAGATACATCCAATAGTTATCAGTGATCATGCACCAGTTTCCATGACGACATCGATGAACATGTTAAATGTATCGTTTAAAAGCTGGAGGTTTAATACATCTCTGCTTAAAGATGTAGATTTGATCAATTATGTGAAAAGAGAATGGGACATCTTAATAGAAACTACTGATACTCCGGATGTCACACCGTGTGTCTTTTGGGAAGCGGCAAAAGCAGTAACAGAGGTAAAATCAAAACAATATAACTAATGTAGCCGTACCTCTGCAGGTGCGTGCCACGACGGCAGAAACGAGAGCGAAGACAATGGAAAGGTTCAAACCCTTTTATTTTTATATTGCCAGACCAAAGCAGCAGCACTGCAACCACAAGATGATGACCTACAATAATGTGACGTCCACACATATATAAAGAAACAGCTGAAACATGAAACACACTGTATACGAATGTGAAAACCAACACGTACCATAAACAGCAACCCCACGACACACCGAAAAACCAGAAACGGCCAAGTGTTACATCCCACACACACACCTGTTCTCCTTATATATCGAACCAACTCCCCATTGGTCACATTAATAAACAAACTCAATTTCAGCTACAAAGACTTTGATTGGAAAAATGTGAAAAAGCAAGCAGGTATGGTAAATTCTTAGCTAATCAATTAAAAAACAGCAACAACAAAAAACATAATATCCTCAATTAGGGAAGAGACAGGGAATATCACCCACGACCCAAAAGAAAGAGATAACACGTTTAAAGAATTTTACAAGAACTTTTATTCATCTCAAATCGATCCATCAGCAGAGAGCATTAAATCATTTCCTGATCATTTAAATCTACCAAAACTAAACCAAGAACAAATCCCAGCCTTAGACTCAGCCCTCTCTGTAGCAGAACTTCCTGAGTCTCTGCTGCAGATGCCCAATAATAAAGTCCCAGCAGAATTCTACAAAGAATTCTGCTGGGACTTCTTGGCTCCAGTTTTTATAGAATGGTTATATTTATTAAGGATCACCAATCACTACCTGCTAACCTGAACTCTGCCAACATCATGCTTCTCCTGAAGCCAGAAAAAGATCCTACCGTATTTTCAAGACTATAAGGCGCACTTAAAAGTCATAAATTTTCTTCCGCCAGCAGGGGGCGCCCTATGGGCCGGTGCGCCTATTGTGTAGTTGTGGGTCGTAGAAGAAGATGGAGTGAGGCAGGGAGAGAGACGTAAAGGCCAAGTGGAACCTAACTGCAGTGCAACTATCTCCATTTGAAGCCTTGCTATGCCTCCTTCTACGTCATACTAATCCTCAACCCATTTCAGTACAGGAGGAGTGAGCAGAGAAGCAGCCTGGAACCACTGCCTTTAAGCTGCTGCTTTGCTAGCACAAAGGAGAAATGCAGAGAGAGACTGGCAGCAGTTTCTGTGTGTTGGTGGTGTGTGCTGAAGGAGCAGTTTTTCCCAGGCCCCTATGAAGAAAGGAGACCCGCAAGTCTGTGTGTGTGTCTGTGTATGTGTGTGTGTGAACAGCAGCGCCCGTTTTAAAGCATAGAAAGGAAGAAAGGAGACCGACCGCGCGGTGTCTGTGTGTGTGTGTGTCTGTGTCTGTGTGTGTCTGTGTGTGTGCTGTGTGTTTAGCGCTTGTAAGGAGGAAGGGAGACGAGCCACAAGTGAGTGACCATTCAGTTTGTGATCAGTTAGGGAGAACAGTAACAAAATAAAAATGTTTCCTCTAAAAATAACAGAGACTGGATGTTTTATTAGCCCACTCTAGAAGCACTGAGGTTCTGAACGGGGCATTAACGTGCGCGCGCCTTAACACCCGGTGCGCCTTTTGTATGTGTCAAAGACGGAACAATCCCCCGTGACTGAGACCGCGCCTTATCATCCGGTGCGCCCTATGGTCGTGAAAATACGGTACTCTGCCTTCCAGCTACTGACCCATCTCTGTGATCAATGCAGATTCTAAAATCTCAGGTAAAGCTCTTGCTGTGAGACTAGAGAAGATTACTCCCCAGATAATTCACCCAGATCAAACTGGATTCATTAAAGGAAGACATTCCACAAACAATGCTCGAATATCAATACTAATCTAATAGACTTTACCTCTATTAAAAAAACAGGAAGCGACCATAATCTCATGAGATGCTGAAAAAGCATTTGACAGGGTGAATCGGAAGATTCTGCTTGTGTTACGCCCGTCAATAGTTGAGGCGTGATGAAGAAAGAACCACTTATTTGCAGTCGAGAACTTCAACAACAACAACAAAAAAAGAACAAAGTATTGAGAAGAACGCATGAACAATTCCAGCTGCTGGCCCTGATCTGCCCATTAGTTTTCCAACCGCTCTTTTTTCCAGCCTCTTCCAACCCATCTTTTCAACTGCCGCCCGCGATAGGCACACAGCTGGAACACACACAACATTTATACATGCCGCCACATTCCTCCCCTGCTAATGAAATGCCGTCCACAACATGGCACAAAACAAAAACAACAACAACATGAATAAATAACCATATTCTCACTCTAATACATATTCACACATGCCACATCTTACTCCAATGTAGTGGTCTTAATAGAATGATAACAGTCCATGTCACAGTTCATTTGTCATTTGTCATGTACCACAGTCCTAACAGTCCATTTCTTTCTTTTAGTTGTACCCGCTATGAAGTTTTCTCTCTGGAGTTTTCTATCAACTGACACACTGAGCCCTTCACTCAATGACAGATTTTCTTCTGGCTCAAACATCATTTCTGGGTTTATTTCCACTTTTGTGTCCACTGAACAGGTGGACACTTTGTTTGACCCCCTTGCACTACAACAGGTGTGTGTCCTGTCCTAATTGGATATGTTATTTTCTCATTTGGAGTTTCTTGAATTAAGCTTAAGAGAGTTTCTGCTTTCCTTGAAAGAGTTTCTAAGCAGAGTTATTTTTCACAAGGCCAAGCCGGTTTTTCTGTCTCTCTCACGATTTCCTCAATCGCATTGAACCCAATTATAGGTCGTTGGACAATGTCCCTGCTCACCAGCACTGGAACCAAAACCTCATCTGAGTTTGTGGATTGTTTTTTGGAGCACACAAACTCAGGCAACCCTCAACCCAACCCTGAAAAGGAATTTCAGAACCATTTGCGGCTCTCAAGTCCAAAAACCCATTTTGATTTAGTAGATCGCTGATGGGATGGATCTTTATATCAGGCAAGTTTTGGGACATCCATGCTTCGCTAATCATTGTGACCTGTGCTCCTGTGTCCCACACAGCTTGAGTCTTTATGTTATTCATCTTGCACCAAACAATACATTTTTTTCCAATTAAATGTGCAACTCTTTGATGTTTCGAAAGCGGGCTATTGGGCGAGGTTGGGGGATTTTTCAGTTTGTTGTTTGGCTGTAATGAAGCGAGATAGACAGGACTTTTACTTTTGACTGGTTGTTTAATGTATGGGTTGAAGGTTTGGCTGGAGAACTGGACTTGGGATTTAGATTTTGGGACTGTGGCCCTCTGGCTGTGGCACGTCCCTCAGCTACAACCTTTGCCCGTTTCCCGGCATCTTATCTGTTCCAAATCTGCACCCTTTGGCCCAGTGGGCTTCACTACCGCACTTAAAACAATGTTGGCAGTCAATATTGTCTCGTTGACAGGCTGCACATTGTCTTTTAGGTAGACGAACAAAGTTTACACGGGCTCTATGGGGGGACACTGCTTGTCATTGTGGATTCTTTGGAACAGTGAAGCCACTTGGCCTGTGAGCTCTCTTATGGCTGTTATTGTCTTCTATTTTTGATAACAGAGGACTTTCTTTAACTGGCTTAGTATTTTTCTCTGAGCTTTGGGCGATTTGAACAGATTTGGGACAAACTAATGAAAATTGTGTTTCTTCTCATTCATTGTCACTAATCTGAAGTGCAACTTTGATGTCTTTCAGATAGGAAAAGGAGTCATGACTTATTGGGAGGTGTGTAATTCCAGGACAGCATCTCCACATGGGACACTCTGCTCTCCTTTCAGGACTGACCCACTGCTCAGGAGCAAAGACTGTTTAATGGAGAACCTGCAACCCCAGGAAATGTTCTTCACAAAACACTGCAGAAGACTCAGCCTCCCATCTTTGGACTGTTTTTGTTGGAACAGAAATATGAGTTATAATATTGAATATACACAATAGTAGCATCAACAGAAGCCATCTAAACATGACTTGCACATCATTATGGTTTAAATTCTTGCTCATAGGCTTGCATGCTGCAGGCTGGGTTTGGGTGGACATTTGGTGCAGCGGTCTGACGGAGAGTGAACCCTCCACAGAGACTGGAATAAATGTGGAAGGACATTCCTGCTGCCAAGCGGCTTCAGATGACAAACTTTACGCCCATGGATTCTGACACGGGAAACCTCAGCTTTACAGATCAGCAGTCATTGACAAACCTTTAACATGTTTAGATCCTTCAGATCTACACATTTCTGTAGAAATTTGACAGGATATGCAGACTGACAACGGGCAGATTTCTGGAGTTTGTAAACTGCAGATGACCACAAATACAAAGAATCAAGAAAAACTCTAATACATTTAAATTCAAAGTATTTAAATCCTTTGAACCACCTGAACCATGCAAACAAGAAGAAAATGTCCTCAAAAAAATGTGGGGCTCGAGTCATGCATTACAATCTGTGCAGCCTCATGACTGAAGACATAACATGTCTAAACCTCAGGAAGCAGAGACATAAAGACTGCTTTTAGTCATGTAGATGTGCACGAGGGCTCGCTCCTGCACACATTCACTGTGGACATGCCAGGGTGTCGGGAACTTCATGCATTTAAAGCCAAACTCTCTGTCAGTAGCTGCTGTGTAGATGATCATTTTAGTCTGAAGTACAATGAAAATCCCACATTTTAAGCATTTTCACAGAATATAGATATTATCGTATGTTTCTACCAGCAGTTATTAATATATTGATCTCAAAATATTCTGAATAAAGCAACAAGTAACTTAATTAATTTATTAATTAGTACTAATAGTCCAACATGACATGAACCGTATGTAGAGGAGATTTCTAAACCTGAACATCTCCCAACAACTGCAGACCACTGAATGAGCTCATTTTGGTATCTACAGAGGACATTTGGGGCTTTACAGTGGCACCACGTTTGAAGGAGCAGGCTTGGGGACTTGTAATGATTTCAAAAATGAAATTGGACAGGACATGGATTTGTTCTCTGGTCAAATCAAAGACACAGATCCTCACCGCTCCTCCACAAAAGAGCAGATGCTCTTAAAGTCACCAGACTAGATGGTAGAAGGCAGCTTTCATGAGACAAGCCCCAAAATGAGCCTCCAGGCCTGCAGAAGCATCCCAAAAACCACAGGCAGACCGACAGGGGATGCTACAGGGAGACCCGTTCTGTTGTCAGTACATGGTGGAAATAGGAGCATCCACACCTGGAAGCTATTCAACACAACACACGTGCTTGAACCCCAGAGCAATTATAGGAGGCACCGTGTTTAAGGTTAAGATTTATTTATGTATTGGATACAGGAACAGCAGATATTAATAAACATTCCTGTCAAAATGCCAGAGTTAGCCAAAGGGCTATTTTTCATCTGCAGTCCCTATAGATGTTAAAATCACCCTAAAAGATGAAAATTAAATTACAAATGTACATAACATTACGTACATATACTAAACCATACATTCAGTAAAATTAGCAGTTAATCTAAAAGTAAATTTGCGATAAAACAATCCAAAACCAGAAAAATGTATGAACATATAAACGCATACAAGACAAGATGGTAGCAGGGAATCGGTGAGAGGAGGTTCACTCACTGTTGACACCTCTGACTGTCAATGAGCCATTTCTTTAACTGTGTTTTAATGATTTATACGTGCTTTGATTTGTAATAGTTATGGGGATGAAGTTCCACTCAGTAGCAGCTCTAGCAGAAGAAGCAGTTTGATCAAAAACCCTTGTTCTAAAGGGAATGATATGGTCTCTTCTGACTGCACTCTGAGTTCTGCTGTGATCTGCTTCCGGATGTTAACAAACTGATGAAGAGGAGGGGATGATGAGCCATGATGAGACAGACATTTGAACATTTGACAAAGTTTTCCCAACTCAGTAATCCATGTTTTTGTAACATTGGACAATGGTGAACAATGTTGGGTTTCTTATCCCAAAGTTTTGACAGTTTGTTTGTATGTTTGCAGAGGTTTTAAAGATGTATTGTGAACCTGTCAGGTAAACAGATATGTGAGAAAATCCTGAAGTGCATGAACATTTATGCTGACTGTGTGGACATCTGATGGCGAACGTGTCTGAAATCACTGAGGTTGAATTGTATTCTATTGCAGACCCTTTTGATATGGGATTTGAAAGGCAGCTCCTGAAATAAAACATTTGGTTCCGCAGTGAAATTATTATTGAACTTGGTGAAAAACATTACAACTGTTTTAGATGTGTTCAACTGCAAACAAGAGTCCTTCAACCAAGCTGTGATGTTAGCCATGTCATCGGTGGGCTTCTCTGCCACCTGAGAAGAATTACTGCCCTGAACATAGACTACAGTGTCATCGGCAAACATCTGCACAGAAACATCAGCACAACTGGATGGAAGGTGGTTAACTTACAGTGAAAATAACAAAGGTCTCAAAATGTATCCTTGAGGTAGACCAGTTGGCTGACTGAGAGCTGCACACAGGCTGATAAAAACAACCCAAAACTTGACAATGTGCACCCAGCTTAATGAAAATTGAGTTTGGTGCAGGATGTGAACCCGTTGATATCCTCTGGAGGAATCTGTATTGACCACCAGGTCCATGAGGACAGCTGAAGGAAGCACAGGTAAGTTTAGGTAAAAAAGAAAGAAATAAAGAAGACAATTTAATGTAAAAAAGAGAGAAAACTGTTGGCATTCATCTAAATACCTTAAAATGGTCTGAAGGTTTCCATCCCTTTTGTGTTTGAGTGCAGCTTATGTCTATTAAAGTATTTTGTACTGGTGTGAACGCACAGTGATGGCTGTTGTATGAGGAGCGGCACATTTCTCAAAGAATGAAGGAGGTGGAAGAGCTCCGCTCAGCAGGAACGTTAAGGGTCTTGGATTTCAGATTCTGCTAAATATAACTCAGTGGTTTCCCCCACGCAATCCTCAGGTTTGAGTTTGAAATGTGAGCAATTTTCAATGCAGCAACTTCACATCTGAAAAAGCCATAAAAATCTATGTTTGCAAGTTTACAGATTCTTTAAATGAAGATCAATTTCAATATTCACAGAAAGTGAAGGTGTTTAAGTGTTTTTTTCTCCTTTCCCTCTAAGGTTTTTTTTTTTTTTTTACATTTTTAATTGGTCATTCAAAAAAAGAAAAGAGAATAAAAGGAATAATGCTGGTCGCCCTGCTTGGCAAATGTTTCCATTTTAATGGTCAAATGTTTTTAAAATAAAGATAAACGTTCTGGAAAGAGCACCAATAAGAGGATCAAGAACTAAAAAAAGAAAAAAAACAACAACTGTTCACCTGGTGGAATAAGTTTTTAAATGTTCTTAAAGATCCTATTTTTGCAGCAGGGTTCATTCAGATGCTTGATTCCCTCTCAAATCCTCAACAGTGAGTCAACGAAGAGATAATTGTTCAAATAAACAACTATAGCTGTGAAAAATATACCTGATTGGTTTTGAATTATGCTAGTATACTAAAATAAAAATAGAAAAAAGCTTTGCTTAAACAGCTGATGCTACATTAATGGTAAAAGATCCTAAGAAACTGCAGGAAAACAAGACTTCAGCAAAACATCAGCCAGAAATGTTTTCATATCTCACTTTTCTCAACGGTTGAACAAGACAATCCTTTGGTGGAGCTCCTTTCAGACTAAAGGACACTGTTGTGTTTCGTGGAAACTCGTTCCTGGCCTGACTGTTTTCCAGATCTCCAGGTTCTGCTAGCTGCTGATCAGCTCCATCAGACGACTGAATGAACACACCTGGTCCAGGTGATCAGCAGCAAACAGTGCAGGGAGAGCTGGAGAACAGGCAGGACCAGAAATGAGCAGGCCTGGTTAATGCTCGCCGCCGCTCTGTTGTTCATTTTACCCACTAAAACCACGAGTAAGGGAGTACCAATCTAGACAGCTGTAATACTCACAAGAACCAGCAGCATTTTAAACAGCTTGTGATGACCGTTACAACCAAGTGATGTATCATGTTCCTGTGATCAGTGACTGGTGAAGAAGCCTGTTAGCCTTCAAAGCTCAGATCTGCTTTAGATTAAAAAGATTTGAATCAGTTTAAAAACAACCTCAGCTGATCCGATGACTTTACCGCTGCCCAGATGACCAGAAGAGAAAAGCAACAGCGACGTCAAAATCTGAGGTCAGAAAGACAGTAAACTGAACAATTGAGACTAAAAAATGGTCAATTTTATAAAAGCAAAAGACTGACACGATAAGAGAGATAAAAGTGCAGCAAAAATAATGTAGAACAATATTAAAAGTCTGAAACCTCACAGAAAAATGAAGACGTATTGAGTGGCTCAATGCTCCTCAGTCTTTGGAGTTTTTGTTCTGCTGTGACCTTATATCTTAACAAAATAAAACATTTAGCATAAAGACTTTCATTTCTTCATTCGAGTCTATTCTCCACACTGAGACGATCCCAAACTGATCCAAAAACAAGAAGCAGCAGCACAAACTGAACCGTCGGACGACTCAACAGATGCTGGCGTTGAAGCTCCTGCTGCTCCTGTGACTCTCTGTCCCCACAGTCGTGGATTTCACATATTTAAATAGAAAAAAGACCATTTATTTCAATTTTAACTGACTAAAAATCAGAAGAGTGTTTCGACCCAGAGTGGCTGGAAGGGGGTTTTCAGCTGTTGTTAACAGCATACTAAATATGAGGAGGCGTGTAACATTTGTGTAACAGCCACCGGCCTCCGTGTGCGAGCCGGAGCCAAAATTAGCCTGATTCATGACACTGTGTTGTCTGCCACGATAATTTGACTTTTTGAATGTGGATGCCATAGAAAAGCCCATGTGCTGCATCACTTAACGTCTAGAGTGTCAAGACAGATTTGACTGATGTTTTTATTTCTTTGCTTAGTCTTACCCCAGTGACCCCACATTACCCCCACCCTGGTGAAAACACACCTGTCAGATGATTGGTTCCTGACACCATGGCCCCGCCTCCACACTGCTTTCTTTATAAAGACGTCTGAGACAGGACAGCTGAGTTTGCCCATCAGTTCTTCTCTTTGGAAACCTTCCTGCAGTTTCGGTGGATTTGAAGTTCTTGTACATTTCCAAATTGGTAACTCTTGAGAGAAACCTTCCCTCGGAGCTGTCAGAAAAGCCGCCTTCACCTCGCTTGGTGTCGCCTGCAAACGCTAATGGATCTTCCGGACTTCCCCTTCCCTCTCTCCTCCACCGTCGACCTCTATGACCCCTGCTTTGCCAACAGTGACCTGAACTTTTTTGAGGACCTGGACACTCGGTTGTCGCACAGCAGCCTGCTAAAAATGGAGGCCCAAAGTCACTGCCACGTTCCAACCGCAGAGGAGGAGGAGGACCAGCACGTGAGGGCCCCCGGGGGCCCCCACCAGGCTGGACACTGCCTGCTCTGGGCCTGCAAGGCCTGCAAGAGAAAGACGACGCATGCAGATCGAAGGAAAGCTGCAACCATGCGGGAGAGACGGCGGCTCAGCAAAGTCAACACCGCCTTTGAGACGCTGAAACGCTGCACAGCATCCAACCCCAGCCAGCGCCTCCCCAAGGTGGAGATCCTGCGCAACGCCATCAGTTACATCGAGTCCCTACAGAACCTGCTGAGGGACGAACACGACGAAAGCTTCTGTCCTCCACTGGAGCAGTTCAGCGGCGAGTCCAACGCCTCCAGTCCACGCTCCACCTGCTCCGACGGCACGGTGAGTCCAGGAGCATCCGCTCACGCACAGCCACGTCACAGGCCGGGACGGGTGGAGGTTTATTTTACAGGAGCGATTCATTTCAGCAGCTGAATCCATGCAAACCATGGAGTTAATCCAGTCTAAATACACACAGACTGATTCACAAATTTATATTTATGCAAACATGTAACATAAGTTCACAAATGCACACAAACATGATTTTGAGGTACACTTGTAATATAAACTCAGATCATACGAATTACAATCGTATGAATCCATCATTCCATCATTTTTCAAAGAATTATGTTTGTGAAACAATTTTGTGTATTTGTGAGTTTACATAACATGTTTGCATAAATATATACTGGTGAATCAGTGTGTGTATTTGTGAAACAGTTTGTGAGCATTTCTGATTGTTGAGACTGAATTAACTCTGTATGAATCTTCTTAACGTGAAGAAAACTCATACATGAAGTTTAAACGGTTAAAGCTCAGTCCCAACTGTCCTCACAGGTGGACACGGCTGTCTGCAGGCAAAAAGTGATCAAACCTGTACGCGGAACACAGGTGACAGGACAGAACATGGAGGTCATAGACCGCTCAGTGAACGTAGGGATGGAAATCCTGTTGGGTTTTGTCTACAGGTAGGGGGGGGGCACCATGTCGCGCTGAACACTGACACAACACCTAAGGGGAAGTAAGGGCGACGTCGGTGAGACGCAGGCGTATCGCACAGATTTGTCTTTTTTTTCAACCCCACAAATCCTGCAGACTGCACAAGGAGCATGTTCACGTGACACGTGCTGCAGCCCGACTGTTAGAAAGGAGGAAATCCAACACTCAGAGTGTAGTTAGTGTGGACGTCCTGCAGGCGTCCTACAGGCTCTTACGTATCACGTGCACACCCCGTGCGTGCAGCTCTTGTGTGCAGTCAGTAATGGGCCAGTCCTTGGACCGCGTGGACTGAGAACACTGTACGGCGGCGTCATCCGTACGTCACGCACGGAGCACAAATATATCACATGACCAGCACCAACGGGGTCTGTGCTCAGTCCACAGGATTTGGGGGGGTTGAAAATAATGACAAGTCCATCCAACACGCCTGCATCTCACCTGCTCCCCCTTACTTCCCCTCCCGTGTTGTGTAAGTGTTCACTACGACCTGCAGCATGCCCTTCAAATAAATGTGTGTGAAGGTTTTCGCCTCACTGGTTTGTCTACGACCCTAAAAGTCCCAGCGGGTCACCTGCGTTCCCGGACAGGCTGGACTCTTTTTCTCCCACAGACAAAATAACCTGCACCAAATATATGAATCAACCTGTATGCTTTGTTCATTTGCTTTTGGTTTTCAAAATGCAGCAAAGATTCAGAACAAGAACTGAGTCTAAACTCAATGACAGCAGAGCAGAGTGGTTAAAGTCTGTGTCCTTTCAAACTTTGGCTGAAGTCTTTTCATCTGTGCTCTGCTTTCAGATGGATTTGATCCATTTGAGTTGTGCCAGGATTGAAAACAATGACGCTTCCTGCAAGCAGACGGCTGACAGTGAGTTGAAACCGTTCAGTGTTTAGTAACCAGAGGACATGACCTCCATTATTACCCTGATCAATGTGGCATTTGGACTAATCTGACCACCAAGTGGAACCCAGTCCCACTTTCAAACAGTCCATCTTTGGTTTCAGGACACCATGGTTCTTTATTATAATACATTTAATTTTCTTAGAAATGGCCTTTCAGGACCCTCAAGGCCACTGTACAAATAAAAATAGGTAGAGCACGATAAAAACAGATGGGAGAGACAGAAATGGTGGGGAGGTGTTAAAGATCTGGTTTCCTGAACAGATGCGTTTAGAGTTTGGAGTCAGAGTTCCTTGAATCCAGAGGAAGAGAGCTCCAGAGTTTGGAGACCATGTTCCTCCTTTCTGATGATGGAGCTGGAGTGTCATCTGCAGACCAGCAGCCTTGAGTTTAGCTCTCTGGAAGGCTTCAGCATCACTGCAGAGCTGCATCAGGGTCTACCACAGCGTCAGAGTCACAGAGATTTCTTCCAAATCTCCTAACACTGTTGTGCTCCTACAAAAACTTAGCTGTTAGCTGTTCAGAAACATTATTTGTAAAATGTGTCATAATTGTTTTGATCAATAATAATAAATGTTAAAATATTTTCTCCTAATTAATAAGTATGAATATGTAAATTTGGACATTTTCTAGTTTATCATTGGATTTGCATTTTTATTCATGGAGAGAAACCTTTGAATAATATTCTTTAATGTGCCTTTAGTTTGAATTAAAATACATTTCTTTGTTCTGCTAAATTTGACGGAACCTCCTTTTTCCTAGACTTCCCCCTAAATAGCTGAACAGCATCGATCGATAAACTCACAACCATTTCTCTTTGGTTCTGCTTTTCTAATTTGGTGACAACACAAATGTCAAGAGACCCACAACTAAAGACAACACGCGGAGTCCTGTTAATGTCATCAATTTAAGGCATTGTTAGAATTCAGCCAAAGATGTCTCTAACCCTTGTTCTATCCTAGACACGTTAACATTGAGAGTGGGGTCATCTAGACCCACTAGACAGTGGGGTCATCTAGACCCACTAGACAGAGCTCTGAACCTTTGTTCTTCAATGATTTGTGATCTTCACTGGTTCAATGGATTACATGAAATCCTCTCCACCTTTATCCACCTTTGTCATGGTAGGAGAACACCTGAATGGAAGGGGGGGGGGGGGTCATAGGATAGAACAAGGGTTACATTATTAGCTATTATTTTCCATATAGAATGTATAGGAACAAATGATTGTTGTTTCTTTATAGACTGCAGCAGCAGCAGGAAGACGTCGCTCATTTCCAGTTTGGACTGTTTGTCCAACATTGTGGAGCGGATCAGCTCAGACCTGGCTGCAGGTGAGCCTCGCAGCCCCCCTGCTGCAGGTCCGCCTTGCAGCCCCCCTGCTGCAGGTCCGCCTTGCAGCCCCCCTGCTGCCCCAAGTTCACCTGCAGATCCCAGCAGCAGCTGAAGCCTCCAGGAAGAACCACTGCAATGAAAGCAAACCCACTTTAATCCAGAGCAAAAACTCAACTCAACTACTCCCCAACTTGTGGAGCCGATGACGTCATGTCAGTAGCTAATGCTTCTAAAGTTCCAGTTAAGTTTATTGTTTTTTAGATAACAACAGAAAAGTTGAATCCATCAAGCCGAAAAAGACGTTTTTAAAAGGTAATTGCTGTTCAGTTTGTTGATTACATCTAAAGCTAAATTGTGAATGTTCTTAAATGTTTAAGCTTGATTGATTGTTATGTTTACAAGTATGTGAAGTTTTAATAAACCCACATTTATACATGTTCATTTATTTCTCTATATATGTATTATTTCATTTATTTTCTTATCCGTTTTTCCCTTTCGGGGTCACGGGGCTGCTGGAGCCTATCCCTGCCACTTGTGAGCGAAGGCAGAGAACATGAAGCTGGGGGGACATGAAGCTATGAAGCATGATTTTGGACGGTGGGAGGAAGCCGGAGAAAACCCACGCATACACGGAGAGAACATGCTAACTCCACACAGAAAGGTCCCCAGTTGATGTAGTTTTTCATGTCCCCCAGCCGGGACTTGAACTGGAGGCCTTCTTGCTCTGAGGCAAGGGCGCTAACCACTGCGCCACTGTGCAGCCTATATATGTATATGTATATATATATATATAGTCACCCATAGTCACCTATATAGTCTATATATGTATTTAAAAAAAAACGCCCCTCTCACCCTCCGCGGGTGGTTTCTCCTCCAAGCTGGGGTCCTCTACCAGAGGCCTGGGAGCTTGAGGCTCCTGCAGTATCTTAGCTGTTCCTGTTCTTTTCTGGACTGAGAGGTCTGAGGTCTTTCCAGGTATCTGTTGTAGCCACTCCTCCAGCTTGGGGGTTACTGCCCCGAGTGCTCCAATTACCACAGGCACCACCGTCACCTTCACTTTCCAGGCTTTCTCCAGTTCTTCTCTGAGTCCCTGGTATTTCTCCAGTTTCTCATGTTCCTTCTTCCTGATGTTCCCATCGCTTGGCACTGCCACATCCACCACAACGGCTTTCCTCTGTTCTTTATCCACCACTACAATGTCTGGTTGGTTCTCCATTACCATCCTATCAGTCTGGATCTGGAAGTCCCACAGGATCTTTGCCCTTTCATTCTCTACCACCTTCGGAGGTGTTTCTCCTTTTGACCTTGGGGTTTCCAGTCCATATTCTGCACACATGTTCCTGTATATGATTCCAGCCACTTGATTGTGGCGCTCCATGTATGCTTTACCTGCCAGCATCTTACATCCTGCAGTTATGTGCTGGATTGTTTCAGGCGCCCTCTTTGCACAGCCTACACCGTTGGGTCTTGTCTGGTGCTGGTAGATCTACTCCTGTGGGTCTTGTCCTGGTGGTGGTAGCATCTACTCCTTGGGTCTTGTCTGGTGTGGGTAGATCTACTCCTGGGTCTTGTCTGGTGTGGGTAGATCTACACCTTGGGTCTTGTCTGGTGTGGTAGATCTACACCTTGGGTCCTAGTCTGGTGTGGTAGATCTACCACCTTGGGTCTTGTCTGGTGTGGTAAGATCTACTCCTTGGGTCTGTCTGATGTGGTAGATCTACACCTTGGGTCTTTGTCTGGTGTGGTAGATCTACACCTTGGGTCTTGTCTGGTGTGGTAGATCTACACCTTGGGTCTTGTCTGGTGTGGTAGATCTACACCTTGGGTCTAGTCTGGTGTGGTAGATCTACACCTTGGGTCTTGTCTGGTGTGGTAGATCTACACCTTGGGTCTTGTCTGGTGTGGTAGATCTACACCTTGGGTCTTGTCTGGTGTGGTAGATCTACTCCTTGGGTCTTGTCTGGTGTGGTAGATCTACACCTTGGGTCTTGTCTGGTGTGGTAGATCTACACCTTGAATCCAGTGACGTGCGGTGAGGTCAGTAACTGGTGAGGGACTGAATCCTCTGGAGTCAGATTTACAATGAAAGAACTAAATGTTTCACCATTCATCCAACGGCAGCTAACAGCTTCTAAAATACACACAGGATCATATTTGTCAGAATATTTATTTTATAGATGGATAAAACACTCTTCTTGTATAAATAATTCACATAATGTAAACAAATGAAAGTATTCAGATGTGTTCAGCACACATTTGACCCTCAGTAACTATTTCTGGTAATTTGCCAACTTCAAATTCTAATCAGTTATCAAATGTTGTCTGAGAATAATCATAAAAATAAAATAAATGATTTCACTTACATTTTTATCCACTTACTCCCAAGTTACTTTTAAAAAACAAACATTGAAAAACATGTTTGTCCTTAGTTTTTGAGTCCATGTGTTGATTATTCTCCACTAAAATCTCTATGATCTGTTTCCAAGCATTCCTTACTTTCCTTTAGTTTATATGAGTTTCTCCTCTCAATGGAGACAGACGTTCCTAGTCTGTTTCTACGGCAGCAGTGTAGCTACAAAGCAGCTGTCAGCTCACGTCTGCCCCCTAGTGAGGCATGCCTCACCTGAAGCCTATCATGCTGGCCTTCAGCAGCTTTTTTCAGCGCACGTCTGTGTTAACATTGAGCCCTACCATCAGAGGTGAGGCACAGAGCCTCACCCGAAGATTCAGCTCCGTCTGTGATCGCGCAACACTCAAATTCTGCGATTTTAACCTCAGAAACTGTGGAAAATGTGTTGAGTTGACTGAAAAAGTATATTTAACACAGATCAGTGGAAAATAATGTTTACTTCATTTAACTTTTTCTATTTTATAACGATTATGACAGGTGAGGCTCTGTCTCACCTGGCTGCATGTCACTGCTTGGGTCTTGTCTGGTGTGGTATATCTACACCTTGGGTCTTGTCTGGTGTGGTAGATCTACTCCTTGGGTCTTGTCTGGTGTGGTAGATCTACACCTTGGGTCTTGTCTGGTGTGGTAGATCTACACCTTGGGTCTAGTCTGGTGTGGTAGATCTACACCTTGGGTCTTGTCTGGTGTGGTAGATCTACACCTTGGGTCTTGTCTGGTGTGGTAGATCTACACCTTGGGTCTTGTCTGGTGTGGTGTGGTCCCTTCCGTTAGCCATTCGGGGTGAGTCCCATCTCTTAGCAGCTGGTTCATTTGTGCTGCCAGGCGCTCATGGAGTGTGGTGGGCTTCTTTAGGCAGTAGGCATGTATCATGTCAGGGCCCGGTGCTGTCCAGTTCTTCATACAGTGCTCAGCATAAATGAGTACGCCCCACTAATTATGTCAGTAAACCATTAGTGTTCTTTCAGAATCAACATTTTTTGTGAAATAATAGACTACAAAATACACTCCAAAGGTGGACTATTGATTGCAAACAAGACATGTTATAATATTTCCAAACAATTTAATTTAAGCCCATGTTGCATAAATAGGTACAACTACAGGTGAGACTAAAGATTCATGTAACCCTTGTTCTATCTAGGCAGGTTAACATTGGGAGTGGGGTCATCTAGACCCACTAGACAGAGCTCTGAACCTTTGTTTTTCAATGATTTGTGATCTTCACTGGTGTCCATGGATTACATGAAATCCTCTCCACCTTTATCCACCTTTGTCATGGTAGGAGAACACCTCAATGGAAGGGGGGGGGGGGGGGTCACAGGATCGCTCAAGGGTTAAGAGATGTCCAGCACACAGGTGACTAGAAAATGGCATTTCTTAAGATAGAAAAGCCCCTCCCATTTCATGCTGTCAGCAATTAGGATCAAAGAACCAAAGTGTTCTCAGGAACCCTGATCAAGGATAGTGGCTGATGAGAAATAAAGTTTTCTTTGAACAGAGACATTGGTGCCATCTCATATTTATTTATGGTTTTAATCATAAAACTGTTTCACTCAAGCAGATACAGGCACTAAAAGATCTAGCTGCTTCCATCACGGCGGAGTCGAATGAAGCGTGCGTCCCACTCAATCTGACTGCCTTCTTCCGCCAGGGCATCACTTCCTGCGACGACTGGCGGCTCCCTTCTTGCTGCTGCAAGGTGCAAAGAGCAAAATCAGGTCTTCAGAGGGAAGAAACTGAGCATTTAGAAACTACGAAGTGATGCAAGACACTGGGAAAATGTACAGACGTGTTTTTAGTATGTTTTTCTGTAGCGACACCTCCACTACAGATGAAGGGGTGACATGCCTTATGGTCACGAGAGGCACGTCTCCACGCAAACAGAACTCGCCGTGGTCAGAGGTTACACTCACATTCCTGCCATTGTGAGGTCTGATCACACACATCAAACTGTTAGGCCTTTCATAACTGCTTAAACGGGTCAGTGAGATGCCCACTACCTTCACAAACAAGCAAAAAAGGAAAACCATGTCTCTTTGGCGGCTTTTAAAATATTCTATTTTTTTTTAGTAGATACTTGTTTGTGCTATTTTAATAACAAAAAACAAAGAACATAATAACACCTGAACATCTTTCCCACAAATACATTTATGTTTTGTTGAAAAGAACTGAAAAGTGGAACAGGAAATATCTACATTTTCTTATCAGGGCAACCTATAACTTTCACTAAATAAAACAAAACAAAAAAAGAATCATTGACTAAAGTTATTCAAAAGAGATGGAAAGTTCTTCTATTGTCCGAGAAATAAAACAAACTTAAAAAAAGAAAAAGGAAGTTTTTAACATCTGTGAAAAAATGGAAACAAATCAAAGCAAAAGGAAATCCGAGTTAAGTTCTGTGTAATCAGCTGCTACGTGCATTTTGGGCATTTTCCACGTATGACGTTTCCGTCTTCCATGAAACATACGCGACATACCTAATCTATAAGTGTTTCTTGCATTCGTTGATGTCTGTCGAGGGTTTCAGCCATCAGGCCCGGATGTGAATTCAGTTTTGAGCTGTTTCAGATTTTGGGTCGGTTGAGAATTACTCAGTTTATGCGTTTTTTGCCATGGCAGGGTGAAAGGCCTTCACAAAGAACTCCATCTGCACCGCTGGTGCTGCGTTTGCTGACCCTCAGACATTAGTGTTTTGCTCTTTTGAAAGAACAGAGTGGTGCTGCTGTTTCAACAGGTCATTGCCGTGTTTGCCTTCATCACTTACTGTTTCTGCAACTCATCAATGCGGTTCCTGAGGGAGACGACCTAAAACAGACAGAAACATCTGAGCTGAAAGTGAAAACTTTTACATTTTTGAATTTCCTAATCCCTCTTAATCAAACGTAAACATTGCTGTTACTTTAGGAGAAGGGCCTGAAAAAAGTTTTACATTGTTTGACACAATAATCAAAGGAAGAGCATCACATATATTCTGTTAACACTGAATCAATAAACCCTGGGGAGCAAAGAAGCATTAAAAACTACAGTTTGGTTGTTATTTATGTTCAGTTCAAATAAGTCACACGCTGGACCTAAAGGAAGTAAGTTTGAAGGTCATTGAAGGTCAAAGGTTTCTCTAGATTAGGAGTGTGAAACAGAACCAGGACCGGAGCGGTCCTCATTACATCAGTTTTTGCTTGATGTTTCATATGTTCTTTAACCTTCAAATTTATCAGAGGTCAAAACTGTTTGTATGAAATCTGAGCTATATTCAAAAACAATTGTTTATATATACCTTTTAAATATCACCACCTCCTCCCATAATCTCACTTCTACCAGACTGAGCCACAGCTTCAACGCAGGCTAACGCTAGCTCTGCTAACAGACACATCCAGGCTTCTTTCTGCTCCACTTATGCTCCGCCCACTAAATCAACTGAAGCAGCAATTAGAAAACACTGGTGGAAAAGCCCGAGTGGCCGGGATAGGCTCCGGCAGCCCCGTGACCCCGAAAGGGAGAAAAAAGGTTAAGAAAATGAATGAATGAATGAATGGTGGAAACTACAAATAAAGAGAACTTTACCAACATCAGAAACCAACCATCCCTTAATAATAATAATAAGAATGGATTAGATGGTCTGCTTTTCCAGACGCTCAAACTTCTTCCAATGTGTCCATCATTCATTCAGATTTAGTGATGGAAACTCCTGATGGACCACTGCTGCCCTGGGGCAGAATGATGGGGGCGTGGCTGCCAGTACAGCCCCTCTGACCATCACCGGGACCATTCAGACGCATTCACACACCAGTGGGGACACACGGGGAGGGGGAAGTGCCTTGCCCAAGGACACAACGACAGCTGGCTGGGGGGAGCGGGGATCGAACCGTCAACCCTTTGAACATTAGCAAAAGGTAGTACATACTGAAGCGGCTGCTGTGATGTAGGTCAGGATGGAGCAGAAATCAACTAGCAAAGAGCTCAAATCTATAGCCTAAACCTTTCTAGCGGGTGGGAGAATGAGCTGACCCGTGTGTCATACTGAAATGGTACAGTCCAACGACCTCGGCTAAACCATTTCATAGACATTGAACAGAACACACAAAGACTGAACAAACCAGAGGCCTGTTGCACAGAAATAGAAGGAAGACATCCGGGATAAATGACGGAGCTGAGCTCAATGAAGCCAAAACATGTGCGTCCAGGCTTCATTGGTTGCACAAAGACCAAGCCAGGATGAGCAGACACAGATTCATCAAGCCAGGTGAAACCAGTCCTGGATAGGTGCGCGCTCACGGCTCACTCAAACAGACCCTGCCACAGATCACAGAGTAACTGATTTACCATGGCAACTAGAGCCGCGTACTTTTCCCCGTCTGAAGCACAAATCCTCATGGAGGCAAACAAGGAGGTAGAAGATATAATTAAGAAGAAAGGCAACACGCCACAGTGATAAAGCAGAGAGAAAAAGCGCGGCAAAGTATTGCAGACCGCCTGAATGCGTAAGTAATGCACAACTACACACTCACCGCTCCGCTGAAACATCACAATTACAAATCTAATATTTCACATTCACCTCTCCAAAAACGCAGTTGTACTGTAATTATGAAACGGTTACATTTTATATTGGAATGTTCTGCATATATGAGTGAAATTATGTAACGTAACTCCATCACACTGTATAAAGCTATGATATATTATTATTTTACGTTACTACGCTCAGTACGGTTTAATGTTAGCCGTTGGACTCTGCTTATTATAACAACATATATTTATGTAAAAAATAAAGTAGCCAGTAGCCTTTTTGTTCTGAACAAATCTAAATATGTTTTGCCATGTCATATTATGCACATGTTATATTGCTCTTTGGTTTGACCTTATTTTACATATTGTATTGAAGTGTGGGGACATACATATGAAACTAATATAAGGCCCTTAATTCTATTACAGAAGAGAGCTATTGGAATTATTCATAAAGCTAATTTTAGAGATCACACAAATGAACTTTTCATTAAGTCAGGCTTATTAAAACTTAAAAATGTAATTGAATTGCAGACCTTATTAATTATGTTTAAAGCCAGAAACACAGATTTACCAAAAGACCTACAAAAGCTTTTTATTTTTACCACAGGAGATGAAAATCATAGGAGAACATTTGATTTCAAACAACAGATTGCTCGAACAACATTAAAGCAAAAGTGTTTGTCTATAGCAGGGGTAAAAATGTGGAATTCCAGGAGAATCAGTTAAAAAGTTGTCAAAATATTATCCAATTTAAACAGATGTATACAGCTAAACAAATTAGTTTGGATAAACTTGACTGTTGAATGGAATTTTTGGAATGTATGTATTAAATGAATGGAATGTATTTACTGTGTAGTGGAAACTGTACATTGTGAAATCTGAGTACAGGTGATGGTGTGAGAAATGTAAATGTAATGTTTAAAAGGGAGCAGATAATTATAAGAATTGTGTTCTTCAATTCTGCTCCCTTCCAATCATGAAAAGTTCAATATGTGAGAGAAACATGTACATTTGTGTAGGTATCATTTTGTATAATATGCTTTGATTCTGTGCTTTCCATCTTGTAGAGTCACTGTGACTTCAGTTTGGAAAGGAGCTGATAGTTTACCTGCTTTGTTTTGTCCTTATTCAATAAAGGAACATAATGTTACACATTGTGTTTTTTATTCATATGGAATGTGTATTTGTTTCTATGACAGAGTACTAGGGCCCCACTGAGGAAAAAGGATAAAGTCATACATTTATGAGGCTGGTTCTTTCTGCAGAAAAGCAACATATTCTTTTGACAGTTTTGATAGTTATGAAAATGTGATACTTCATACCATACTGAAGTACAATTTCACCAAATGCCCCACATCTGTCATTTTAACAACTGTCCTCCTTTAAAACAACTGGTTACAATATTATGACTTGTCTTTTTTTCCCTCTGTGGCCCTAATAGTCTATCTTTATATATATAGCTCTAAGGCCCATACACACCGGGACGAATATTCACCAGGCGTTATTCGCCAGCGTTTTTCGCCACGTCTTTTGTGTTCACACCCAGGCGATTTTCGCTGACGATGAGCCGAGCCAACATGCAATTTCAATCCCTGACATTAGATGGCGCTGAATGTCAAACAGAAATACTCCTGTACACAAGGTGGTTTTCACTCAGAAGAAGAGAGCCAGTATTTACGCGCTTGTCAGAATCCTACAAAGAAAACATGAATATTTCCAGCACCAGTAGCTCCAGCTCCAGTTCCAATGATGAAGAAATGATTGTTCTGTTGATGATGAAAGACGCCGGAAAAGACGCCGATTTTGGATACATCCCATAGTTACGAGAAGAGAAGAACATGGTGAGTTTTATCGACTGGTACAAGAGCTGAAAATGTATCATGAGCGTTTTCGGGGATATTTTAGAATGTCCGTCATTATTTCTTTGCGGCAGTGTAGACGCTACTTGGCGTCTATCTTCTTTGCTGGTATGTGTGCTCAGAAAGGCAGTGTTGTGTTTGAGCGCCCCCAAGTTGTGTTTTACTGTAACTTCAGAAGCTCCAGACACGTGTGCAAAAGCGCCATTCTCATATTTCGACACGAGGCATCAAAAAAAAAAAAAACGAACCCGAGGCGTTTTTTTTTTTTTGACGCTTTGAAGCGTGGCGTTTTTTCGCGTTGGTGTGCACACTCTCATTGGTGCCCTTTGTTTAGTCACCAGGCGTTAAACGTCGGTGAATATCGCGCGCGAAATTCGTTCCGGTGTGTACGGACCTTTTATAGTCTATGGCAAAGGTGGATAAAGGTGGAGAGGATTTCATGTAATCCATGGACACCAGTGAAGATCACAAATCATTGAAGAACAAAGGTTCAGAGCTCTGTCTAGTCCAGGGGTCGGCAACCTTTTTTACTCAGAGCCATTTGGGACCGCCCCTAATGAAAAGAAAGCACCCGGAGCCACAACCCGTTTTGACATCATTATATATATTATGCATGTATATATTATATCAGGGGTGCTCATTACGTCGATCTTCAAGGACATGAGTGTAGATCGCGGGCCAGAAAAGATTAAAATAAAAAAGTACTTCCTAAAAATCCACCAGCCAATCAAAATCCTCACTGAGAAGTACGGGACTTGATTGACATGTAGATTGGCCAATCGGACATCCTCTGACACATACATCACTGCAAATGCACATTGTGTTCTTTAAAGGATGAGCTGCGTCTGAATCTGACGCCGTGTTTCCATCTCTCTGACAGTTTGAAGCCAAAGCCCCTCCCCCGCCTCTCTACCTGCTTCTCCTCTCTACCTGTTCACCTGTTCACATCCTCTGCAGCTCAGAGTTGTTTCCCCCGCCCTCCTCAGTGTGTCCTACACAGAGAGCTAAATACGGTCATCATAGGTTGACACGATGGTCGGGGCGCTCCAGCGAAGCACAAGGATGAAAGAGCCGGACGCAGGTTATAGCGGAGATAGAGCGGGTTAAGCAAATGAATGGAAGAAGGCGGCCCGCTGGAGAAATATTCAATAGTGTACTCATTTATTATTAGTCTGAACTATCTTTGATTTAGAAAAATCTTTTATTTTGCTAAATCAGTCCAGTATGAAAAAACCATCAAGAAAAGCTGTGTTGGGCGGTTTTTGGCTGGTCTGGCGGTTTTCAGATGACTTTTGGGCTGGAAAACTGTGACTCTATCTGGCAACACTGGCGCAAACTCTCTGTCATCAGAAAGTTGCTCTCTGCCCCGCGGCACGTCAAGTCCCCGGCAGAAAACCACTCTGGACAACCGGGGTGTTTATTGAAGCCCCCCCGTGTTTCTCCTCCTGCTATCAGCTCTGCAGTTCTCACCAGATAAATACCAGTTCATGAAGGAAGCTGTTCTTTACGTGGCACACGCTTCGTACGGAGCCAGCAGCGCCTTTGAAATGCCATGAAGAATGAACAAACTAAAATAAAATGTAATTATTATAAAATACTCATGATTTCCCAAAGTCACAGGGAGCCACAACAGAAGGATGAAAGAGTCACATGTGGCTCCGGAGCCATGGGTTGCTGACCCCTGGTCTATGGGAAACTGTAAATTATCTAATGATAGCAACATCATCTAAAACTCATTATTTATCCAAAATGATTGACATTAATAATCACAAAGGTTTAAATAAAGACAGTGGGTCTAGTTATATGTGATAACAGTGTATAGTGAGCAGTGAAATAACTATTGGTTTCTATTTGTGGCGACTGCTGACTGACATTAGGGATGAGATGAAATAGATCCTGGAATTTAGCCTGGTCTGGAGCAGGCTAGCTCCACAGAATAAATCTCCATGGTAACTTATACCATAACATGTCCTCCTGCCCCCTATCCAGCTTTAGTGCAACCGGATTGGGGATCAACAGAGCCAGGATCACCAAGATATCCTGGCTTAATCCCTTATCCTACTTTTGTGCAACAGGCCCCTGCTCACTCATGATTTAAAAACACCAACAGAAATAACCCTAAGTCCCACAATGCACTGTTGCCAAAGGCATGATCATTACAGAGTCAGGATCACTACAATATGAAGTTATTTTATGAAGTTTTTCTTGATCATAAGTATAGCAAGTCTAATATGGACTGTGTACTTGTAATGTAAAAGGTACTAACTGAATACTTCTTCATACTAAACTGGAACATGTTACGTTTACAATAAATAGATGGTCTATAAAAGCAAACTGCAAGTATACTGCCTCACTTTTAGTACAGACTACTTGTAGTACACTTAAATAAAGTACTTTTTGCTGAGTGATGTCAATTACTCACCATTGATATGGTAATTGCCCCTAGTGCCATTGCTCATTCCCCTCCGGGAATCAAACCCTGGATTCCTGCTTGGTAGCTTTTCACCTTACCAACCGAGCTACTCAACCAGCTCAGTTATGTATGTATGTATGTATTTATTTATTTTTTATAGTTAAAATACATTTAATCTTGTTTAAATATTAATGTTTATCTGTGTTCATGCAGCGATGGTCAGAAAAACATGTAAACAGGAAGAAGCAAATACTTTACAGCTCAATAAGTGAAGTTCTTTTACGTAAGAAAATGAGCCACAGCTCCAGTTTCTCCATTTGACAGACAAAAGGCTTTTTCCTAAACAAACTCGGTTTTTTATTCTCACTTATTCAGGAGTGAGAATGTGCAGAAATCCTTCATGACTGACCTCATATCTCTGCCTCTTCAGCTTCTCACAGTAATCGTATTTCATAGCTTCCAAGTTGTGCAGCCATTCCCACAGATCCTTGGCTTTTTCCCTGAAACATACAAGACAAATCACCTGAAAACTCATTTCTAACATTTAAGGAGTTTATTCTAAATCTCCATTCAAATGCTGAGACAAAGACAGAGACAGACAAGCCAATCAGAGGCCCAGGTTCTCTCAACAGCACGATTGGTTGTTTGATTTGATTTGATTTGAAATGGTTTCTTTCAAGCAATCATATAGGAATAATACACAAAAACAATATAATCATCAGTTATACATTCATACAGTAACTAATCAAACTTAGGATAATTAGACATATTAATAAATATTGCTTGAAAGGGAGTGGAAGGAAGTGAACTTATATAATCCCCCCCCCGTTATACTATAACCATTTTATTACATGATTTATCAATATCTGGTTTCTAGTTTTTATCAGACAGAATTAAGTATCATAAAGTATCAATAAAGCACATGACAAAGATGAATTATTTAATTATTATGTAAAAAACAACTTTTGGAAATCAACATGACAATGAAGTATCCAAAATATATGCAGATTATGTTACTAATAAAAGTCATTGATATGATTATAAAATAATACTATATCAGTAAAATAGACAACACTGTTTCAGGAATTTTCACAGCAAAATTTCATCAAGTATCAAAAGTTAAAAATATGTGCAAAATTATGCTACATTAGGAAAAATCATGAATCAATTTATCAATTTTTTTGGAGCAAGTGAAGTAATATCATTAAACGTCGATCAATTTAACCATTTTCAATAAGTGATTAATCATTTGTTTTACTTTTTTATGTATTTTTGTATTTTTTATTTTATTTTTTATAATAAATCAATGCTGTAAGGGAAAATAAAAGGGTCCATAATCTGTTGATTGTCCAAGGTTGGTATTTCTTCTTCTGCTGATTAACAGCTGATCTTCTGGGTTTAAACAGTTTCTAGTCTCTTCCATGTTATGTCTGCAGACATTAGATTCAGGTCCATATCCTTCTTCAGATGATATCAGCTTGGTGAAAGTTGAGGTCAAGTTGTCTGCAGGTCAGAACTCTCTGCTGTTGATTCAGGTGACGTCAGACGATGGAGAAAGTGATGAATCCAGGTGTCATATTTCTTGAAATTATTTGGCTCTTTGGTTTATTACTCCATGTTGTTTTAGACCACTGTAAACAAGCACTTCTCAAAGTCCTTCATGGTGTTCACAACCAGAACCTTGGACCGGTCCGGTGGACCGAGTTGTTTGACGTAAATCCTGCAGCCTTTAACCCAAGTGTTCTCAATCTGCTTCTGCTTCCTGAGAAGCCGTGCATGTTTGGAGATTTCAGCATTCCTTCTGGTCAGATGGTCGTTCAGATAAGCAGCAGATCCTTTCAGATTCTTCCTTTGGTTCATCAGAGCTAGCTTGTGTTTGTGATTCACAAACCTGATGAGGATCGCTGGTTTATCCGTCTCCTTTCTCCTGGGGACCAGGTGGCAGGTCTCCATGGTGTTGAGATCCAGGGAAATCCCTTTAGACGTGAGAAATGAATGTATTTGCTGATCCAGAGACTCTCCACCTCTCGCTACGCTAGCGCTAGCATTAGCAGTGCTAACTCCAGCTGCATTTAGCTTCGCTCCAGGTTTGATCGGTAATCCAGTGAGAATGACATTATTCATCCTTACTTGCTGTTCCACATCGTCCAGTCTTTTCTCCAGAATGTCGACCCGGTTTTCTTGTTGCTCATTTTGAGCTCAGAATCTTCGGAACTCTTCCATTAGATCCAAGATCGGAGTTAGCTTAGCATTCACTTGTTCTATAAAGGGATACAACGCAGCTTAGATATCATCAAGAGACTTTTTATGGTCTTCGTAGACCTGGGGGCCATGGTCAGCTCTCTTTTTTGGAGAAAATCAACTTTTTAAGTCATTTGAAGATAGTTGTATAGCCGCAGTGAGCCACACATGCTGTAACCCAGAACCGGTTGTAAACAGAAGATTTCCCCCGGAGCACAGAAGGGAGAGAACTTTGGAGCAGAAGTGAAGCTGCATTCACACCGGCCTTGGAAACGCACATTCCAGCGACATCTTCTCATGGAAAGTCTATGCTGACGTGCGTTTCAGCATTTCGGTCTTCTGTGTTGGAGTCTCTCTCGTTCACGTGTTCATACGATCGTTTCTACGACCTTTTTCGGCTCCATGTGCTAAATCCATGGCTATTGAATGAGGACTTTGACCAATCAGGGACTCCGATTTGGTAGTGATGTATGGGTGAGTAAATAAGTAAAGTAAGTGAATAATTACTTCTGTAGCACCTTTCTCTGATAAAAATCACAAAGTGCTTCCAGTAGAAACATGTAGAATTGAAGCATTCATACACCCATCAGAGACAAACAAAGTGAAAGAGAGTAAAAAAATACCACCAAAAACACCATAAACGACTAAAGTAGATCAACTAAAAGCTGTTTTGAATCAAAACGTCGTGACCTGACGTCTAAAACACTCAACAGGGTCGATCTGTCGTACTGACAAAGGGAGGTGGTTCCAGAGACCAGCAGCAGCTTGAAGCTGGATCTCCTCTGGTTTTGTCACAGGTTTTGGACTTTGTAAAAGTTTTCTGTTTGAAGAGCTCCGGGACCGGCCAAAGGGTGGGGGGGTTAACAGAGCACCGCCCTTCTTAATTCCCAGAAGTGCCAATGGTTTGTGCCCAGCCAGGATTATGGGTCACAAGCCTTTCTGCATGGATAGAGCAGTGAAGGAAAAAGCCTGGAGAAAGAGCTGCACCGCTGGAACAGTCCACGGTGAACACCATGTGCTGAAGAGCATTCTGGAACATGCACCACATGTCAGGTTTATGTAACTTAAGTGTTTCTTTCTGTTGGGGCCCTTTTATTTTGAAATACGGGGGGGGGGGTTACAAAGAGAGAATTTTGTTCTGTCCACCAATGGATCCATCCACCTGCCAATTAAAACGTGTGTTTATTAATGCTAACTTTGAGCTCTGATTTCATTAAAAATATATATATTTTAAATACCCCCTCCCCCATGCACAGTTTTAGTGAATAACACATTAGGTAATACAAATAGTGAAACCAGACTGTGGTTTAAAATTGGTCCCTCATGAAACCTGCCTCTAGTGGTCCTTTGAGGAATTGCAGCATTTGCTTCTTCCTAGTTAGCATCAAGTTTGGGAATGGAAGGCGGAGGCTTGATTTCATTGAACAGCATTTGTTTTTAAATCAGTCCAAAGGGGCCATGACTGTGTGGCCCCCGGTCGCAGTGGCAGCAGATGTGAGCAGGACTGTGGTGCCAGAGCTCTTCAAGACGCCTCTTCAGGGTTCAGATCAGCCTATCAGCAGCTGCTCACAGGACCCGGCCAACTGGGGGTCTTTGTGTGAGATGTTTAGGGTCCGCCATCTCACGGGGCCTTAAGTGGACCCATCACACTGTCTCGCTCCGGAAAAAGGCTCAGCAGAGGTTGTACTTCCTGCAACAATTCAAGAAGTTCAGCCTGCCTCAGGAGCTGCTAACCATCTTCTACTCTGCAATAATCCAGTCTGTCCTGACCACATCCATCACGGTCAGGTTTGGATCAGAACCAGACATGACAGGAACAGACTGCAGAGAACCATCAGATCTGCTGAGAGGATTATTGGTTCCAGCCTTCCCTCCATTCAGGACCTGGACCAGTCCAGTGTCAGGAAGCGGGCTGGCAGAGTCGATAACAGACCAGTCTCATCCCGGACGCCACCTTTTCAGCCTTCTCCTGTCAGGGCAGCGTTTATGAACAATGTGCGCCAAAACCACTCGCCACAAAGACAGCTTCTTCCCTGAGCCGTCTGTCTGATGACCTCCTGACCAATGAAGAACACGGAACAGAACCACAGAAACTGTCACACCGGGACTACTGCTGCATTTTTATTGTTATGTTTATTTACCCTTATATCTATCTTCATATTAGTTTTTGCTTGGTTTGCATGAGAGCACAAGACACCGATCCAAATTCCTTGTACAAGCACTGGACTCGGCCAATAAAGCTGATTCTGATGGAGAAAAGGAAGAGCCCCCTGGATCTGTCTGCCCGTGCCTTCAGGACAACGGAGAGCGCCTGCTGCTGTTCTTCCGTTACCTACCGTACTCCGCCAGCTGTGTGCCAGAGTGGAACCGATCCCCATCCACTCTTTTTTATCTTTAAAGAAACTGTTCCTCAGATTATTATGAAGCACAAAGACTGTATCAGTGATTGATTGATGGAAGCAGTAGTACTTCACAGACATGAGCAGGTTTGACTGATCTCCTGCACACAGAGAAACCCAGAAACATGGAGGGAAGCCTGCTCCATCTCTCCCTGCTTTTTGTTGAACGATCAGGTGGATTTTTGGGAAGTGTTATAGACAAACTGTCTGTCTGCACCCTGATGTTGTTGGAAACAAAAGTGTTCTGCTGATGTTTACCTCAATTTGTCATCGCTGAGATCATCAAAGCTCAGAGGTTTGTATCTCTCTGCCAGAATCTTCTTCTTCTTCTCTCTTTCAGTCTGCTTTTTGCCGCGTTTTTGCTCGATCTGAAAAAGACATACTCTCTCAGAATGTCTCCCTCCGATGATATCTTCAGTCTCACTTGAAACTGAACTGGTTGTCACTCCAAAAGACAAAATGAGGAGTACCCTTTGAAGATTGCTGCTGAAGCCTGAGCCCATGTTGGTCAATGCAATCTTTTTCTTCACCTCGTCCTCAGCCTTCCTCAGAGCATCAGCTTCCTCCTTCCTCATCCTCTCAGCCTGTCAAAGGGGGTCACAGGAAACAAACATTGAGCGTTTTACTGAGGAAAACAAGCATTTGTAGTGAAAAGGTGTTTTTTTTTTCATCAAACAGAAGGAACTTCAGTTTTCGTCTGTTTCCTCCTGTCCTATAAATGATGTGATGAAGGCAGAGCTGCCTGTAGAAACCATTATTTAGAGCAGACATTCAGTTTTCACTGATGACAACAAGCAGGGACTTTAAAAAGGAAAGAAACTTGTGGTTTTGGTTTCATTCCATTAGAAAGGGAAGCGATGAACACAAAGTGGTCCAAAGCCCAGCAGCCTGCAGGGACAGAGGCGTACCTCGCGCCTGGCCTGTCGCTCCTTTTCTCTCTCAGAGCGGATCCGCTGCTGCTCGGCTCGCTCTGCACGCCGTTTCTCCTGGAAACCCAAAAGTGCTTGTTGTCTCCATTTCTGCATCAAACCCAAACTTCCCAGAAACTCAGGAGCAGAATCTCACGATTCTTTCTTTGAGGGCAATGAGCTCCTCCTCCTCCTTCTTCCTGCACTCAAAGTGAGCATCGATCAGCGACTGGAGCTCCATCAGATCCTTGTTCTGACGCTTCTTTTGGATGTCCTGTTGAAGACAGAGGACAGGTTCAACATCATGCTGCTGTGGGGACCAGCCTTTCAGCTGAAATGTCAGTCAAAATGAGTGGAGAGGAAGAAGTCTGCTCACATCAAAGTCCACCTTCTCTCCATCTGGGATCTTGGGAGGTCTGTTGGAGGAGAAAACAGCGTTAACAAGAGAAAGGCAGCAGGAACAGTCAAAGACCTTCAGACGTAAAACAGAAAGGGAAAACTTACCTGAACTTTGGCTTCTCCTCTGGTTACAACCAAAGCAATGTGGAGAAAAGATGTCATCATTAAAACGCAGCAGTGGATAAAGAGCCAAACGTTAATGGAGAAGGTGTGTGTGGACCAAACAGAACGGTTTGGTTTTCTCTCCTCAGTCTTAAATGTTAGAGTGAGTTGGATTATCGGTGCACGAGCGCCTGGTCTCAGTGAGAAACGCACACAGCAATACTGTGGAACACTCATCTGTTGATGTTCTGGGAAATGGGGTTTTTCTGGAGGTCTGGGGTTAAAGCAGAACAGGGGGGCAGGCGGTGATGCTGGAAGATCAATCCATACGTGGAACCAGGAACCAGCTGCTCTGAAAACCCCTTCCTGATGTGTGATGTGGATAAAACCGCAGCCAGCCTTCATCCTGCTGGGACTCTAACTGAAGGTTTTCCTTCTGATCTTTGGTGGAAGCTGAGGCAGAAAGTTAGTGACACCTCAGGGTCTTCTGACACCACAACGCTGAACCCCAGAATGCTGTGCTGACAGCATACAGCAGATACCCATGCTCTCCATTTTTACTTTGGTGTTTCCATTTTGAAAACACAAACAAGTTTTCATGGATTCTGCAGCTGCAGCACAAAGCTTTTCAGCCTGAAGTTTGTGACCACAGTCAAAGACACCAAAAGACAGAATGAAGACGTAAAAACACAAACTCACATGCTATTGATTTTTTATGCTATAACTGAAACAGTGTAAGGGAAGATACTCGGTCAGGTTATCAGAAGGACACAGAGGCGTCTCAGCTGCACGTCAGACGGCTGCTTCTGCAGACGTTCATTTCTGAAAATAACCTCAACGGGCATCACCCCGTTATACCGTGGTCGCTTACCAAAGAGATAAACATGAACTCATTCACAGCTTGTTTTTCATGTGGAAATCGTTACTATTTCATGGATGGTCCAACATGTTGCCATGGTAACAGTGACAGCTGGCTCTGCTGCAGCTACTGAATGAGGACTAACCAGTGGAGGAAAGTGGTCTAAATGCTAAACGTCCCGTTCAGAGATGCAAAGCATCAGTTCAGAGGGAAGGTTCACCTCTGACCGTTTGTTCTGTCCAGATGATGAAGATAAAGTTTGTTAAGCTCAAGTAGTTTCCTAAGAAAGAAATGTCCAGCATGAACTCAAATGACAAGCAAACTAGCTTTTATTAATTAATAGACAAAAAGACAGACACCTAAGTTTTTAAAATTAAGCTCAACACTGATGGTCACGTGAGGTAGAGGTCCTGTCATGTCCATCATAGAGACAGTTGAAGGACAGTTATCTGTCTACTGTCCACCAATGTTCCAACTTCCTGTTGTTCCGGTTACCAGCTGTCATTTACGCCAACACACTAATATAGAATAATTAGTGACCCGAACGTCCTGTTTACGTGTCCATTTCCACTTTTTAACGGACACCCTGCAGCCAATCAGAATCCAGTATTTACTCAGATAAAAAAGGTATTTTCTTGAGCACTGAGACATTTACTGTCAGATTTAAAACTCGCTTTGTCCTGCACATTCCTGCTCAGCTTTTTAGCATAAATCAGAGGTCTACATTGTGGGATGTCCTCAACAGAAAAGAGCTAAGCAGCAGTATCCAGCGTGGATGCATCTTTCTCTGAAAAGGAGCACATTCAGAGCAGATCGTTGGTGTTCCTGTTACTACTGGCTGGTATTTGACAGTACAGAGTCAGAACATGAACACGTTCTTCCACTGCCCACAAGATGAAACCCTTTGAGTTAAGTCCATTTCCCAAAAATCCAACTGATTGGTGTTTGTCCGTCTTACTTTCAGACTGAAGCAGTATTCCTGTGTTCTCTGGAAATCGACTTGTAGAAGTGACACATCTATTTCATCTGAATGTTAATTTGAGGAGAATTAGTTTGTAAATCAAACTGAGGGATAACCATGACATAGAAGTATGTGAATGTTCCATTTTAGAGGCATCCAGCACACTTCTGGGGGAGAGAAGACACAGCTACATTTGGGAAGTGTTTGATTAGCTTAGACCTACGGGACCCTTCCACCACAAGAAAACAAGAATCAACAGACAAGGAGAAAGTAGCAAGCAAAGCAACAGGGACTCAGCATGAAATACAAACTACCATCTTGATCTCCATCCTCCCCTGGCAGGAAACAATCATGCAAAAGAGAGAAGAAGCAGAGATGAGCAGTGAGGCCCGTGACTCCGCCTCTGCATTGATGAATTCTTGGCCCAAGGCAAACAATCGGATTTATTCTAATCTTCTCCCAAGAGGATCAGTGACCACATCTCATCCAACTAGGAAACACAGCGCCCGATCAGAAGAATGGAGAAGAATTCAAATCCACATACCTTCCTCTTCATAGGCTTCTGCATGCAGCAAGCGTCCAAAGCAAGAGCAGAACAGAAATCATTAGTGACAGCACTGAGCAGCTGTTTAAATGACCTTAACAGACACATTTACGGGGTTGGGGTGTTGAGGCTGCCGCTCTCTGCACGAGTCTCACAACAGCTGAGGCTGCAGGCAGAAGCTTCACGTTGGCGGAACCGGACTTTGGTTTGGACCTTTCTGACAGAACTTCAGCAAAAGGCCTCTTTCACATGTTTTCACAAAGAATTCTCCAAAACATCTGGTTCCATTCAGACGGACACATGGATCCTCGCCTGACCAGAGCTCCTCCTCTCTAACGGTTTGGTGTGAAGCTCTGCCAGTCTGAATGTAGAGAAATTATCCAGCTGAACTTCAAGAAAGTGAATAAAGTCTAAAGCATCACCGAAAATACTGAATATGTGCTGCAGGCCCCCTTTTACAAGTACCCTCCTGGTCTTTTCGGTGCTTTTTTGCCCTCCTGGACAGTATTGCCCCCAGGTGAGCAGCTGCTGGGACTACATGAGGTGTAGATTTCATCTGCAGCTGTTTTAAGCATCAGATTATCCCCCCCCCCCCCCCCATCATGTTTGAGCTATTAAAAAAGCCTTCCCAGTGGTCTCTTAACTATGATGATGCTGTTTTAAAAAAACTGTGTTGTTTTCCAGCACATAGTTTCTGCAGAGCAGCAGGAGCTCATCAGTTGTGGGCGGTGAGAATAGGACACTTATGCAGAGGAACCAAAGCACTTCAGAGGTACAGAAGTTAAGACAATTCTTCTGAAAGCATTGCTGAAAAGGCTTAGTGCATGGTGTGGCTCTTGGAGGTTTTTAATGCCACAGCAGTGGCGTTTGAATGCTGGTTCAGGGAGCGTCCACACGCAGCCAGAGACTCGTTCAGGGACCGTGTGGCCCTCAGATCACAGACCTTTGCAAAGAGGAGCTCAGCAGTGAAGGTTTGGCATCACAACACCCCAACGTAAATGCTTCCACTCTTTATCTACACACTAAACATGGGCTGACGAAGAAGGCGGAGAATGTGTTTTTACATGACACATTATTACCCATCATCCCCTCTGCTATGGCCTTTAGGAGTGACAACAGTTTTCTGGGTATGAACATGATACAGGTCAGAAATGAGCCGTTAAATAGACAGAAGGCCATTGATGAAACAGGGCATTGGCTCATGTAAAGACCACAGACATTCTTCTTCTCCTTTGACAACATTTAGATGCAGAACTGACACTGAAAAAGACAAATTCAACAGCTGTGCTGCCAACGCCACAGCTGGAACAGCAGGAGCGACTCAATGATGGAAAAACATGGATTTGGTTATAAAACAAACACTTCCTGAAAAGTAATCTGAGTTTACACAGAGTGGTGCATGATGGGAATATTCTATATTTTGGGGGGGCAACAGGGATCAAAACATCGTGTCCTTTATTCTAAAATCCTTGTGGTTTAGACTTTGCTTTTCATTGTAGCAGGACTGAAATAATGTCATAAGAGTAAGAATCAAAAAGAATGTTACAGTGATGAAACCAAGAGATTTGATCAAAGAGGCGGTTTGAAATGTCTCAGATATGGTTAAACATGTCTCAGATATAGTTTGAAATGTCTCAGATATGGTTAAAAATGTCTCAGATATGGTTAAAAATGTCTCAGATATGGTTTGAAATGTCTCAGATATGGTTAAAAATGTCTCAGATATGGTTAAAAATGTCTCAGATATGGTTTGAAATGTCTCAGATATGGTTTGAAATGTCTCAGATATGGTTTGAAATGTCTCAGATATGGTTAAAAATGTCTCAGATATGGTTAAAAATGTCTCAGATATGGTTTGAAATGTCTCAGATATGGTTTGAAATGTCTCAGATATGGTTAAAAATGTCTCAGATATGGTTAAAAATGTCTCAGATTTGGTTAAAAATGTCTCAGATTTGGTTAAAAATGTCTCAGATTTAGTTAAAAATGTCTCAGATTTGGTTAAAAATGTCTCAGATATGGTTTAAAATGTCTCAGATATGGTTAAAAATGTCTCAGATATGGTTTGAAATGTCTCAGATATGGTTTAAAATGTCTCAGATATGGTTAAAAATGTCTCAGATATGGTTTGAAATGTCTCAGATATGGTTTGAAATGTCTCAGATATGGTTAAAAATGTCTCAGATATGGTCTGAAATGTCTCAGATATGGTTTGAAGTGTCTCAGATATGGTTTGAAATGTCTCAGATATGGTTAAAAATGTCTCAGATATGGTTTGAAATGTCTCAGATATGGTTAAAAATGTCTCAGATATGGTTTGAAATGTCTCAGATTTGGTTAAAAATGTCTCAGATATGGTTTAAAATGTCTCAGATATGGTTTAAAATGTCTCAGATATGGTTTGAAATGTCTCAGATATGGTTTGAAATGTCTCAGATATGGTTTGAAATGTCTCAGATATGGTTAAAAATGTCTCAGATATGGTCTGAAATGTCTCAGATATGGTTGAAAATGTCTCAGATATGGTTTGAAATGTCTCAGATATGGTTTGAAGCTCAGATATGGTTTGAAATGTCTCAGATATGGTTTAAAATGTCTCAGATATGGTTTGAAATGTCTCAGATATGGTTTAAAATGTCTCAGATATGGTTTGAAATGTCTCAGATATGGTTAAAATGTCTCAGATATGGTTTGAAATGTCTCAGATATGGTTTGAAAATGTCTTCAGATATGGTTTGAAATGGTCTCAGATATGGTTAAATGTCTCAGATATGGTTTGAAATGTCTCAGATATGGTTTAAAATGTCTCAGATATGTTTGAAATGTCCTCAGATATGGTTTGAAAAGGTCTCAGATATGGTTTGAAATGTCTCAGATTGTGTTAAAATGTCTCAGATATGGTCTGAAAGTCTCAGATATGGTTAAAATGTCTCAGATATGGTCTGAAACATGTCTCAGATATGGTTGAAAATGTCTCAGTATGGTTAAAAATTCTCAAGATAGGTTTAAAAGTTCCTCAGATATGGTTATTCATTGGTTAAAATGTCCTCAGATATGGTTTGAAATGTCTCAGATATGGTTAAAAATGTCTCAGATATGGTTAAAAATGTCTCAGATTTGGTTAAAAATGTCTCAGATATGGTTTAAAATGTCTCAGATATGGTTTAAAATGTCTCAGATATGGTTTGAAATGTCTCAGATATGGTTAAAAATGTCTCAGATATGGTTTGAAATGTCTCAGATATGGTTTAAAATGTCTCAGATATGGTTAAAAATGTCTCAGATATGGTTTGAAATGTCTCAGATATGGTTTGAAATGTCTCAGATATGGTTTGAAATGTCTCAGATATGGTCTGAAATGTCTCAGATATGGTTTGAAATGTCTCAGATATGGTTAGAAATGTCTCAGATATGGTTAAAAATGTCTCAGATATGGTTAGAAATGTCTCAGATATGGTTTGAAATGTCTCAGATATGGTTAAAAATGTCTCAGATATGGTTAAAAATGTCTCAGATTTGGTTAAAAATGTCTCAGATATGGTTTAAAATGTCTCAGATATGGTTTAAAATGTCTCAGATATGGTTTGAAATGTCTCAGATATGGTATGAAATGTCTCAGATATGGTTTGAAATGTCTCAGATATGGTTAAACATGTCTCAGATATGGTTTGAAATGTCTCAGATATGGTTTAAAATGTCTCAGATATGGTTTGAAATGTCTCAGATATGGTTTGAAATGTCTCAGATATGGTTTGAAATGTCTCAGATATGGTTAAAAATGTCTCAGATATGGTCTGAAATGTCTCAGATATGGTTAAAAATGTCTCAGATATGGTTAAAAATGTCTCAGATATGGTTAAAAATGTCTCAGATATGGTTAAAAATGTCTCAGATATGGTCTGAAATGTCTCAGATATGGTTTAAAATGTCTCAGATATGGTTAAAAATGTCTCAGATATGGTTAAAAATGTCTCAGATATGGTTAAAAATGTCTCAGATATGGTTTGAAATGTCTCAGATATGGTTAAAAATGTCTCAGATATGGTTAAAAATGTCTCAGATTTGGTTAAAAATGTCTCAGATATGGTTTAAAATGTCTCAGATATGGTTAAAAATGTCTCAGATATGGTTTGAAATGTCTCAGATATGGTTTAAAATGTCTCAGATATGGTTAAAAATGTCTCAGATATGGTTAAAAATGTCTCAGATATGGTTTGAAATGTCTCAGATATGGTTTAAAATGTCTCAGATATGGTTTGAAATGTCTCAGATATGGTTTGAAATGTCTCAGATATGGTTTGAAATGTCTCAGATATGGTTAAAAATGTCTCAGATATGGTTTGAAATGTCTCAGATATGGTTAAAAATGTCTCAGATTTGGTTAAAAATGTCTCAGATATGGTTTAAAATGTCTTAGATATGGTTTAAAATGTCTCAGATATGGTTTGAAATGTCTCAGATATGGTTTGAAATGTCTCAGATATGGTTAAAAATGTCTCAGATATGGTTTGAAATGTCTCAGATATGGTTAAAAATGTCTCAGATATGGTTTGAAATGTCTCAGATATGGTTAAAAATGTCTCAGATATGGTTAAAAATGTCTCAGATTTGGTTAAAAATGTCTCAGATATGGTTAAAAATGTCTCAGATATGGTTTGAAATGTCTCAGATATGGTTTAAAATGTCTCAGATATGGTTTGAAATGTCTCAGATATGGTTAAAAATGTCTCAGATATGGTTTGAAATGTCTCAGATATGGTTTGAAATGTCTCAGATATGGTTAAAAATGTCTCAGATATGGTTAAAAATGTCTCAGATATGATCTGAAATGTCTCAGATATGGTTAAAAATGTCTCAGATATGGTTAAAAATGTCTCAGATATGGTTTGAAATGTCTCAGATATGGTTAAAAATGTCTCAGATATGGTTTGAAATGTCTCAGATATGGTTAAAAATGTCTCAGATTTGGTTAAAAATGTCTCAGATTTGGTTAAAAATGTCTCAGATTTGGTTAAAAATGTCTCAGATATGGTTTAAAATGTCTCAGATATGGTTTAAAATGTCTCAGATATGGTTAAAAATGTCTCAGATATGGTTTGAAATGTCTCAGATATGGTTTGAAATGTCTCAGATATGGTTTGAAATGTCTCAGATATGGTTAAAAATGTCTCAGATATGGTCTGAAATGTCTCAGATATGGTTTGAAATGTCTCAGATATGGTTAGAAATGTCTCAGATATGGTTAAAAATGTCTCAGATATGGTTAAAAATGTCTCAGATATGGTTAAAAATGTCTTAGATATGGTTAAAAATGTCTCAGATATGGTCTGAAATGTCTCAGATATGGTTTAAAATGTCTCAGATATGGTTAAAAATGTCTCAGATATGGTTAAAAATGTCTCAGATATGGTTAAAAATGTCTCAGATATGGTTTGAAATGTCTCAGATATGGTTAAAAATGTCTCAGATATGGTTAAAAATGTCTCAGATTTGGTTAAAAATGTCTCAGATATGGTTTAAAATGTCTCAGATATGGTTAAAAATGTCTCAGATATGGCTTGAAATGTCTCAGATATGGTTTGAAATGTCTCAGATATGGTTAAAAATGTCTCAGATATGGTTAAAAATGTCTCAGATATGGTTTGAAATGTCTCAGATATGGTTTAAAATGTCTCAGATATGGTTTGAAATGTCTCAGATATGGTTAAAAATGTCTCAGATATGGTTTGAAATGTCTCAGATATGGTTTGAAATGTCTCAGATATGGTTAAAAATGTCTCAGATATGGTTAAAAATGTCTCAGATATGGTTTGAAATGTCTCAGATATGGTTTAAAATGTCTCAGATATTGTTTGAAATGTCTCAGATATGGTTAAAAATGTCTCAGATATGGTTAAAAATGTCTCAGATTTGGTTAAAAATGTCTCAGATATGGTTTGAAATGTCTCAGATATGGTTTAAAATGTCTCAGATATGGTTTGAAATGTCTCAGATATGGTTAAAAATGTCTCAGATATGGTTTGAAATGTCTCAGATATGGTTTAAAATGTCTCAGATATGGTTTGAAATGTCTCAGATATGGTTAAAAATGTCTAGGATATGGTTTGAAATGTCTCAGATATGGTTTGAAATGTCTCAGATATGGTTAAAAATGTCTCAGATATGGTTAAAAATGTCTCAGATATGGTTTGAAATGTCTCAGATATGGTTAAAAATGTCTCAGATATGGTTAAAAATGTCTCAGATATGGTTTGAAATGTCTCAGATATGGTTTAAAATGTCTCAGATATTGTTTGAAATGTCTCAGATATGGTTAAAAATGTCTCAGATATGGTTAAAAATGTCTCAGATTTGACTAAAAATGTCTCAGATTTGGTTAAAAATGTCTCAGATATGGTTTGAAATGTCTCAGATATGGTTTGAAATGTCTGAGATATGGTTTGAAATGTCTCAGATTTGGTTAAAAATGTCTCAGATTTGGTTAAAAATGTCTCAGATATGGTTAAAAATGTCTCAGATATGGTTTGAAATGTCTCAGATATGGTTAAAAATGTCTCAGATATGGTTTGAAATGTCTCAGATATGGTTTAAAATGTCTCAGATATGGTTAAAAATGTCTCAGATATGGTTAAAAATGTCTCAGATATGGTTTGAAATGTCTCAGATATGGTTAAAAATGTCTCAGATATGGTTAAAAATGTCTCAGATATGGTTTGAAATGTCTCAGATATGGTTTAAAATGTCTCAGATATTGTTTGAAATGTCTCAGATATGGTTAAAAATGTCTCAGATATGGTTAAAAATGTCTCAGATTTGGTTAAAAATGTCTCAGATTTGGTTAAAAATGTCTCAGATATGGTTTGAAATGTCTCAGATATGGTTTGAAATGTCTCAGATTTGGTTAAAAATGTCTCAGATTTGGTTAAAAATGTCTCAGATATGGTTTGAAATGTCTCAGATATGGTTTGAAATGTCTCAGATATGGTTTGAAATGTCTCAGATTTGGTTAAAAATGTCTCAGATTTGGTTAAAAATGTCTCAGATATGGTTTGAAATGTCTCAGATATGGTTTGGAATGTCTCGACGCTTGGGTCTGTCAGACAGGTTTGTATTTTCCATGCAGGGTCGCCCTGTGGACTTTGGTGCTGGGTGTCTGTGGGAAGCGAGTGAAAGGGCCGCCCGTGGCACGTACCTTCCTCCCCATGAACCACCTGCTGCACCCTCTCCGGCGGCTGTGGCTCGGGTTCTGGTTCAGGCTCTACCTCGGGCTCTGCCTCAGGGGCTACTTCTACTTCTACTACCTCCTCCTGGGCTACAGACGGCATGCACCAAACCGTGGGGTAGATTGTGTTGCACAAGGACATCAATGAGAACCACAGACATGACAGAACCATTGTAAGCCAGAGTGAAGTACAGCTTTAGGACAACACTGCTGGAGAACAGAGGGAAAAGATGAGGATGATGATGATGATGATGATGATGATCACAGAGAGATGGTTGACATTTCACACAGAGGCCATGTTAAACTGGTCATGTGCCCATGATTTTGGATCAGCATTTGCATGGATTTGCATGGCCTTTAGCATGCAAATGCTGCTGCACAAACTGCTACATGCTGCTGGTTCTGACCCGACCCGTTTGGGAGGAACTCGAACTTAAGATCTTTACCTTAAATGACGTGAAAATCCTGGTTTGATCCGGATTTCTAAGCATGCCAGCTTAATGTGTTGTTATGATACAGAGAAGAAGATGGGAGGACTTTTTGACCCACAGAGTCTGCTTTTCTGATTTAAATAAAGGATCGTTAGAGGTTTTAGTTTAGCATTTTTAAATTAGGACTGAGTTAAATCTGCGAGCGGCGTGGGATGGCCCGCAGGCGCTACACCCCGGCACTCGCCGTCCCCTCTTGACCCGCCCTCCCTGGCTGCCACGCCCCTCACTGTTCCTTTCTGCCTCTGCCAGTTCGGTCAGAGCTGCATGAGAGAAATGCGTCAAAAAAAAAAAACACTGGTGCTGTGGGACAGAATGAATGATTGTGTTTGATTGCTGATTCATGGAACAGCTTTGCAGCTGATTGCTTATCCTTAATGACTTTGACCGACAGATGGTAGAAAACCTCACAATGAGAATGTAAAGCTGAACTACATTGTATAATAAGTTCTAATGACCTGAACATCAAAGCTATCGATCAAATACCAGATGACTCTGTTTAACTGAAGAAAAGTTTGTGGACCACAAAATCATCAAAGACATTTTTTAAGGGGTTTATATTATTGTAATTTTTGGTAAAATGTGTTTTTTCTCGTCATTGTTTTTGCCGTCACTTCTGCATCTGCAAACTTTTCTTTATTTCATCAGAAGCTCCAGTTTCCCAAGTTTCAAGTCTGGGTGTAAAATCAACAGTTTCAAACATGGCTGCTGTGTGAAATCTGTTGATGACAAACCAACTGGAAACGTTTCACATGCCAAGACAAGAAAGGCTGGTATCCAAGAGGCTAAATCACAGTTTCTACCATCCATTATGTTTGCTGGAAACATCACAGGGACCCCCCACCCCCCACCCAAAATGTCTCTATCAGTCAGAGTCAGGCACCCATGCCAAACAAAAAAAACCTTCCTGTGCTGGTGCATGCAGTTATGCTCACTGGACTGGAAAAATTGTGGGGAAAAAACTTGTTTGTGATCGTTTATGAAAGTGTTACATCTTAAAAAGAGAAATAAAAATAAATCTCTAAGCGTTCAGAGAAAATATTCAGGGCCTCACACTGCTATTTTTACATTTAAAGAGACACGGCCCTGGTTAAAACTCATGTGGAGACATGAATAATGCCTCGACAAATTCCTTTTGACCTTTAAATCCACTTCAGTCTGACTGACATGAATGCAGATGTTAGTGTTGGTTTGTGGGATACCAGTGTCACACACATTGAGTTGAGGGAAAGGGAGGAAGGAAGCTGCTAAATTAGTTTTTGTGACAGAAGTTTGTCAAAATAAAACAGATTAGGTGGTGTTTACCTTCTTCCTCTGAAATGAAAACATGCAAAAGAACATTTTAGTGACTCTTCTTCCAGCTCACAATGTCTCAACTACCAAAGGAAGAACCGGATCATAGAAGTTATGAAAAATGTTTTCTCATTTTTATAAATGCCTTCAATTCATTAGTCCATTCAGTTCTGAAGGACACAGGCTATTGAGCTGCTTTTACTTTGTGTTCAGTCAAAACATGAGAACTGCATTTTCCTTGAGTTTTGTAAAAAAAAAAAAAAAATGCACAGCCACTTACCCTCATACCTGAAATGTGAAAGAAAATCACAAATCCATGAAAAGTAAGTTCAGTGTGACATTTAAAGGGAGGTCAAATAAAAGAGTCAGCGGTGGACTTACACTTCCTCAGCATCAGACATGGTGACAGCCTATATGGCACCTGAGGAAGAACACAAAGACGTGAAAGCTGACAGACAGCCTCCTGGAGGAACGCCAAGCGCCATCTGACACTGCAGGTGGATAAACACGGAATGAAATTACCATCTGAAGGGGGGAGAACGTGACTTCTGCTGTGTGTTTTGTGTTTCTGCAGGTATATTTGAGCGTCTGTCGGTGCTCTGATCAGAGTCGCTTGCCTCAAAGTCAGCAACAGCTGGACTGACTGAACTGTGGCTGCAGGATCAAAAACTGATACCTGGTGTATACGATGTTGCTGCAGCAGGAAGTACTCCTACAAAAACAGCTGCTGAAGAACCAAGATGAGTTTGACACCCCTGATCTACCCGATCTGTAACATCTACCCGATCTGTAACATCTACCCGATCCGTAACATCTACCCGATCTGTAACATCTACCCGATCTGTAACATCTACCCGATCTGCATTATCTACCCAATCCGTAATATTTACCTGATCTGTAACATCTACCCGATCTGTAACATCTACCCGATCTGTAACCTCTACCTGATCTGCATTATCAACCCGATCCATAATATTTACCTGATCTGTAACATCTACCCAAACCGTAAAATCTACCCGATCTGTAACATCTACCCGATCTGTAACATCTACCCGATTCGTAACATCTACCCGATCCGTAACATCTACCCGATCTGTAACCTCTACCTGATCTGTAACATCTACCCGATCTGTAACATCTACCCGATCTGTAACATCTACTCGATCCGTTCACGTATGTGGAAATGATTAATGGCTTCCTCCATCTGACCACATCCCCCCGACATTTCATAATATTTATATTAACTTCCGTACCATTGTATATTTTTATATTGTTTCAAGATTGTAAACATTTAATTTATTATTTAAAAAATAGATAAATATATATAAGATCAGCTGCAGGTATAATTTCCCGCCTTCTGTACGACTGTCCAAGCCTTTTAAAAAACGGATAACTCCATGATCACAACAATTTAGGTTTTTCTCAATAACAGAGAGCTTCATCCGACTGGATTACAGCACAGAAAAATAAAAGAACGTAGCCTAAATCCTGCATAATCGTATGCCGTGGTCATTTCAGGCAAGACAATCTCAGTGATACGTGACTGAATGACCGCGACATGCGTGGAGATGTTCTCTCTGTTGGCAAAAGGAAAGAGTAGAAGTGATTTTACTTTAAGGACACATTTCTGGCTGCTGTAGCCGCTTTTGCTGTTAATAACATGTTTTTGTCAATGGAGTTCATAAAGTGTCAGTAGGTGGCGCTGTGTCCTCTGACCTCAAAGGAAACATTTTCATGATTATATATTTCCATTGTTATAAACATTTTAGGAGGTTACCCTAAACCGCTCTAGCAGAAGTGAGGTCATATTTGCGCAGCCTGATCGGGTAGCCGTCACAGATGGAGTGGCGACACGCACCAGCACTTTTCAACCCACGAAAGCCAGCAGTTTCTCACATTGTGACATCACAAAGTGAAGAACAGTCCTTTCCAGGAAGAGTCTGCGGCGCCAGCTCCGCCCCCAGGCTAACAGACACACCCACTTTTACCACAGAGCTAGCATTGATCGGCTAAACGCTTTCCTTTTATCTCCTTTAAGAAGTTTAAATGTTTGTTTTTGAGGGAGAAACACAGACAAACTGTTGAGGTCAGCTTATGACGTCATGAAATGGGCGGTTCCCACAAGGAGAGAAAGGCGGAGCCTCGGAGATCGAGTCGTTTTACTTGCGTAAAGCAAAATTAACAGTAAAATTAACTCATATTTCATTAAAAAAACATTCTTTAGAGGGCCAAATGTAAAAAATACGATCATAAGTATGGATGTAATTCACTCTGAAAGGCTTAGGAGAAGCAGAATACAGGCCCTTTAAAATAAAAGTGTCTTAACTGTGATTGTGGAGGTTCTCAGCCATCCAGGTTGTGGGGAATCGAGTCGTGTTTTCTTCTGAAAGGCAGTTGGACTTTTCTTTGAAGACGTTTCACTTCTCATCCAAGAAGCTTCATCAGTTCTGAACCGATAGGGATGAATGAAGCTTCTTGGAGGAGAAGTGAAACGTCTTCAAGACGAGAAAGAAGTCCAGTTGCGAAAAACACCAAACAAGTAAAGCCTTTTTTCTCTCTCATTGAATGTGTGCTTAGGCAGAGTAAAGGATGCATTACTGCTGTAATCAGATGATCCAGAAGGTCCTGGTCATCATGGAAAGAGTTAGAAAAGCCTCTGGGAGCTGCCTCCACCTGCCAGAAGGTGGTTTATTTGCAGCATCACCTCTGACTGCAGCCTTTATCCAGCTGCTCTCTCAGCCAACGGTCGGCTCTGGGTCTTATGTGTTCTTCTGGCCTGAATTCAGAGGACATCATGGACCGTTCTCCGGATGAACCGCGTTAACGGAGACATGGACTCTGGGGCTTCACCTTCTGGTGTTTTTTCAGGCCTAATCTAGCTGCTATGTGACCCCATGGAAAGCTCGATTACAGTTAGGACTGCAAAACTTTTTCCATTCAATTAGTGGACAGAAAGCAGCTTAACCATGTACTTCCAATTTGTGATGTAATCCAGATCCATCATGATTATTATTCATGATTCATCCCAATATCCACAGTATTACTACCTCAGATTTGTCATTATTATTTTAAAGTAAATTTGTCTGCAGAAAACAATAAAAACACAAAGTAACAAATGTTTCTCACATTTAGATCTGAAATACAGTAGTGCGATTGAATATTGATGAATGGTGACAGTTGTTGTAGAGAAAAGCATTTGAAGAATAATGGAAAACATAAACCCATCCCAGGACAGGTTAGTCTATAAAAGAAAACAGAAAAACACTTTAATATTCAACACCGGGACAAACAAATGTGACAGAAAACACAACTAAGAACACGGTTTAGGAATGAAAACACAACATGCACGTGTTCGGCTTTATGAAAGCTAACAGATAAATGGTTTGGCTCAGTATTTTGAGTCAAAAGGAGTCCAAAGTGATGCGTCACCAGCAAAATGGATCCAATAGTTTCACCTGTTTTAACACAAGTTACTGAACTGGAGAAAATGTGACTAAAAATTCATCAGTAAAGCCTTAAATGTCTCTGCTTCAGCAAAGATGTTCAAATGTGCTCAGATTCTTCAAACATCTGCAAATCACCAACAGAACTTCACCGAATGACAGCGGCGGATGCAAACAGAACGCAATCATGGAGCCGTACTCCAAAAATGTAGAAGTCAGTTTCAAAGGTGCTGGAAATACTTTACAAATGGAAAAAAAAAACTCTTCTTGCAGAAATGTTGATGACAAACACAGCTGCCCTCAGCCGAAGCTCAGAAATGCTGGAGTTCAGAGGTGTGCTGAGATACGGGTGCGATTCCTGCTGACACGGTGAAGAAAGAGACGCCTTTTTAGAGAATGTATGAACTATAATTCTGCAGAAATGTAGCTTTGATAACGGGAAGCTGGACCATGGAAGGCCGTTCCTGTTCTGTCTGGATCAGTACCACTTTCCTGCTGTCATCGGCTCCTGAACATCAACCTCATTATATTTTGAAATTCTGAGATGAAGAGCTGAAGATAAAAAGCTTTAAATACGCCCCCCCCCTCCACCTCCTTTAGCTCCCACAGAGGAAGTCATGTGACGTTAAACCCGCCAGTCGAACCTGGAGGCCTGTCAGGTGAAGCTTCTCATGGAACTACTTTAACCTTTAAGGAAAACATGGACAAAAGCGGGCAGAGGTAAACTACCCTATCACAGAGGATCTGACATTAGAAATACTGATCAAGCAACATGTGGCCAACTTTTCTATTTGAAGACACGGGCAGACCTTGAACTATAGCTGTGGAGCTGAAGGCCTCTACTCTCCAGCTGATCACAACCATCAGCTGCAGGCCGGCCGTGACATCAGTCAGACTCCTCCGGCCTTAAAGCGTCTGCAGAGACGGAACCACATGGTTCACGGATTCCTGCATGTTGATCCTTAAAGGAGACGACATCTTCCTCCCTGCCCGCGCTCTGGTTCTTTGACTGAAGGCTGTTCTACCACCACAAGACGCGCCTGTGCAGGTCAAGACGGGACTCTTTAGTCCAGGGACACTCGCTGCAGACAAAAGCAGCAAAATGCAAGAGACCTTCAGCCATCAGGCGCTGTTTGGGAAACTTTCCTAAACGTTTGGATGTCTTAGCCAGCGTCACAGCAGATGACTGTATATCAGCGTCTTTGCTGTGTGCAGAGTCCAGCCACAACTGCCCCCCTCGGTCAGCGGTGCTTTTAAACCTGCACACTGCGGTTCCGACAAAACTTATTTCTTGCTTTGATATTTTCTTGAATTCTTTGAACAGCACCTTGAAACAACCTCTAACTTCCACTGGTGCTTCTTAGCTAAAGTCTTGGTTGGATTTTCAAACCCCTAAAGCTCAGAAATGGTACGATCCTCTTTCTGAACTGTGCTTTTTCTTCATGAAGTTAACTATTATCTGAATGACAATACTGTAGCTTGATCTGTAAATACAAAAATACATAGAGACAAAACAAAAGGGAAACGGTGAACAAATATGTTAAATCTTCACTTTTAAACTTCATGTGAGTCTTTTACACCAGATGATAAAAATAGGATTTGTTCATGAGACTTTTCAATGAATTGTTTTTACACACACTCAGGAAAATAACTGTAAAGAAGACAAAAGAAACAATGTTTGTACTGGATTCTGAATATAGAAGGAATATAGTAGAATAGTTAGCTGGATGGGTTTGGCTCTGTGTTCAGGATTTCCTTTCTTTACATATTTCTCTTCCAGAAAACTTAATGTAAAAATAAAGTGTTGGATGCCTCGTTGCCCTTAGCAGTGAGCACAGCTGCAGAGGACTCTTAGGATTAGTTTTGGATCAAATGTCAGTGTCCAAATAGCAGCTTTAATCCTTCTGCTTGATCCAGAGGGAGTTCGCTCTGTGCTCAGATTGCCAATAAGCATCAAAGCACCATCCACGGAGCCGTTTGATGGACTTGTAGCTGACGGCGGAGCGGCTCAGAGCGCGGCGGTCCTCTGGATGACACGTCAGCACGCCGTGTATTTAGTGAGCCGCTCCTTCATTCTTTAGAGTGACGACGTTTTTGAAACTCAGTCATAGTGTTGAAAGGGAGAAAGACCAGACAGATGGAGTCAAAGAAGGAGCGCCTGGGGCAGAAAGGGGCAGAATGTGGTGTGCAGTGGAACTCTGTGATGATAATCACGCCGCCATCGCCTCAGCGCCGCTTCATCCGCCCAGTGACTCGTCTCAAGGAAGGAAAACCTTCATGCAACTAAACAAGATTAAAGTACCTTATAAAGCAATAAATAGGATTTCCTTTAAGTGTCATGTCACAGAGTCAGCCAGCATGGATATGTTTGGGATTTCCTTCCTTCTTCCTTAAAGGCTCTTTGTCTGATTTATCACCTCGTTTGTTCTGAAGGTTTTTGCTCTTGACAACTGTCTTTGTGTAACAACAATACCTTCAATTCTAACAACGTCCATGTTCTGCCATGAAAATCACATTTTTATCTGACTTTGCTAAAGAGGAAAGCCTCTGAATTCTGTCTGTTTGTCACAAAAAACACTGATTCATTAAAGTAAATGCTCTGAGATCTGCAGGTGACTTACCTCTGAGAGGAAGAGGAGCACCTCTGGCGACAAAGACGAGCGTCTAAAAATGTGGAGGCTGTGCTCAGAGAATAAGTCCCCGTGCTATAACAGTGCTTGAGATCATCGGGTCCTTATTGGCTGTGTGATTATGTCGGCCTCTTCCAAGAGTATATGTTAATACGTGGAAGACGCGGGGAGGGTGGAGGGACCAGCCTTGACCCTGGAGAAGGAGAAAGACAAAATAGTGTGGATGGAAGAGGGAGGCTCAGGTTCTAGAAAGGAGCAGCTGAGAAGCTCCTGTTGCTAAATATACAGTGATAGAAGGCAGACAGGGAGCTTACGCATCAGCTTGGCATCCAGACAATGGAGGGAAAGTCTGTGTGTGTCCATCAGTCCATGCATTTGGTGTGGAGGAGAACAGGAGATTAACAACAAAACATCAGGAAAGTGTATGGTGTCATAAAACAGCAGTGAACGACACCGAGCTTCACCGACTGGTTTATTTTGTTTAATGGAGCAAGAATTTGGAGAGAGAGGGGTGTTTTCCCACCCATGTCCCAACAGCTGAACATTATTATACCTGTAGCACATGCTGTCACATTTTCTAGTCATCTCACAAAACACCATATCATCAGCATAACGCTGTTTCTATTACTGACAGAAAAATCCTTTCTGTAACTTTGACCTGAGACCACAGGTTGATCTGACGGTCCACCGCAGCTGCAACGCTTTCTCTCAGCAGCAACTGAGTCCCATAAAAGAATAGAGACTCAGGAATGCTTATGTGTCAGGCTGGACCAATCAGAGCTGAGGTGGGAGGGTGTTGCACACAAACTGAGCACAGGCTTGTCTCACGCACCAACATTCACTCAAAGGATCAAAAATGGTCTGTGTTCAGCATTTTGGTTTTAAGGGTTATTAAAAGACAAAGAAATGTGGGTCAAGAGTAAATTAAGTTCCAGAACAAATTGTTTAACAGTTTAGTGAAGTGCAGGACTGGCACGTGGAACAAGCGGTTTGATTTCCAGGAGGCCAGCTTGAGATTTATCCAGTGTAAAGCCCTCACGCTACTATGCAGCCACTAGGGGGCCCAAGTCTGGATCCCGCTGTGCCGGTCCCTAGTCCAGATAAAATGTAGGGTTGTCTCAGGAAAGGCATCCTGCGTAAAACCTTCTGCAAACCGCAGTGGAAGCTGATTCGCCATGGCGATGCCTGAAGGGATATGCCAAAGCACACAGCAGGTCGCGTGGCGTGGCTTGCTCCAAATACTACTATCTTCAAATTACTTAAAAAGTTGATTTTCTCCTAAAATAGAGCTGACCATGCCCCCTAAGAAAACCCAGCAATGCGAAGACCTCAAAAAGACTCTTGACGATATTCAAACTACGCTGAAAAGTTTATGGACCAAGTGTCGACTAAGCTAACGCCACTTTGGGAAATAATGGAAGAGTTCTGAAGATTTCGGGCTCAAAATGAGCAACAAAAAAACCGGGTCGAAATTCTGGAGAAACGATTCGACGATGTGGAACAGCAAGTAAGGATGAATAATGTCATTCTCACTGGAGTACCGATTAAACCTGGTGCGAAGCTAACACCAGGAGCAAGCACTGCTAATGCTAGCACTAGCGTAGCTAGCAGTGCTAATACGGAGCGCGGTGGAGAGACTCTGGATCAGCAAATACATTCATTTCTCACATCTAAAGGGATTTCCCTGGATCTCAACACCATGGAGACCTGCCACCTGCTCCCCAGGAGAAAGGAGACGGATAAACCAGCGATCCTCATCAGGTTTGTGAATCACAAACACAAGCTAGCTCTGATGAATCAACGTAAAAACCTCAAAGAATCTGCTGCTTATCTGAACGACCATCTGACCAGAAGGAATGCTGAAATCTCCAAACATGCACGGCTTCTCAGGAAGCAGAAGCAGATTGAGAACACTTGGGTTAAAGGCTGCAGGATTTACGTCAAACCACTCGGTCCACCGGACCGGTCCAAGGTTCTGGTTGTGAACACCATGAAGGACTTTGAGAAGTGTTTGATCACGGACGTCTGAATCAACATGGAGTAATAAACTGTCACGGGTCCGCCGTCAGCTGCCTCCCTCCTTCCTACTCCTCACTGGAACCAGCTGCACCTCATCACCTCATCACCAGCAGACCTTCTTAAGGAGATCCATCCCAGCATACTGCGCCAGTCCGTTACACCCTCTCCGGTGCCTACGCCTGGTCTCTAGTTAAGTCTAGTTTTTGCCAAGTTAAGCCACGTACTTACCTTGCCTTGTTCTACGCCTTCAGGTCCGTTCCTCCTCGGGTGCCGCTGGTTCCTCCTCGTCTCAGGCTGTCTACGCCGTCCTCGGCTCCACCACTCGCTCCAAGCCTTGCTCGCCGTCCTCGGCGCTCCTCATTGTCACGGGCTGTCTACGCCGTCCTCGGCGCTTCTCTTCGTCCACAACTCCCACCCCTCTCTCAGATTAAAACTTCTGACTCTGCCCCGTCTCCTGAGTTTCTTCCGGGTTCCAGCATCTGGGTCTCCATAGAGTTCGACCATGACAATAAACCAAAGAACCAAATAATTTCAAGAAATATGACACCTGGATTCATCACTTTCTCCATCGTCTGACGTCACCTGAATAACAGCAGAGAGTTCTGACCTGCAGACAACTTGACCTCAACTTTCACTGAGCTGATATCAGCTGAAGAAGGATATGGACCTGAATCTAATGTCTGCAGACATAACATGGAAGAGACTAGAAACTGTTTAAACCCAGAAGATCAGCTGTTATTCAGCAGAAGAAGAAATACCAACCTTGGACAATCGACAGATTATGGACCCTTTTATTTTCCATTACAGCATTACCTTATTATAAAAAAAAACAAAAAAAACAATGATTAATCACTTATTGAAAATGGTTACATTGATCGATGTTTAATGATATTACTTCACTTGCTCCAAAAATTGATAAATTGATTCAAAAATCTTTCCTAATGTTGCATAATTTTGCACGTTTTTAACTTTTGATACTTGATGAAAATTTACTATGAAAATTCATGAAACAGTGTTGTGTCTATTTTACTGATATAGTATTATGTTATGATCATATGAATGACTTTTATTAGTAACATATATTTTAGATAACTGATCTGCATTTGTCATGTTGATTTCTAAAAGAGTTATTTTTAACATAATAATTAAGTAATTCATCTTTGTCATGTGATTTATTGATACCTTATGATTCTTAATTCTGTCTGATAAAAACTAGGAACCGGATATTGATAAATCATGTAATAAAATGGTTATAGTATAACAAGGTGGGATTATATACGTTCGCTTCCTTCCACTCCCTTTCAAGCAATATTTATTAATATGTCTAATTATCCTAAGTTTGATTAGTTACTGTATGAATGTATAACTGATGATTGTATTGTTTTTGTGTATTGTAACTACTTGATTGCTTGAAATCAAATCAAATCAAGTTCCATTAAGCTGCTCTTCATCCAGAGACATGAAAACTTGGAAACTTCTTTCTAACATCACAGAGGATTCTGAACAGCAAAGGTTGGCCAGTTTTCTCCACTTGACCCCAACGTGCAGAAAACTGCAAATTAGGCAGGAAAAAAAAGGAAGGTTATTGTTGCGTAATTGACAGTCAGACAAAATTGTAGCAGCTGATTTGAAAGTATTATGTTGAAGATAATCAGCTACAGCCCCAGTGCTACCAGTCGATCAGTGCCCATGTCCAGCAGCCGGCTTTACCACAGGGTGTGCAGCCGAAGTGACAACACGAGGTGCAACAATCTGTGTCCTAAAACATCAAATATTTAGACCTGTACGTCCATTTAGCCATTTCAATTGAACTGTTGAAGGATTTTCCTGGGCTGCAGGGTGCTGACTACCTAAATCAGGTGAGTTCAGCCAATCAGGACGTGGAATCACTCAGGTAAGCAGCAGCAATCTGGAATGCCATTTTTCAGCAATTTTTGAGCGCCTCCAGAGTTAAAAAATCAGAATGAAGAAGATGTATCATGTCGACCAATCAGGAACTTAGCTTTGGCAAGTGGTGCTATTAGCGGGTGGTGTCTAAAACCAACATGGGGGAGAAGCTTATTGTTCTTGTCCAGAAGTTCATGATAATTTTCTTGTATAAAAACAAGAATAGAAAGTTAAATTAGTTTTATTCTTATTTTTTCCCTCTTGGGAAGTACTGATAGAAGCGGCCATCATTCAGATGCAGCTCCTGTAGTAGATGGTGAACCTTTTTGGACAAGCCTCAGGCAGTGAATACGAGCATCCAAACAGAGGCGGCACACGCAAATTTGAGTCACCAATCGCGTTTGGTGTGAACGCAGAATTAACTCAGTCTGACTGCCAGAAACAGATTACCAAATAGTGGGGGGGGCAGTATTTATCGATGAATCAATTTCTATTCCTACGATCCAACCAGATCGATCAGTCTGAGGCACAATCCAATTGATTCTTGGAAAATACAATTTAGATTGAGGTACTGTAAGTTTATTTTACAACAATGTAAAAGCGACCAATCACAGCAGACAACACACGTGTGATGTCATGAACACGGATCAGTCCGTCATTCCAGTCCAATGTGTGGACAGACTGTGAATAAAGTCATGTGACCATCCAGTGTCTAGAATGTTCTAGAATGTTCCCTTTGGATTCTCTGGATGTGGAAAAACAACAGTGGTGAACTTTAGGAAACTACCATGTGAATGGATCTGACATTCATTCTAGTTGACTTGTTTGTTTGGACACAGATTTCATTTAACTTGATGATCTGGAAGAAATCCAAGAATCTGGAAAACTTCACTGTTCAGTAGCAGGAATTTCTGTCTGAGTCTCACTGCTGGAAGTTTGGATCCAGAGGATCTGGATCCACTGCAGGACAGAGGATCAGATCCAATGAACCATTATCAACCATGAATTGGATCTGCAAGAAAAATATTAAATGAAATTAAATCATTGTTAAAGTGAGTCATTACACACCTACCAAGTCTGTAAGCTACGTTATTTTTTGAATGCCAACAGTGTCACTCCAGAGGAACTATGAGACGGGGTTTACAACCCACAAAGTGGTCCAGGTAGTGCAACTCATCCAGGACGGCACATCAACGCGAGCTGTGGCACGAATGTTTGCTGTGTCTGTCAGCGTAGGGTCCAGAGCATGGAGGCGCCACCAGGAGACAGGCCAGGACACCAGGAACCAGGAGATGTGGAGGAGGCCGTAGGAGGGTCACAACCCTGCATCAGGACCTCCTCCTCCTCTGTGGAGGTCATTTTCCAGCCACACATTTGCACAGGCCACAAAAAACTGTTAGACACAGACTCCATGAGGGTGCAATGAGGGCCTGACATCCACAGGTGGGAGTTGTGCTTACAGCCCAACACCGTGCAAGACGTTTGGCATTTGCTGGAGAACACCAAGACTGGTAAATTCACCACTGGAGGCCTGTGCTCCTCACAGATGAAAGCAGGTTCACACTGAACACACGTGACAGACGTGACAGAGTCTGGAGACGCCATGGAGAACATTCTGCTGCTGCAACATGACCGGTTTGGGAGTGGGTCAGTACTGGTTTGGGGCGGCTTTTCTTTGGAGGGCCCCACAGCTCTCCATCTGCTCTCCAGAGGCAGCCTGACTGCCTGTAGGTACTGAGACCCTCAGACCCTGTGTGCCGTGTGCTGGTGTGATTGGCCCTGGGTTCCTCCTCATGCAGGATCATGCTGGACCTCATGGGGCTGGAGTGTGTCAGCAGTTTCTGCTCGATGAAGGAATTGATGGAACCTGAATCCAGTTGAGCACATCTGGGGCAAATGTCTCGGTCCACCCACCAACGCCAGGTTGCACCACAGACTGTCCCGGAGTTGGTGGATGCTTTGGTCCAGGTGTGGAAGGAGAGTCCCCAGGAGACCATCCGCCGCCTCATCAGAAGCAAACCCAGCCGTTACAAGGAAGTCATAGGGTAGAAGAGTCATGTGGAGGCCACGCCCACTACTAAACCTTATTTTGACTTATTTCATAGACGTAACATCCAAGCTGGACCAGCCTGTGGTGTGTTTTTCCACTTCCACTTTGGGTATGACCCTCCATAGGTGGACACATTTCCATGAATCATTTTTGTGGTGTTGTCAGCAGCATTTAAAAAGAATGTTTCATTCATCAGGTATGTGTTTTTGTTGTGTTTCCTTTATTTTTTTGAGCAGCGTATATTTAGAAATGTGTCAACTCTGTTGTAATTCTAATGGGACACTAACTGAATGCAACATTACATTTGATAATACAAGAACAGAATAATAAGCAGTTAGAACCCAGACTGAGTAGCTTTCAGGCTAATCCCTGTTTTAATGACTACAAAGATTGATCAACCACTTTCTTCTCCCTGTTTCAGTAGCATATCCTCCATTCAGGTGGAGGTGGCTCTCAGCTGCCTCTAGGGGCTGCACCTCCACCATCTCAGGTGGTCTGGACCCCCCCGCAGCACCCCCTGAGAAAAACCCGTTTATTTTTGGAATGGTCACTAGCACGGCAGCTCACTCCTCAGGAGTTCAGATCCCTTCAGGATGAGCCGCCCTGTGACACTCTGAGCCGGGATTAGCAAGCAGAGAGCAGTCTGAAGGTAAACCATCAAGCTCTGGAGAGTCTGTCGATTGACAAGCTGATGCTTCTGCTGCACGATTTGACCCACCAGCCAGGTGCAGAGCTGCAGACATGCCACAGACAGCTGCATGTGCGTTTCAAACACCTCATGCATACAGACAGCGAAACGCTTGTGTTGACCTTAAATTTAAGTGTTTTATTCTTATTTTGATTCCACGATTTGGTGCAATGTGTGAAAAATCTCAAGCTTTAGAAAAAAGAGTTAGCATTTTCATACTTGTATTTATTCACATTTAAATTCCTTTGTTAGCTTCTCCCACTCATGTCAACTATGTTCCTTTACCAAACACCGGCATAAGATAATCATGACATTGTGAGGTGGCCTGATGTGGAAATCAACAAAAACCTCTTTGTTCTTCTTCAATTCAAACTTTAGACTGAGGTGGAGGGTTTACTGGCTTTACTGCACGCTGTTTTGGGTTTGAACTTCCCAGATTTCAGCCTTCTGTGATGTCAGCAGTGACTCTTCTGTCGTCGAGTGTTTTCCATGAATGTCTAAATAAAATCACTGAATTGGTCTCAAAGCCGAAGGGGTCGGGGCTGTTTTCCTGTCTGCTCCCGGCCTTTTTATGCACGGGGGGGCCCAGCTCCCTGCTTCTGAGGGCCACATGTCTGCTCACGCTGATAGAACGAAGTGAATCTTTGTCTGAGCACCGACAGGCTAAGCTGGAACAGATCTGAGAGAATTTGAGCCTTGGATTTATTTCCAGCAAACCGAAGCGGTTTCAGCGAGTGTGGGACATCAGGCAGCAGGTGCTGGCTGTCAGGATGTTTGCTCGTCTTTCCCTGCCTCTAAAATTAGATCTTTCCTGGTGCTGCTAAAGGCTCTGTCACACTTAGAGGAGAGCAGAAACCTCCTAGTCCATGTGGCTGCAGTGATCAGGAAAACCAAAGCTTTTCAGGCCTGCTTCAGACGTCTCCATCACTGAAAGTTATGCTAACTCGACTCATTTCAGCACTTTAAATGGCATTCTAAATGACACATCCTCATGGTGCTGTTTGAGTGTTTGCTTTTAAACTGATGGTTTTTGGTCACGTGACACGCGTGTTGCTGTGCTGAAGGCCACAACAGCGCTCCAGGACTTTCTGCTACATAACAGCAAAGTTTTCTGACTATGTGTTTGAATTATTAACCACGAGGTTTTCATTCTACGTTGTACTTGAGCTCCTGATTACACTGGCAAACAAGAACCAGACCCGTCCTCTGAACCTCAGTTTACCAAAAACCTAAGTGCAATTTCTTTTTTCATTTCATAAAGAAAGAAATCCTCTGCAGTGACAATGACATGGATGTCAATCACATCATTTACAGAAAGCAGTGACATTCTGTTGAAAATCAGTGTGTCGCTGCAGAAGCTCTAGCACTAAACAGCCAACAGATGCTGCTTCTTTTCTGAGGGCTAAATTCTGCAGCAGACTGCTGGTCATAATGTTCTTGTCTTTTGGATCCGGATGCGTCAACAATGCTGTCATCTGGGGTGGGGGGCCCTCTTCAAATTTAAAGTGAAAGAGAGGCCCCTCCTCCAGAAGTGATGGTGGTACGGAGTTGAAGATCTTCTGTAAATGAAAGAAAATCTGATGGAAGAAATCAAGTCTTTGAATACCAGACAGGAAATAGAAAATGAACAGAACACAACATCTAACAACTCGATTCCTTCCAGACAGCATCACACACACGACAGCTGCCGTTAGTCACACCTCATTCAGTGGCAGAAACAGGCCGTCCCGCAGCTTCATGGGACGCACTGGCAGTGTTGCCAGATAGAGTCACGGTTTTCCAGCCCAAAAGTCATCGAAAAACATCAAAAGTCCCACAAAAAAAACGCCAAAAAAGGGAATCAGTGATTCATTATCTGTGATTAGCAGTGTTCAGTCATCCATTTGGGACATTTTTTAGCCACAATTTTGCTGCTAGTCAGAGCAAAAAATTAAATAGTGGACTCCCATTGGGCTTCATTAACAACCAAAGAGACATAACCCCCCCCCCCCCTCCTTTTTTAACGTTAAGAACTATCAGAATCTTAAGAAGAATAAGGAAAAACAACACAAACTCATGATCAAAAGTGGACATTTTTCCCGCATTTTTACAGTTTGTGAATTTAAGTGAAGTAAAACATAAACAAATGTCTGAAATGGATGTAAAATGTAAAATATGAGCAAATGTCCTGCAGAAACAGATGATTGGATTTCTAAAAATCCGTTCTGTCAATCAAAATGTTCTTATAGTCTATTGATAACACATTCACACTTAATCAAATATCACCTGAGATTGCTCCAGAAACTATTTGGTGCTTTCCGCCCAAAGTGATTTTTGTCTGCAGGTTCAGAACCAAAACCGTGACATTTTCCAACCTCTAATTGGAGCTATGATTTGTGAAAATCTGTTAAGAAATGAGGGAGCCAGCCTGAAGTTTGTGGTTGCTGTCTGCCTGTCTGAACCCTTCTGCTATCCTAGGTACTTTAACAATGGGAGTTGGGTCATCTAGAGCAGTGTTTTTCAACCAGTGTGCCGCAGCACACTAGTGTGGCGTGGGAAATTGCCTTCATTATTTGATCTAAAAACATTTCCCATCTCCAGGGGCCAGTTGTTCAAAGGTAAAATGATCGGATTATGGAGATCGGATTGGATCAAATCTTGAAAATGGGTTGTTCAAAAGGGAAAGAAGGAATTGGAAATCAGATTAGATCACAGAATCCAGTCCTAGTTCTAATCTGGATCAAACCTTCAGTTTGTGTTCAAAACTTGTCATTTGGATAACTTTGATCCAAAAAAACTGGATTATCCTGATCCCAACAGGGGGTAGGATTTAAAGGTGGATTCCAGGAGGGAAATGTAGAAAAACCTTAAAATTGGTCAAATAATACATTTGTTTCATTTAGTGTTTATACTTTTATTCATATTTTGCATTTGACTTGTGTAACCGTTGTAACAGTGTTAAAGTAGACATAGTAGACACAGGCTACCAATTAAGCTGTTCAGTAAAGTAAAAACAATGAAATATGAAATAATCCCCGAAACAGATTTCAATAACAAACAAAAATAATATATTCAATGCATCACCATATATTCATTTCAAAGAAACAATCATCAAAGATGAGCCTGTCAAAAATAATGATGATGCCTCTGAATGACTTCTAAAACGAGAGACTGAAAGAGCAGAAGCACAGAGACTCCTGGCAGAGGAACAAATCAAGATGACCAAACGCAGCAAACCAAAGCAGAACTGCAGATCCGCCTCCTAAAGCAGAGCTTGGACATGCTGGTCTCTCCTCCTCAGATAAAGAAAAACTCCCTGAACATTCTTTATTTTGTTAAATTCTTTCTGTCATTCTTTGTTTTGTTAAAGCCATTTTATTTAAGAAGTTTTCAAAATATCCACAATGTATTTGTTAATGTATATTTGTTTTTATTTTTTGTGACTCAGATCATAAAAGAAATTATGAATGGAAGTGGATCTTTGTTATTTTTGTGTTTTGTCTCAGAATAACAAACTCTTACAGTGACCCCATGTTGGCTCTTCTACCTGTTTTTCACATAGCTGGTAGCCGTGTTGGGATATGTTGTCCCATTTAGAGCACAGGTCATCTGGATTTGGTAATCTTGTAAACTGTGTATCTGGATCAGGGTGATCCAGTCCAAAGTTGCTTTGAAAAACCGGCATAAAAAAGTAAGGCGGATTACCTGATCCTGCATAGGAGAAAATGTGATTTCAAAACACGAATCATTGTGATCCAAATTAAACTTTTTGAACAACTGGCCCCAGGATTTCAGCTCTTTGTTCATCCAAACAGGTCCTGATAAACACTGAGGAGTTAGGAATATGAAAGATCATAAAATACTTTTTTCTTTGTGTTTATTTAATTCTATTAAAGACATTTTGATCAGAATGACGGTACCTCGATTTAGCTACAGCTTCGGCTGTATTTTGGAAAAGTCCCGCCCCTTTAACTGTCTCCACCAATCATTCTTGGAGGCTTAATCACATGTCATCAGTCTGACCAATCAGAAGTGGTTAAAGTCTTCACTTCCTTGTTCAGATTCTGCTCATAAAGTCTCTCAGCTCCAACAGAAATACCAGCTAAAGCTCGTCTTTAGCGGGGTATCTTGCCACAGAATCCGGTGTCAGACCGTGGAACAAGAGAACAAAACCATGAAGCTCAGAGAAGAGAGTCTGTCTGCATCACTACATCTCCCATGATGCATTGGGTTAAAGTGACAGCGCACAAGGAGATCTGTGGTTAAACGTCATAGAAACCAACGAACACACCTCAAACTGTTTTTATATTTTCTAACTGAACTTTTATTCCATCTTTTAGAGAAAAACAGCTGCAGCTTCCAGCTTTTTCTGCCACAATCATCTCAAAAATGCACGTGAGATTGGGGGGGGGGGGGGCTGTAGATCAATTCAGACTATGAGTTTCTCCTTTTTTTGTTTTTGTTTTGGATGCTGGTGTGGATTTTTGTCAAGGTTAAAGTGTGCCGTGGCTCAGAAAAGGTTGAAAAACTCTGATCTAGACCCACTAGACAGAGCTCTGAACCTTTTTTCTTCAATGATTTGTGATCTTCACTGGTGTCCATGAGCAGCTGTGGTGCAGCGGTAGGGCTGTCGACCCATGATCGTAAGATTTCAGGTTTGATTCCCGCCTTGCACGCCAATGAGTCGTAGTGTCCTTGGACAGGACACTGAACCCCACCTTGCCTCTGGTGGGAGGTTGGTGCCAGTGTTTCGGCAGCGGAGCCGCCATCAGTGTGTAAATGTGTGTGTGAATGTGTGTGTGAATGTGTGTGTGAATGTGTGTGTGACTGGGTGAATGGGACTGTAACTGTAAAGCGCTTTGGACCTTGGAAAGAGGGTAGAAAGCACTGTAACCCTTGTGCTATCCTAGGCACTTTACCGTTGGGAGTTGGGTCATCTAGATTCACTAGACAGAGCTCTGAACCTTTTTTTTCAATTTTTTGTGATCTTCACTGGTGTCAATGGATTACATGAAATTTTTCCACCTTTATCCACCTTTGTCATGGTAGGGAGAACACGTCAAAGTAAGGGTGGGGTCATCCAAGATAGCACAAGGGTTATAAGTATACGCCATTTACCATTTACCATGAATTACATGAAATCCTCTCCACCTTTATCCACCTTTGTCATGGTAGGGAGAACACGTCAATGGAAGGGGGGGGGGGGTCATAGGATAGAACAAGGGTTAAACTGGAACAGCAGTGTTCTGTTGACTAAATGCATAGCAATCACTGTGTGCAGCAGCAAACAGGCAAAGGCCAATCCAGTAATATCGATGGCGACGATCCACTTACAGTCACCAATCAACACCAACAATTCATAGATTAAACTACACTTTGTATTTAATTTACATACGTATGACTGGTTGCTATATGTTTGTCTTTTTACTGGATGAATACAAATTGAAATAATAGTCATTTAATCAGCATCTTTAGCTGTGGTTCCATGTGCAAAATGTGTTTGATCAAAGATCGGATCAGAATTGAACTGTGTACACACGCTAACAGCAACATTTAGCCGTGGATGCAGTTCAGATCCATGTGGTCAAAGCTGCAATGAGGAAACATGTGGGAAGAACATCAGCCTTCATTCTGTCTGGACACGACTGGAAACATGAATCCATGGGATTGTTTCCACGGTTTCTCAGGACTGAGCAGCATTTCTGCATTCAAAGTTAGCTCACACACCGTCCCAGAGCCGCTCCTCTGCTCGGAGACCCGGTTCTAACCCAGAGACCCGCTTCTACCCAGAGAGACCCGGTCCTACCCAGAGACCCGGTCCTACCCAGAGAGACCCGGTTCTACCCAGAGACCCAGTTCTCCAGAGTCCAGCAGCTGGCTCACTCTTCCATGCTCCACCATCAGATCAACAATCAGCAGAACCAGAAAGAAATGCTGATCTGAATGAGTCTGATCGGGCCAGAATGTTCTGAACGGAGTGTTTCCATGACGCCTTTGATCCTGATCAGACGTTCCTTTGGTTACTTTTGGTCGTGGAAACGCTGCTGCTGTTGTTTTGAATCATTAAACAACTAATCCTGAAAATGTTTCCACAGTTTTTCCAGACTCAGAGTTCAGCTGACTACAGTTCCAGTAGCTTGATGACAAGAAGATAGTAAATGAAGACACAGCAACTCTCAACAGGAACAACTAGAACCACTCAGTGTTTTTATCTGAACCGACAACAGTGTTTCCAACAGAAACGTTCTATAAACTGACTTTTTCCTTTTTATTGGAAACACCAAAAAACTTTAGATGATCATTTTACAGACACGTTCTAATACAACTTCTCCACCATGCTAGCAGACAGTCACATGACATCACATAATTGATCACAAGATTTTGGTGTTCATTCTAATTTTTTATTCTAATTGTGCTACTGCATGAAACAGAATAGCTTTTTCAGATTTTCCTTCACTAAACTTCAGTCTTAGTTTGTTTTTTACCCACCCAAAAGCCTTGATAGTTTTACTTTGAAAATAAGAACCTTCATCAACACTCTGCTTTTAGGTTTTTTATTGTTACTTTTGGTGACAGTCGTTCATCTGCAGATGAGAAAGAGTGATGTGGGATCAAATCAGGATCAGCTCAAAGTCCCACTCCAATACTCCAAACAAATTGTATCAATTGTCAAGATGTTCCTAGTGGACCTTTAATTATGATTATGCTGCTTTAACCAAGCTGAAAAAAATTTAGGACCTAGTTTCTGCAGAGCCACAGTAGTTCATTAGAAATTCACCTCTGAGTTGTGAGGGGACTGTGTGCAGAGTAACATACGTGTTTCATGTTTAGATGAAGGATGCAGAATGCTCAACATGTGGGGGAATGAAACAAAAATATCAATACGTGCTAGTTTGTGTGAAGAAGTTGAATATGGTTTTCAGTGAAAATACATACAATTTCATGTTAAACAGACGTTCTTTAGACGAGGATTTTACTAATCTGTTTCTTATGGTATTAAATACTGTCCCTACGGTCACCCTCAATGACTTTACAAAGGTGTACTAAATATTCTAGTAAGCATTGAGTCTTTATTATTTTAATCTTAATTCTGATAATTTGTGAGATTTGATTCGTCTACACTGTTTTAACAGAGAAGATCCATTTCTGCACAGACTGACCTCATAGTTTCATCTCTGTGCGCCAAGAAATGACATAGTGGAGCATGACCCTCCTGGCCGTGAGGCCCCATGTCCTAAATGGTTTCCAACTAACCAGACATTGCAGCTTCATATTGGCAAAACACACCTGATCCATGTAATCAACTGTAGATCAGGCAGGACGTCTGAAGACCAGCAGGAGGTCGTCCCTCAGGGCCTGGAGTTTGACACCCCTGTTGTAAATGGCGTGAATGACGTATACTTGTATAGGGCTCAAAGGCCTAAAGTGCTCTCAGTCCATGCTGTCGTCCAGCCGTCTGTCATTCATAATAACTTTTTGACCTGAATGTTGTCTCTAAAGTTTTTCAAATGATAACTTAACAAATGTTTGTTTGTAAGAGGGACTTTTTGAAACAAACTCCCACAGTTTGGGAGGTTCAGGATGGGCTTGGTGGGTCGAATTTGACAACCGTCCTGAAGCAGAAACAACACTGTCATGCTCTGTGGTCCCAGACAACACCGACAAACTATTGTCATTTTCTGTGGGGCGGGGGTGGGGGTAATTGTACAATAGAACCCATTAATACAGGTGCATAGTTCTGACTGTAGGGTAGGAATACACAACGCTCTGCTGTCAGTGGAGGCATCCAGGCAGGCACACGATCTACACGTAAAAGAGGTTCAAATCTTTCATTTTTATTCATTGAGTGTTGTGAACACAGTTGGGAGTGTCCTGTGGGGTGAGTGACAGGTCAGTGAAAAGATAAGTAGTAAAATACTTGGTAATGCTAAAGCTAACTGAACTTTTATTATCGGGTGATACATCTCAGAATGAATATTTTATGTCACAGTTTAGAGTTTTCCTTCAGGTGACTTTTTAAGTCATTATTAATAATGGCTCCTGTGTAAGACACTGTCATTGAAATGGGAAATGGCAGCCCTTCTTAAAAACCCTAAAGAGCTTTACAGTCACAGTCACTTACAAACACACTAACAACGGCTCCACTGCCAAACACTGGAGCTGACCTCCAACCACCAGGAGCAATGGTTCTGTGTCATGCCCAAGGACGCTTCAAGGCGGGAACTGAACCCGCGATCTTCCATGCAGAGGTCGATCACTCTACCTCTGCACCACGGCCGCCTGTGTTTTCACAAAGCTTTGGATTAGATAACTTATCGTACTGAAATACATCCAATGGATTTGTGAAAACCTACATTTGCTTTTCTCATTGGAATCCGTTGAATTATTTAAGTATGTCTGTTTTTCTATGTTTAGTTTTGTTGGTTTGCTTCAAATTTAGAAACTCCAACTCTGATATATCTCTAAGAAGTAAACTGGAGACATAAAACCAAACTAGCTTTCAAAAGGTAGTTTGGTTGGTGTCAAAACATGTGCATAATTCAGTCACAATTGAGGGAGTTAAAAAAAACTACAAAGAGGTAAATAATGAAAAAATTTAGATTGTTTTACGCCTGGCAGTTGTTACCCGTGCATGGTTAAACAGCCAAAATCCTATCAATAGCCGTGTGTACATTAAGCTTTGAATGAATGAGCCCATTATGAGTGAGATGTCAACATTCACCTGCCTGTTATCTGTCCTGCAGATTCGTGAAATGTTGATGGAGGTTTACTACAGCAATGGCTTGGAATCGGACATTTCCCAGCAGTATCCGCCTCCTTTGATGCCAAAACCTGGCAAAGACAATGCAAGGCTTCAGAAACTCAAGAAGAAAAGGGCCAAGAAGAAAACCAGCCTGTCTCAGACACCCATCCCCTTCCGCTCCTGCTTGTCACCCGTCAATGAAGCCAGCACAGATCTGGAGCACAGTGATCTGTCCAGCCCTCCAAGAACACCGGATCCAATCTCATCTGCATCCACCTTCTCTTTCTATGACCATTCGGCTTCCCCTCAACCTCAGAACAGCACTTATGGCCAACCCATGGGCAACATCCAACCTCAGCCCTGCACAGCTCAGACCATGAACTCTGAAGTCCAGGTCGCCCCCCTGTACCAATGCTCCTCCTTTCTGTTTGATGATGCCACTCCCTTTCTGTTTCCACCTTTGAAACCTGCCCTCTCCTATCCACCACAGAATATGGCAGCACCAGTTCCCCTTCCCGCTGTAAATTCAACCTCAAACTCCCATGGGACAGTCACAACAGCCCCCCCACATTCGGTGGCACTGTCCAGTCCTAAAATATCGACCCACTGCCTCACTCTCTCTGCTCTCACCAGCAACTGTTACCCAGGTCTGTCACATTCTAAAGTAACAGAACTGCATCCTGTTCCAGTGCCACTATCCATTTCAAACACAGAGACACAGCCATTTATAGGCAGCCAGAGGGGCACAAACACTTATCTAGGAGGAAGATCTACAAGTCAGGCATCATCCTGGCCTGCCAGCCCAACCAGCAATGGCAACAGCCTTCATCAAGTGTCATCTGAAGTTACTGCCTCAAAGATTTCACTAATTAAGTCACTTAAGGAGAAAGGATCAGAAGACACACAAGCAAGGATGTACACATCAAGGGCCACCTTTTTTGAGATTTCAAAGCCACTTTCGGTTCAAGACCTCACTCTGATCAACCCGACATATGAGGGAACGTGTTCATCTGCTGGATTCAGAGAGAAAACGACTGAATCAGTGGCTAACACAGATCAGAAACTATCATTACTGAAGTCTCAGAGTGACATTCTTCCAAGCCCAACATCAATTCCTACTCCTTTTCTAAATACATCAAACTACAGTCAACAGCCGGTTACTGAAACACCTGGTTTCAACTCCATCCAGGGTTCACAAGCACCAGATTTTCTGGGACAGAAAACAAAAGTTCTAACTCAAAATGAGCTGTTCCACAGAGATTTCTCAAACACATCTGACACCTCTGCTATGAAATCCATATCAACCTCTATGATACTAAGGCCCAGGACAGACCAAGGTCCAGAGAAAAAAGCCTCATCTTTGCCAACGGTACCATCATTTCTATGTGCACCAGACAAACTCAGACCTTCACCAGTCACTCAAATGCAAACACCATGTTCAAGTCCGGGGTTTTCCTCCTATCGTCCACCTGCAGTGCAGGCTCGCAAGTCTTTAACATCGCTTTTGGAGGCACAAATGTCATTGGGTACCTCAAAGCCCAAGTCCCAGTCTACATATTATGGACTGACCCCAGCAGAATATGCTGCTTATGGTGGAATAAGGACCACTGCATTACATCACAGCCCCAATCCCTCTAATACCAACAAACCCTTCGTAAATGAACCATCCGTCTGCAAGGATGACAAATCCTTCAATGGCCACGAGGATCTCTCCACTTTGCTCCGCAGTGAGACATTCCGTGGTCCTGATCTTTCACCTCCACAGGCTGTCAAAGGCAGCGAAGATGCCGCTCAAGAAAGTTGGCTTGGAGCTCACTGTAATGAAATACAGTTACAGAAAACCTCTAATCTGGACAGGGTCAAAACAATGCAACAATCAACAAATGAGGTTTCCACTTCAAAAGCTACAATACCAGTACTTAAAGGAGGTGAGGTACACTCACAAAGTGTGGTATTTTCTACAGATGCAGGGCTTGCCATGACCCCATACATAGGTAACAGCAGCTATCAGTCAACTTCTTCTTTCACCAACGGTTTTACTCCAAAGGCACAACGTGACCAAGATGACGTAGATAACACAGATAAAACGTATGTTAGAAAACCTCTGATGTTGGATAAAACATGCAGTGAAGAATCTAGAGTTAACGTCTCAAAGGAGTCAGAAAAAGTTGTTAATTTTAGTCTGTTATTAACACAGAGTTCCATTGCTGAATGTAACAACATGAACGAACCTCCAACAGTAGAGCCAGAACTCAAAATTACAGACAGACATTTTGTAAAAAACACCATAGGAGTGCAACAGTTCACCAATGGTCTTTCAGCAAACCTGCCAAATAAAAGAGCCAATGAATTCCTTTTAGGTAAAGAGCAGACATTAATGGGAATGAGAGGTGATACCTTGCTCAGTAATTTTTGGAACAATCCTCCAGTATTTGCTAACACAGAACATCCCCTTCATGAGAGAAGCATTGAGGCGGAACGCAACAATGAACCAAACATGTATTCTAATGAATTCCCTATTCCACAGAGACCAGTCAAATCCTCCACGTGTTCATCATCTGTGCCTAAAAGGAGCAATGGACCCAGTCCTACTGTTAGTGACTCACGTCACATTTGCAGAGAAATTCAGATGGCGGACACAAAAAACCATGCACTAAAACCAGCAGTCCCAACTATCAGCAGTGTTTTATTAGGAAGAGACAATATAGAACCAAACTCTCCCGTGCCCTACGATACTGAAACCAAGTCAGCTGTTTTTTTGGGCAGTAAGTTCTATTCAGACTCAGACACATCACATGTTCTAACAAAACAGCGGGGACACCGTTTTAGCTCAGATATAAACATACAGACCAGGATAGGCTGGAGTGACGTTCCTGAGCAAGGTACAACTTTGAACTCCAACAAAACCTACCAAGAGTATTCCAGTGCAGTGGATGCCACTGTCAGCACTAAAGAAATCAAACGTTGTCTCCACACTTTGAATGTCAGAGCAGAAAATGTTCCTGAAAATGCAGACTTCCAAAGGGAAGACATGAGCATGAACAGTCAAACGACATCTTTCAGTAAGGCATCCACTGAGCCACTTCAGTGTTCCACTCCTGGAACTCCAAAAAACATACAAAGCAAAACTGAACAGACACAGTTTTTCTATTTAAATCGGAAATCTCATGATGTTTCAACAAAAGAAACCCTTGTCCCCAACAAACCCAACATAGAAGCTGTTTTACCAAATAAAGTGGTGAATCTGTCTGCTCTGGAAATTAGCACACCCCCAGTTATCTCCAGTCAAAGGCTTATTGCACCAAAAAGTCCTCTGATCAAGCCAGAAAGACCTTATACTCCATCCACAACCAAATCTGACACCATCAAAACATCAGCTCATGGAACTTCTAATAGTAACCAAACTGAAACTCAACGTCCTGGTAACAAATCCCCACTGATACCTCGGCCTCAAATGACCAATAAAACTGCTGTAAAAGAAAAACACCTCCTAAGTTCAACAATTATTGAAAATAAATGTTTAGCAAGCCCACCGCCAAAAATGAAAACTGTAATACCATCTGAGACGGTACCGTCTATCCACATAGTGAGTGCTGGGGCCGAAACGTATGCCATCAGTAATGAACAGACAACACAGCAGAGTGGGAGCCTTAAGTCTGAAGAAAAATTAGTGTCTGCAAGACCTCCAGGGAACTCACAAAGTCCAATCTCCTCTTTAACTGACCCAAAAACCCTGTTGGAAACGAATTCTCCATCCCCGACAAAAACTGATTCAAATAATCAAAAGGCTTCCATCAAAATGCAGGCTACAGAGGAAGTCTCTCACAACCCACAAACTGCAACATCTTTAAGTCCTGTTTGTATGACAGGGTTGTCCAGAGAGCAGACCCCCCCCACCTGTAATCCTCTTCACATTAATACAACTGTTGACGCTGCAGAGCAGCCTTTTGAACCAACTCTTAAACACGTCTTGAAACCAAAAATAAAACTTCTCTCAACCAAGGACACATTAGTCACTGAAATACAAATGCAGCAACCAATCACCCATGTACAAACCAACTTCTCTTCTGATTCAACTGCAAAAGAAATCAACTCCTCCCATTACCCAGAAGCCAGCATGTCCAGCTTTTACTCTAATCCACTTTTATCCAGCACACCTAATCTCCCAGAAAACTGTCCAAATAAGCATGAAAATCCAGCTCCTGAAGAAATACCAGCCCTGGAATCCCCAAGGCCTCTCACCGAAGCAATGCAGATTATCTCAGACATAAATAGTGTTAAGCACGCGGTAGACAAGCTCACTTTAACCAAGGCAGCAACAAATACTGTCATGAAAGCATCTCTAGGTAAGACTACTGTGACTGACACTGCCACTCCTACCTCTCTGCCTCAGGCTTCAGTCTCAGTCAAAACCCTACCTCCAAACAGAGGAATGTCACCGTCATCTCCGCTAAAAACTGGCCTCCAAGGCAAAAACGATCTGAAGGCCAAAACTGCAGCTGCTGCGACGGAAACTCAGGCAGTCAGGCCCTCCATGAAGTCAGCGACATCAGCTGTATCTTCAGCTACTGACAAGGCAGACACAGTGGGAACGCCACCCGCTACTACAGAACCAAAAGCAGCCCAGAAGCTGAAAGGCCTGAAGGGAAAGCTCAGTGGATGGACGCGACTGAAGAAACACATGGTGGTTGAGCCTGACGAACCGACGTTTCCAGCGCCGGACGCTAAAGCTTCAGGCGGTTCTAGCATCAGCAATGAGGACACCCATCAGGTGGATGTTAACCAGGAGGTTGCTAAGAACCAAGAAGATCCAAAGGCACTCAAGATGTGGGATGCGCTTCTTTTTCAGATGTTTTCTACCAAAGAAAGAATCATGGATCAGATCAACATGAAGAAGAAAGATTCCGAAAAAAAGAACCAGTCAAAAGACAATCAGACAGAGGTTCCTTCTTTTGTCAGTCGCCTGCCTATTTTGCTGTACAGTCCACGGTTTGATGCCCGAAAGTTAAAAGAGGCAGCAGAGAAACCGTTGAAGACAGCGGCGGCTTTTGGAATGGGGTTGATAAAACGCAAATCTCAAGAGGATGAACGGAAGGACTTTAACCGAAAAGCCAAAGGGTTTGGTTCAACAAAAAATACAGATGGAACTGATGATACCCATGGTTTGTAAGAGAAACGACTGATTCAAGATTCATAGCTGAAAGGTCAAGGAGAAAGAATGTAAAATGCCCCACATGTAGAAAGTCTTTTCTATCCTATCCTCCAGAATAGAGAAATGAAGAAATAATTTGTTCTGATGTGTTTTATTGGGAAATTAGTATGCTATGCAAGTTACTGGTGCTTAAAAAGACGATCAATCTGTACTCAGCTTTACTAGTAAAAAAGTAGGATGCAACTTACTTTACAAGAGTAAATGCAATGAAGTTTGTTTATTATGTTTGTGATGTTTTTTAAGAAAAAAAGACAGGTTCAGTATCAACTGCTGCAGGCAGACTTTAAACTTTATAAAAGTGATGTAAGGACTTGTACATTCCTGAAACAACGGGGCATATAGGAAAAATAGGCTAAAATGTAAGAGTCTGGAAGAGAATAAGGTTTTGGAAAGTAAGTGAATAAAAAGGTTCAAAGGTAGTTATCTGGTCTAACTCTGGGGTACTTTTAGCATCTGTGGTTCACAACACTGTTGTGTTCAGAGGGCCGGATTTGGGTCATGGAATATGATACATGTTTGGTCCAGATGTCATAAGACGGCCACAATAAATGGACTGCATGAAGACTGTCCCAAAGTAAACTGCTTTCCAAGTGTGGTCTATGTATACCACTTGGGTTACAGTTAAGGGTATAACGATTGATTGACTTTATCCATGAATTGATTTATATTCCTATGATCCAACCAGATCGATCTGTCTGAAGGAAGTCGTTATAAAAATTGACCTATACCATCATAAAATTGTTTCAAAAATTAAAATACGTTGATTTTGTCAATGTTGGAAAATACCATTTAGATTGAGACATGGAACGTTTATTTTCTAAAATATAGAAACTACCAAGTGCATCACAGCGGACAACACATGTGTGATGTCATCAAAACGGATCAGTCCATCATGATCTGGAAGAAATCCAAGAATCCGGAAAACTTCACTGTTCAGTACCAGGTATTTCTCTCTGAATCACACTGGTGGAAGTTCTGGATAAAGATGATCTGGATCCACTTTAGGTCAAAAATCAGATCGTTAAGAATGAACCAAAATCAACTATGAATTGTATCATCCACCACAAATGATGATACGAATCGAATCGCTACACCCTACAACATAGGCCTAAGTTGTTACTTTATGTTTGAACCCCGCCACAGAGGCATACGGGTCAAATGTATGGATTTAGGTGTGTCACAGTGTGCAAAAATTCAGAATTATTTGGTCGTTATTGATTTTGATGACATTCAAGAGGTCTCATTGTGTATGTCTTGTATGGGTTTGTTCCTCTACGTTAAGGGTTGTTGTCCATCTATCATTAGCCTTGACGGCAGAGACATTTTTCCTGTTTTACAAAGGCGACTTTACACTGGGATAACTGTGTGGCTTTGTTAAATTGAGTAGGTAATTTAAAAAATGTCTATTCATTGGGTTTGGTTTGGTTTCATGTGAGCTAACCTACAGCTGCTGCTGAGACGACAGCATTAACCAAAATAAGCATGAACAATGAGGAGAAAAAAAAGATCAGAGACAAAAACCGACCAGTTCCACCCGTCTGCTGATGTTCATACATCTAGAAGTGGTGTCATCTCCTTTACCCCAGGGAACCAAGCCGGGGCTCATTTGAAAAAGACCCATACCGTCATTTGGGTCAACGTCTGACTGCTGGTCCTCACCCAAGATGTGGTTTGAATTTGACCAAATTAAGCAAAGAATATCAGAATTCCAGTGGACCAAACATGCTAGCATGAAAGCACCCTGAGTAGCTGTCAAAGACTTGTAAACCATTGTGGCCAATTCTCAACTGTAACCTTGAGCTGCAGTAGAAGAGTGTGTCAGAAAAAGAAGAGAAGAGAAGAAGAGTGAACACAAAAGAATGAGGTTTAGAAATGTAGCTACAAGTGTGATGTACTGACAGAGGGATGGGGCAGGAGCTGAAAGGTTGTTGTGGTTTCTTTGACTAACCTCTTGTCTCTGAACCAAAGAGAAAACCAACTGTTTCTGCTAAAGATGCCCGTATCCAGGAGGAATTAGGGTATTGAACCCTGTTGTTACACAGATGCCTGACATGTTTCTGTTTATGTCTTTGACTTAAAAAAGTTATAAAATACTGCAAACCTTGTTTGCTCGTTTGTCTTTTTTTTAAATAGAATTAAGCAGACTGTTATGGTAGTGTATAGCTTTCATTTAAAATAAAATTTCTGTGCATGAAACAAGCAAGCAAACAAAAAAAGGTGATCTTTGTTCAAATGTTTTCTGCAAGTTTTGATTCTGAAATTCTTAATTACAAAAGCAAAGACCTCCAAACATGGTGGACTCTGACATCATGATGAAAGGTTGAAAAGCCACATGGTGTCCGTGTCACAGGCATGATCTGTGTAGTTCATGTGTTCATCATCACATCACCATCTGTTCTGTTCTTCCTACTTTTTCCACGGAGATTACAGAGGAAAACTCTGGGGAAGTATTCAGTATTGACCAGGATGAACAGTTTGTTTAGATCAGAATCAGATTCCTTTCATCGTCATCATGCAGAGCATAACAACAGGATTTTCCAGCAACTCTTTTTCAATAATTACATGTACACTTTAGAATGACTGTTTGGTACAATATCAAAGATTATTGCACAAGTGCAGCAAGAGCATGTCACACTGTACTGGCAGGGCTTATGTTAAGTTGGGGGGGGACTTCACAGCTCTGGATGGGAAGCTGCTTCTCAGGTTTTCATGCTCCAGTATCTCTTTCCAGAGGGTAGAGGTCTGCAGCCTCACCACCAGCCCTCCATCTGACCCGACTGTCGTACACTGAGTCGAGCTGTGGGAGAGGTCCTCCCACAATCCCTTGCGGTTTTCACCCAGTCCGTCCTGTCTTGAGCGGTGCAGCTCCCGTAGCACTCAGACAGAGGATGCTTTCTATGGTGACTCTGTAGAAGTTTCCCAGTAGTTTAGATGGGAGTAAAGTCCTCTTAAGCTTCCTGAGGAAGAAGAGTGTCTATTGTTTGGGACTTAAACTCATACAGTACCGCGCACAAAGCAGTAAAGTCTGTGGGTGACCTGCTGGACGCTCATGTTGTGGGTGTGGTCAACTTTGTCAACCTCACAATAATATTTGCAGCTTCCACTTTATTTCAGAATCCACTGTCATTTTTTTCAGAATTGGCTATATTTTCATCATTTTCTATATCTTTTTTAAGGATTTGCTGTAATTCTCACAGATATTGCTATAATTTTCTTTAGCAATGGGACAACAACCTGCATTACTCAAACATGCTGTTTCACTTCCAGAGAAAGAGGAATGATGTCAGGGATTTCTGTGGATTTTGTTTTTAAAAACTGTAATAACTTCTTGCAAAGTTTTTGAGATTATTTATGGGGAGTTACTGGAAAACTGCCATTATTTGTTTGGGGCATTTCCTTTACTTTATTGACGCTCCCAGTCTGTTTCTGCAGCTTCACAGACTAAAACAAACATGCTGGGGCCTGTTTCAGAAAGGAGGTTAAGTGTAAACTCTGAGTGAGTTAACCCTGAAATCAGGGAAACTCTGGGTTTTCCGTTTCAGAATGGGAGGTTTGTTAAACCAGAGAAAGCAGAGTAAGTCAAACCCGTTTCTGAAAGAGAGGTAACTTCTACTCTGAGTCAGTGTCCATGGTTACTTATGCTGTGAACCTAACCTGGTCAGGAGCAGGTTTTATTCTCCAAACTCAAAGTTTCTGCCGGTCCCCTCCCCTTTTTAAAGACAAAGCGGTATTTTTCGCTTCAACCTTCATTGCCCACATTTCCGTCACACAGAGACGATCTAAGTGACAAGAAAGAATTGTCCTTTTTTGGAGGACCCAATAGACGAGGAGGCTGCATTAATTCATAGAGAATTATATTTACCTCGTACGAGGATTTTGAGAGGACTCGATTTTTTGTCATTTTCCCACACGTTTTTGTTTGAGCGTTACCGTTTTTTGTTGCAGTCAATTATATATATACAATGAAAACAACATTAGATATTGCTATGTAGATGTTTCATATGTCAAATATTGTCAACAAAGCCTACATCATGACATGCTCAAATTTGACCTGATTGAATTATGTTTTATACTTCATTTTTAGCAGCTGCCATGTTCTTTTACTTCCCGCAGGATTGCATCTACATGAAAATGAAATCAGGGACATTGAATTAGATTAATGTAACAATTACTTTTTGGAAACACAATTTGCTAGCACTGCTTACTTTCTTAATCCCATATAAACCTATACCACTTGATCAATACAAGGGTAGTGTTGCAGTGTGTGTGTGCTGAGTGGGGTGCGATCCACGAGAGACAAGGGGAGGGGCGAGTGCAGGTGCAGATGGGGGGGGGGGGGGGGTGAGCACGGAGCGGAGGCGTGTGCGTGGGATATATTGTGTGTTCGGAGGACGGAGCACTTAGTTAAATAAAGAGAAGGTGTCATTCCCAGAATAACTGTTTTGGGGTCATTCTTAATCCGCTCTGGAGGTTGAGGGTTTTGAACGGGGAAGTGAACCCCGAAGGAGAATTGCCTTCTGAAGGAAATCTCCCCTGCGCTTCTGACCACGGTCGGAAAGACGAGAGAAAAGAAAGAAAGGAGAAGTCTTCGCGCAGCGAAAGGTTCAACAGTAGACAAAAGTTCACTTTTAAAAACACAATTGCATGTAATAATAATAAACTGACCAACGTTTGCAAAAGGGGAAGGTTAACAAAAAGTCCTCTTAACATTACCGACGTTAAATACATTTTTCCCCCAGATTGGCTCTGTACACTATGCAGCATTTCATGCAATTACACCAGGAATAACACTTCAAAAGTACACCTAAATATCGCCATTTTTTAATTTCACACCTTACGCTATTTAAAAAGTTATTACAGCCAATATTTTATAACAATGATTTAAATGCAAACTTATGCATTAACGTGAGCAGCTATGTTTTCCATGTTTCCCACGCTAACTGTCTCTGTTTTGCAGATGCAGCGGTGTTGCTTTTCTTCTGGAATATGTGCTCATATTCACTGTAACTCTGCAGCAGCACGTCAAGTTCAGCTGGAGAAAAATATGCAGACCTCTTTGTTTCCACGGTTGTCATGGTGACTCGTAATATCTGCGCTCTATTGATAATGGCTTCTTATGGTCGCGGTGCGCACGCTCAACTCCGATTCAGTCCACTCAGAGTTGATTAACCTTACTCCGATCAGCTTCTCTGAAACAGAAAACTCAGAGTTCAAGTTCAACCTCAGAGTTGGTTGAACCTCCTTTCTGAAACAGGCCCCTGGTCAATAGAATTACAGCCAATGTTTTGCTCTGAAATGTTAGTGGATGAAGTCAGTAGAAGAACAGAACAGATGGTGATGTGATTGTCATAATTCTCAGGCAAGACAGACCCAGTCGCTGAGACCCAGAATGATCACACAGGTGAGTGGCGTGGTAAATAGATTTTAATCTCAAAAGAGACAACAGGAATATTTGACAGGATGGCGTTCCGGACTGGAGTGAGGCTCGTGACATGGCTGGAGGTGGTAACGCGGCTGATAGATCCCAACGTCTTCAGAGACCACAGATGAGTAACAGATGACCTCCACACGGGTGACCTTCGTGTTGATGAACGGCAAGGCTAAACAAGGCATGACCAGACTGAGCCAGGCGTCGTCACCATAAGGAGCAATGAACTGGCGTTGAATGCTGGAGCTGGGTCTCCTTTTGAGCAGCAGGGTTGATGAGGGTGAATTGGTCACAGCTGGTGGAGTCAGGAGCAGAGCAGGGCAGAGGGGGCGGGGCTGACAGAGGCACCATGGCAGTGATGACCAACACATGAACTACACAGATCATGTCTGTGACACGGACACTGAGGCTCTCCATCATTAATAGCAGCTCATCTTGTAGTTTTCATGAACAGATGAGGTCAGAGTCCACCATGTTTGGAGTTCTTTGCTTTTTTAGGTCTTGAAAATATTAGAACTCAAATCACGGGCAACATTTGAATTCAATTCAATTTTATTTCTATAGCTCAAATTCACAACAACAGTCGTCTCGATGGGCTTCGTAATTGTAAAGTAAATATCATTTAAAAAATCATTAGTCATAAGAATCATGAATACATAGAATTCAATAGGAGAATACTAAACTGAACTAAACTAACATCCCTGCTCTTAGACCCCCCTTCTCTGTAAGCAAAAACCCCTAAAAATACAGATCCCAGAAAAAAGTAGAGCAAACCTCAGGGGTGTCCACATGAAGGAGGGATCCTCCCCCAGGATGGACAGGCGATTTACCAGAACTCATAGAGAAGAATTAACTTATCTAACTCTACATCTATATATTTAAAGTCCAGCAGACCAGCTTCATCCAGATAAATGGGGGACGGCTGGGGGCGCCAGACGAGCTGCTTGGCTGCATTTGTCCTTCCATTAGATTCTCCAGTGAGCCGCTTGGACACAGCGCTCTGAACAGCCAGCCTCCTTAACAAGGAGCTTTTACCCAGACGATGAAGGGGATCCACGGTGAGCAAAAACCCCAGAATGACCTGCACAGAGCTGGGACCAAAGTATCAAAGCCTCCCATCAGGAACACACTACACCACCAGGGACTCAAACCCTGCAGGGCCAGACGTGTCCCCCTGCTAAAGCCAGTACATGTGCAGGCCCGTCTAAAGTCTGCTAGAAAGCATTTGGATGATCCAGAAGAAGATTGGGAGAATGTCCTATGGTTAGATGAAACCACAATATAACCTCTTCTGGATCCAAACATGACCTCTACTGGTCATGTTTGCATCCAAAGAACACCAGACCTACTGTAAAGCATGGGAGTGGAAGCATCATGGTCTGGAGCTGTTTATCAACAAAGGGACCAGGACGACTGATTCATGTAAAACGAAGAATGAATGAGGCCATGTATGGTCAGATTTAGAGTGAAAACCTCCTTCCATCAGCATTGAAAATGAAACATGGCTGGGTCTTTCAGCATGACAACCATCCCAAACACACGTTGCCCGGGTAACAAAGACGGGGCTTTGTAAGAAGCCTTTCAAGGTCCTGGAGTGGTCTAGCCAGTCTCCAGGTCTCAACCCCATAGAAAAACTTTGGAGGGAGTTGAAAGTCTGTGTTGCCCAGCAACAGCCCCAAACATCACTGCTCTAGAGGAGATCTGCATGGAGGAATGGACCAAACATCACTGCTGTAGAGGAGATCTGGATGGAGGAATGGACCAAACATCACTGCTCTAGAGGAGATCTACATGGAGGAATGGACCAAAACATCACTGCTCTAGAGGAGATCTAGATGGAGGAATGGACCAAACATCACTGCTGTAGAGGAGATCTGGATGGAGAAATGGACCAAACATCACTGCTCTAGAGGAGATCTACATGGAGGAATGGACCAAAACATCACTGTTGTAGAGGAGATCTGCATGGAGGAATGGACCAAAACATCACTGTTGTAGAGGAGATCTGCATGGAGGAATGGACCAAACATCACTGCTCTAGAGGAGATCTGGATGGAGGAATGGACCAAAACATCACTGCTCTAGAGGAGATCTGGATGGAGGAATGGACCAAAACATCACTGCTCTAGAGGAGATCTGCATGGAGGAATGGACCAAAACATCACTGCTCTAGAGGAGATCTGGATGGAGGAATGGACCAAACATCACTGCTCTAGAGGAGATCTGGATGGAGGAATGGACCAAACATCACTGCTCTAGAGGAGATCTGGATGGAGGAATGGACCAAAACATCACTGCTCTAGAGGAGATCTGGATGGAGGAATGGACCAAACATCACTGCTCTAGAGGAGATCTGGATGGAGGAATGGACCAAAACATCACTGCTCTAGAGGAGATCTGGATGGAGGAATGGACCAAAACATCACTACTCTAGAGGAGATCTGCATGGAGGAATGGACCAAAACATCACTGCTCTAGAGGAGATCTGGATGGAGGAATGGACCAAAACATCACTGCTCTAGAGGAGATCTGCATGGAGGAATGGACCAAAACATCACTGCTCTAGAGGAGATCTGGATGGAGGAATGGACCAAAACATCACTGCTCTAGAGGAGATCTGGATGGAGGAATGGACCAAACATCACTGCTCTAGAGGAGATCTGCATGGAGGAATGGACCAAAACATCACTGCTCTAGAGGAGATCTGGATGGAGGAATGGACCAAAACATCACTGCTCTAGAGGAGATCTGGATGGAGGAATGGACCAAAACATCACTGCTCTAGAGGAGATCTGGATGGAGGAATGGACCAAAACATCACTGCTCTAGAGGAGATCTGGATGGAGGAATGGACCAAAACATCACTGCTCTAGAGGAGATCTGCGTGGAGGAATGGACCAAACATCACTGCTCTAGAGGAGATCTGGATGGAGGAATGGACCAAACATCACTGCTCTAGAGGAGATTTGGATGGAGGAATGGACCAAAACATCACTGCTCTAGAGGAGATCTGGATGGAGGAATGGACCAAACATCACTGCTCTAGAGGAGATCTGGATGGAGGAATGGACCAAAACATCACTGCTCTAGAGGAGATCTGGATGGAGGAATGGACCAAAACATCACTGCTCTAGAGGAGATCTGGATGGAGGAATGGACCAAAACATCACTGCTCTAGAGGAGATCTGCATGGAGGAATGGACCAAAACATCACTGCTCTAGAGGAGATCTGGATGGAGGAATGGACCAAAACATCACTGCTCTAGAGGAGATCTGCATGGAGGAATGGACCAAAACATCACTGCTCTAGAGGAGATCTGGATGGAGGAATGGACCAAACATCACTGCTCTAGAGGAGATCTGGATGGAGGAATGGACCAAAACATCACTGCTCTAGAGGAGATCTGGATGGAGGAATGGACCAAAACATCACTGCTCTAGAGGAGATCTGGATGGAGGAATGGACCAAAACATCACTGCTCTAGAGGAGATCTGGATGGAGGAATGGACCAAAACATCACTGTTGCAGAGGAGATCTGCATGGAGGAATGGACCAAAACATCACTGCTCTAGAGGAGATCTGCATGGAGGAATGGACCAAAACATCACTGCTGTAGAGGAGATCTGCATGGAGGAATGGACCAAAACATCACTGCTCTAGAGGAGATCTGGATGGAGGAATGGACCAAACATCACTGCTCTAGAGGAGATCTGGATGGAGGAATGGACCAAAACATCACTGCTCTAGAGGAGATCTGGATGGAGGAATGGACCAAAACATCACTGCTCTAGAGGAGATCTGGATGGAGGAATGGACCAAAACATCACTGCTCTAGAGGAGATCTGGATGGAGGAATGGACCAAAACATCACTGTTGCAGAGGAGATCTGCATGGAGGAATGGACCAAAACATCACTGCTCTAGAGGAGATCTGCATGGAGGAATGGACCAAAACATCACTGCTGTAGAGGAGATCTGCATGGAGGAATGGACCAAAATACCAGGAACAGTTTGTGAAAACCTAATTTTCAACAAAGGATGTATAACAAAGTATTGAGATGAACTTTTGTTTTTTTGACCAAATACTTATTTTCTACCATAATTCACAAATAAATTCTTTAAAAAAAAAATCAGACGATGTGATTTTCTGGATTATCTTTCTCATTTTGTTTCTCATGGTTTAGGTTTACTAATGAAATTATAGGCCTCTTATCTATTTAAGCTGGAAAACCTGCCCAATTGGTAATTTACTAAATCCTCTTTTCCCCACTGTAGATATCAGACATATAGGTAGATCTTCTGGAGCCGCTCATTTCAAAGCAAGCTTGCATGCTGAAAAGTGTGGGCCCCCTGAGGTAGAGACTGCAGAATAAGACATCTTTCCTCCTCCGACTGGGACCATCCTGCTTTGTTCCCCTTGAAACTCTAGTTTGTTTGTCACAGGTCTTCTTGCTTCTTCTTATGTGCCATTGATTTTTGAATGTTGAATTCTCTCCCAGCTTCTCCATGTTCTATTCCTATGTCACAGAAATCCCATTGCAACTTCCATAGAAAAGGTGGGTTGGAGCAGAGCAGTAGATGGTGACCAGCATCAAACAATGGTAACTCAAACAGGGGTTAGAAACAGTGCTGCTCCATGTGAGGAAACCCGGCGTGTGAAATAAGTGACCAACATTACAATGACGGTATGTGGCGTGCCTCACATGAAGAAATGGCCAATCAAAAAACTACTACATAGACATAGACCCAACTGCTGACGTGCAGTCAGGAGAGGGAAGAAAAGATTATGGGAAGAAAAGAGAAAAGATAAATTCAATTATTATATTTAATCAGTAATTTGTGCTTTGCAGTCATTTTCCATTTAAATGTACCATTTTTGGGTGTTTTCTTTTCAAAATCGCTGAATTTCCGCATTTGCCGTTCAGATACTAAGAAGCGACGTGCGATGAGGCACCAGCCCGCTGAGCCTCACCTTGGATTTTGCAATACCCATGCAGTCAGACGGTACTGCTGTCTCTCTGTATGTCGGTTCAATCACTTGTACTATGAGCTGAGTTTACATAATTTAGCAGATGTATATGATGTACAGTGTTTGTTTTTATAAATAACTGTATGTGAGGGACGTGTTTCTTGTGCTGAGCGCTAAACGCCGGCCAAAAAGCCGCTGGGTGAGGCCAGAAGTTCTCGTGCCTCATGTTAGGGGGCGCTGGTGAGCCCTGAGATTATGATGCTAAAAAATAATAGAATACGTGATAGCAAGCGGCAAAGCATTTACCGCCTTCCAGTCATTTTCAACATGGAGGATTACATCTCTAACCTCAGGAATTTTTCCAAATTGGACTTTCAGTCAAAGCAGGAGATTATTTTGAAAGGAAGACCAACGCCGGATTTACGGATCCTACAGACAACGGGACAGAAGAATCGGTCAGTTCAGGCAGAGTGGTACAGACGAAAAGACTGGCTTTGTGGATGTCCAGCAAGAAACCGCCTTTTCTGCTTTTCCTGTCTTCTGTTTTCCACCTCTAACAACGTCTGGACTGAGATTGGATCCAGCGACCTGAAGAACTTGCAAAGAAGTCTGATTAAACATGAGCGGCCCACTACGCACATCCAGAGTCAGATCGCGCTTAAAACATTCGGGATCGACTTAGCTTTGGATGAACAGCAACGACTCAACATCAGCATCCACAATGCTATGGTGAGGGAGAACAGGGAGATTTTAAAAGATCTCATAAATGCCACCTGCTTCCTGGCCAAACAACAGTTGGCATTTCGTGGAAATGATGAAAGTGCAGGCTCAGCTAATCGTGGGAGCTATGTCGAGTTATTGCATGCTTCTGCAGAGAAAGATGACAGGCTAGCTCGACATCTGGAGACATCTACAGCGTGGTGGAGCGGTCCTTCTCTGCGCTGAAAAGACTCAAAACGTACCATCGGAACAGGACTGATCAAGCCCGACTTCAATGGGAGTGATTTCCATTGAAACAGAGAGACTTTCCAAACTGAAGAAAGACTAGGAAGACTTCTACAAGCAAGTCATCGATTCTTTTATTCAGAAGGAGCGGCGTATGGACTTTATTTACAAGTAAAGGTAAGACGATAACGTTTGTGCTTTTTTCTATGCTGCAGTTTGTATATGAAAAAAAACATGTTGAAACAAAACACGTTAACTGTTGTCAATCAAATGGTGAATAAGTTACTTAGTATGGTTCATATGTTTGTAAATCTGACTGATGACGTCAGTGCCTCACCAGCCATAACCTCACCGCACGTCACTGGACCCAGCAGTCCCGGCGAGCGTTGGGTGGAGGCGGGTACACCCTGGACAGTCATGGAGCTGGACCCATCCCGATCATTATGCGGCTCCCGGGTTGTGAACCGGCAGCCAGGCAGAGAGCGGCTGTGGGACGGGGAGCCCGGCCTGCTCGGGCCTCCTGAACTTGATATTTTTATTTTTTTATGGAGGCTGTAATAATGATGTTATTGTTTTTACCTCTCTGATTAGTGCGAGGCAGCAATACAGGGTGGTGTCAGGAAGGATTAGCTTTGACATCTTCATCACAAAGTCTGAGTTTAAAGCAGCAGCAAATGTTTGACAGAGAAAGATTCAATCAAAAAAGTTCCCGACCTGCTGAAGAAGTTTCTGATGTGAGGAAACAGCTCTGATCAGATGAGGGAGGAATCAGGGAACAGCAGCAGCTAAGAAACTTCAAAACAGAAAATGTTCCTGTGTTAAAAATTATGTATAAGAAAATATACAAATGTCTGTTCAGAAAGATGATCTGTGTCTGGGTTGAGTTCTCAGTGTTATACTGGTTTTATGTGGGGGGGGTAAAAAAACTATAATGTTGCTTCGGTTGAATTATTATAGATCAGAATCAACTTCTACAAAACAAACCAAATCATCTGCAAAAAGAAAAAAAAAACTAATGTTTTCAGATTTATTCTGTAAACTAAATTTTCTCCATTTCAACGTGAAAAATCTCATCAGAAACTGAAAGCTAAGAAATGCTAAATGCCGGCTTCAGCCCCGTTAGGACCGGTGTGTGAAAATATTAAACTGCAGCCTGAAAAAGGTTGGAGACCAACAACCAAGCTATGGGCTTCATCAGAACCAACCTGTAAGGATGCTCCACGGCCACACGGGCCGGTTCTACCGTGAATCTGCATCGTCCTGGAGGGAATCCCACACATGTAAAGTCAGCTGCAGACGTCTGATGGTTTAGTCCGAGTCTGTGATGGGAGAGCTTTCAGCAGCTCCGGTTCAACTTCACACTGTTGGATTGTGGTTTGAGTGTACAGCTCCTTTAAGCTTTGGGTCTCTCTGCACCTCAGTTCTGGAATGGAAGGTTCATCGCTTCCTGTCTTTGAGTCAAATCTCTAAAACTCCTTTTAGAACCGTTTTTTTCTTTGACACCATCAGTTTTGTCGTTCATCCCTTCTGTTGACCATCTTTTTTTTCTTTTAATTGCTGAAGGGTTCAGGCAGCAGCTTATTATGCAAGTGTTCACATTTAGTCAGTGACGGTTTGCTGAGAGATGCCCATGGATGAAACCATTCAGCTAACCAGGAAACCTGGATGAAACGGTGACACAGCTGGACTGGTGTTATGCTGTTATGATCAGCGGTAGCATCAGAAACTCCAGACGCTGACACGGCACTGAACTCAGAAAACCTGCACATGCAGCTTCAAGTTTATTCAGCTCTGACCTTCAGTCATCTCCAGTAAACTCCAAACTGTGTCTGAAACACAAACAAAGACGTTTTATTAGGACGACAATGATCTCTGCTCTGAATCTGGATGTGATATTTAAGGATCATCACTGACACCCAGCTCAGCTAAAACCCTACAGCTGCCCTTTCCAGCAGGCAGATCAGCTCTACGTCCAGACGGTTTGGGGTTCCCACAGCTCACAGCCGTCATTCTGCACCAGAGTCCGCTTAGTTTGGGTTATTCTGGTTCCGTTCAGGTGCAAAATACCTCCCCTACCTGCAGACAAACGCCACCACGCCAACTCCAAGGACCAAGAAGTCTGTTTGAGCTTTGACCGTGAAATGTGACAAATCATTGTGACATGTCGGATCTATTAGTTGCTGTTCTTCGTCTATGGAACGGGGGGGTCCATCTGGTCTGCAGCCAGGGCCCAGCGTCTCTTAGAAAGGAAGGGGTTGCTTCTTTGTCAAACCGCCAATGAAATGCTTTCATGTCGGTTCTGCAGCTCATTGATGGCCAGGTGAGGCACACCTGTGGGCGTGGCTTGGGGGGGCGGGGTTTATTTTCTGTATAATCTGCCAGTGGCACACAAAGGGGGGGCAGCAGAACTGAGCTGGAGAAGCGTGGTCCCTGACGCGTGGGCGTGGCAGAAAGTGGCAGAACTCGGAGGAGCGCCCCCTGGTGCTTGGGGGGGGGAGAAAAGGCCGAACAGATGGCAGAACGCCGGTGGCGCCGGTTGCAGGTCCTGACCAACGTGTTACTGGTCATTGGTGGGAGGAGGAGGAGCTTTACCTGGCGGAGCATGCAGGTGAATCCCCCCCCCCCCCCCCAAACATAAGCTCAGCGGCTGAATCCTGAGACGGTCATGGCCCGCCTGTCCTTTCTAAGCATGTTTGCATGAGGGCTCTTTCCCTGCATGAACGCTTGTAGCAGCAGAGCAGCGACGCTTTACTGACCAGGTCTGAATCCAACAGGAACATTTTCATTTAGTTGAAGCAAACCGTTTTCCATGGAGGACGTCACCCTCAGGGTTTTGGGACCGCGGCACAGCAGACTTTGACTCATCGAGTCGACAAATGGCCATCGATTTGCCTTTATCATGAGCTTTTTATATCCTTGATGTTTTCTATGCACTTTTGCTTATTGTAGTGAACATTCTTAAAGTAAAGGCCTCTGGAGTCGTGTGTCCCCCGTAGATCCCTGCCTTTGTGTCCCCCCCCCTCTGCAGGCTTGTACTCGTACGTGGGAGGGGTCAGCATGCAGAGCTTAGAACAGATCTAGTTGCTTTTGAAGCCCAAAGCACAGCTCACCTGGCTGGGCCATGCTCCTCTGCAGCTGCGTGAGCGTTTCCCCCGTCAGCAGGTGGACCTCGTCTCTGAGGCGGCGATGCCCGTCCAGGGTGAGGTGCCAGAAGCAGGACTTTCTTTTGCCGTCTCTGCACAGCTGGTTGCAGGTCTTGCGGAAGCTGCTGTTGAAGCACAAGTTGTGGCGGATGGTGTTTTTCCAGCCGTCTGGAGCCGTCTGGAAGAAGGGAAAATTCTCCCTGTGAAGGAAAAGAAAGAACATCTTAAGGCCAAAAGGACTCTTCCCTCAGAATCTGCCTTCAGCATTTGGATCAAATGTTGTCAAACTCCCGTTTATTAACGGGTTTAAATCTGCTCCTAAAGAGTTTGTGGTTCTTTAGGTATATTTCTCTAAAAGTTGTCCAAAGGTCTAAGTTGTCTAAAGGTCCTTTAATAATGTAGCATTAACATTAACAGATTTCTGTCAGACATAGAAGGGGCTACAGACCCCCCCGGTGTTCTATGGAACGCGTGGTCTTGTAATACGGAGGTTCTGAGCTTCTGTCATTGCGGGTCTGCTCAGAGATTGTTAGGACGTGTGGGGAAGGGGGGAGTTAAGGTCAGGCAGGGACATAAAGACCCACAGAGACCCACAGGGACCCGCAGAGACCCGCAGAGACCCACAGAGACCCGCAGAGACCCGCAGAGACCCGCAGAGACCCGCGACTGTGAAGCAGCTTGAATCAGAGTTCTGGTCTAACTAGTCGACATCTGCTGATTGGACGAGCCTAAATGTGGTTCACCTTTCAGAAAACGCTCTAGTTTAGGCCAGGGGTCCCTTTTTACTTTAGAACAGTAGATCAAGTCAACACAGAGCCCACCGTGCAGAGTCACACTGGATGCTGCTGTCAAAATGCAGAAACGAAAAACCGAAACGGGAGAAACAAAAAGAATAAAAAACAATGAAGATTTGCAAACCATCTACTGACTGAAGACCACTAACATGAAGACATGAGCGTCTTGAGAGTCTGCAGAAGTGAATGGAAGACATCAGACCATGGCTGGAGCTGAACTTCCTCTGAATGAAAAGACACAGGCTGTTGTGGCAGTTGCAGTGCTGTTGCCCCCTGAACCTCTATGCTCCTTTTATTAGGGATCTTGGGGTAAACTTTAGGGGTATTTGAGCTTTCTACTCTGTGTTCTTCAGACATTTTCTCACCGTCCAACATTATTAAACTCTTCCAAACCTCTGCAGGTACGTTTTCAGAACCAACTGCCTTTCCACTCGTCCTCCTCTTCAAAGTCTTCCTCAGTGCTGCTCCACAGCCATTGGTCAGTTTTTCAAGGTCCTTTTGCCTTTCCGTCCGTCCGTTTTGTCAGCCTGCACAGATCCACCTCATGTCCTGAACACCTCAAAGTTCTCGTCACTCCAGACGTCCTCATCCCACCACAGTAAGTAAATCTTTCTTTCTGTAGCACTTTTCTCAGAGAGCGACTCACAAAGTGCTTCACAATGTTAAAACTATATAAAATCAGTAGCGAGACCCAATAAACACATACGGATAAGAGTAAACAAACACTCAGGCAGAATCCGCTGAACGCTCTCCTGAACAGCCGCTCTGTCACCGCCCTTCTCCTGACCATTGACCACAATCCTGCTGAGATGAAAGGGAAACTTCTTCACAACTAGTTCTGAGTCGTTTGTCGCTAACAACACAACTGCTGGAAGAACCTTTGGAGAGTCTCATTTCAAATCTGATCAATCCGTGGACAAGAGTAGAACATCTCAGTCATTGTTTGAATGATGTGGGTTGAAAATCTTTGCCTTGGTTGGATTTTTTCTTTTTTTTTTAGTGTTTTTGAGCAGACATGCTGTCCTGACCTGGTAAAGTTGTAGATCTGCTGGACTTTGAGGCATCCAGTGTGACTGCTTTTGAGGGCCAAAGCGATGAGGATGCAGTAATTCACAGGCGGCCGAGGCCAACAACCTGGCTTCAACGCACTCATGTCCTGGAAACAAACAGGATGATTTCAGTCAATCAGCACAAATACTGACATTACAGCAAAGAAACAACTGCATTGCCCCACCGGCTGGAAACCCTCCAAACGTCTGATCAAGTCACAACATGTGACCCAAAGACCTTCTCACCGTGACCTTGGTGGTCCTCCCCAGGCGCCTGCTCTTGGCTGGCCGGCGAAACGCCGCAGCAGTCTTGGTCTGTCAGGAAAAGGAAAAGTGTTTCCATGTCTCCAGAGGTTACCAGAATGGAAAAAAACATGATCAAACAACACCAACGTCCAGACCTCAAGCAGAAATGCATGCTGGATTTCTGCTGATGTTCAGTATTCAAGCACTTCCTGGTCATGCAAGTGTTTCTCACTCATTAGACTAATACAGTCATGGAGGTGCACACACTTCTCAGACTTGGCTCATTTATCTTTTAGCTCTGCAGAGACCGTCTTGTTTTGAACACGCTCTCTGCTTTACCTTTACCTGCTGCATCTCTGGCCTCTGATGGACTAAAGGTGGGGAGGATGAAGGATCAGCTACGTTTAGCAGATCTTCTCTTTTGGTGCAAATCAGAAATTTGCTGAAATGCTGCAAAAACTTTCCTCCCGTCAGGATAGTCGGAGGCGGCGGATTGACGTTTTTACCTCATGCTGAGCAGAAGAGGAGGCGGCGTTTACGGGTTGACCTCTGAAGAGACGCTCTGCAGCTTCAGGCCTTCCCTCAGCCACGCCCCTCACAGGTCCAGCGGCGCCGCGCTCGTACTGGACGGAACAGGCCAGGTTGGGATTGACCAGCAGCCAGAGGCTGGGCTTAAAGCCGTCTGGAAAAGAAAAGCTGTCACAGCAGGTAGAGCATCCTGGAAACTGCAGCCAGAGACGAACCGCAGGTTTTCTGAGGGAAGCGGCACAGAAGGAGACGTGGTGAACTGATCCGACGTCTCCAGGCTTCATTTACAACCAGAAATACTTCAACAGAACTGAAACTTTGAAGACTTTCACATTAGCCTGTATTTTACGAACAGCTGAAGAAGAAAAACTGCCAAAATTCATTTTTGTCATCCAGATTAGATCATTTTTAATGGGCTATAGTTTGCTTTTTGAGGAATTTTGCCTTTTTTTAATGGTTTTTAGCTAAAGACGGGTTCACGGTTCTTCTGGACCAGGCTCAGATCAGGCTGATCACAAAGCTTCAGCTTCATCTTCATGAGGTTTCTGGAAGAATTCTGGATCCTTCCATAACACCACTTCATGCTGATGAAGACCACAGGGAGCAGAGACAAGTCTTCCTCCTGACGCACAGAGATTTCTCCTTTTTGTTTTGAAGATGTTCTGCTGGATGTGATTTAAAAACTTACAGTTAAAGAGTTTTGAAGCAATCTGAGCTGTTTTCTGAATCCATCCGTCCCTTCCAGCACCAAAGACGTGACAGAGCCGACATGAGTGCTTCTCATTAGTTTTAAATGTCGTTATGGAAGTGAATTCTGGCTATTCTATTCTGGCTGATAGATTCTCTCTTCAAAGTTTGAACACGACTTCATTTGTTCCCACCTGCTCACAGGTCTCCATTGGAATCTGAATTCACTGCAGTTCAATCTTTCAACAGAGGAGAATTTTTCCTCTCCGTCTCGTTGGCCTGTATTTCAAATCTCTCTTCCTAACAGGCAGGTCTCCTCTAGAGCCCTCGGTTTGTGGTCCAGCAGACCTTCTGACAGACACAGCAGAACTTAATCCACATGGCTCCTCCTAACTGTGGAGGGTTTGAATCCCCAGAACTGACTTTCTTCAGGACCTTCTGATGACGCTGAACTCACCGGACGTTTTATGGTTCCAGACAAACGGGTCTGACTTCCTCAGGGTTCCTGCTGAAGGTCTTTCAGCCGCATGTTGATCCTTCAGCTTCTCATCTGGAAGGGAAAGAACTAATCTGATGGATTTCATTTTTATCCATTTTTTTCATTTGAAAATTAGAATAGTTGATACTTTTACTGTTAACAGTTCAGTGACATCATTGCCTTGGTGATTTTATTTAAATCCTAATAACAGCCATCAGCCAATGAACTGATAAAACAATCTTTCACCCAGGAGGAGCTGGTCGGTGGTGGTTGGCAGCTTCAGCTCCCTGTGCATGTCCCAGTCCATCAGCCCCACGGAGCAGTGAAGGTCCAGGAGTCGAGGGCTGGTCTTCAGCTCTAGCGTCATGGCCAGCTGGTTTCCCTGATTTCTGGAGGGTTTTGGAACCATAATGACCAACAGCAGGGCCTGCTGGCTGTGGGGGCAGCAGGTGGGGCAGAGCAGCCTGATTGGCCTCAATTAGTCCAGAAGAGTGCAGCCTGTGAATGTGGGGCCCTGAGTCTGAGTCCATGGAGGTCTGAGTCCATGGAGGTCTGGGTCCATGGAGGTCTGGGTCTGAGTCCATGGAGGTCTGGGTCCATGGAGGTCTGGGTCCATGGAGGTCTGGGTTTGAGTCCATAGAGGTCTGAGTCTGAGTCCATGGAGGTCTGGGTCCATGGAGGTCTGGGTCCATGAAGGTCTGAGTCCATGGAGGTCTGAGTCCATGGAGGTCTGGGTCCATAGAGGTCTGGGTCTGAGTCCATGGAGGTCTGGGTCCATGGAGGTCTGGGTTTGAGTCCATAGAGGTCTGAGTCTGAGTCCATGGAGGTCTGGGTCCATGGAGGTCTGGGTCCATGAAGGTCTGAGTCCATGGAGGTCTGAGTCCATGGAGGTCTGGGTCCATAGAGGTCTGGGTCTGAGTCCATGGAGGTCTGGGTCCATGGAGGTCTGGGTTTGAGTCCATAGAGGTCTGAGTCTGAGTCCATGGAGGTCTGGGTCCATGGAGGTCTGGGTTTGAGTCCATAGAGGTCTGAGTCTGAGTCCATGGAGGTCTGGGTCCATGGAGGTCTGGGTCCATGAAGGTCTGAGTCCATGGAGGTCTGAGTCCATGGAGGTCTGGGTCCATAGAGGTCTGGGTCTGAGTCCATGGAGGTCTGGGTCCATGGAGGTCTGGGTTTGAGTCCATAGAGGTCTGAGTCTGAGTCCATGGAGGTCTGGGTCCATGGAGGTCTGGGTCTGAGTCCATGGAGGTCTGGGTCCATGAAGGTCTGAGTCCATGGAGGTCTGAGTCCATGGAGGTCTGGGTCCATAGAGGTCTGAGTCCCTGGTCTGGAGCAGGTTTAGTTGAAGGTTAGTTTGTTTTCAGAGAGGTGCAGCAGCATGGCGTGTCCATTTGAAGATGATGTAGTGGATGAAGAAGCTCAGATAATACTTTTTCCACCGTGAGAGGCTGATAAGACCATATATGGATGTTTAAAGAGAAACTTTTTACTTTGATCTAACTTCATTATTTTCTTCAGTTAAGATACATCATTTTTTGTTATGGTCACCCTAAAAATTACACGTAGTTTTCTCAGACAATTATTTTCGTTTCATTCAAATTAATACTATTAAGTAGGTGTAACTTTGGTGCTGCTGTTAGATTGGCACCGCAAGGGATTGTGGGATACCATTCCCTTTGCCTGTCTAATGCAGACGTTGAGGCTAATGGAGTAATGTGACATTTAGTTAGATAAATAAATACAAACATTTGAGTTGAATAAACAATTATTGAGTTTGAATAAATTTAACTAAATTATTTGTTACCAATAGGAGTAATTCATTTAAGTTTACAAGGGAAATGGAAACAAGATCAGAAACTCCTGCGTTTACTTTGTCTGTTATTTTTCTCCAAGCAGAAACTCTTTCTTTTGCTGATGATGCAGTCGTGTTACTTTGTTGATGGTCTTATAATCTTCAAACGTCGTCATTTAAATCTCAGACTCCGTCTCACTGAAGTGTAGCGTCTCTTTTTTTTCTCCAGGCGTTTCCATGGTGACTCTGGAAATCGGTGATCCATTGAGAATGTCTTTATGTACCTGACGTGCACGTGGGTTAACCCAGGGTTACCAAGTCGAGCGTACTTACGCCAACTCATATCCGGTCTTCTGGAACCGACATACCCAGAGTAAGCAAGTTCAGGAGGATTTCAGCCAGAGTTCAGGCTTAAAGTCAGGCTAGTTTAAACATGCTTCCTGGAATACCCCCCTGGTGTCAAGGTGACCCAATGACAGAAATCCTGGGTCAGAATGGTCCAATATTTACAACAACCTGCTGGATGCTGCAGAGAGGATTTCAAATAAAACAGTCGCTAACAACATGTCAGCCTTGAAATGATGGATCCACAGGTCAGATTAGTTAGTTGGTTTAGATTAGTTTAGTTAGTTAGATTGTCTCTGGGTTTTTTTCTGCTGTTTTCATTTTTCTTTATAAGATATTCTTGACCTTTTGTGGAATGAACCTCTACTGATAAACAAGGAAACACTAACTTATTAGGAAATAAATGAATCAATGAGCTTAATGACCTGACTGATGCTCAGCTGTTCTACATCATCAGAAAGTGTGTAGAAGAGAACGGCTGTGTGGGCGGAGCTACATTTAAATGAAACGTAATCACATGAAAAATGTCTGTAAAATGTAAATAAATCCTAAAAGCGTGTTCTGAATCCGTTCTACTGCAGAGATAAACGTGAGGATTAGGAATCATTGAGCAAAGGCCTCAGTCTGAACTGTTGGATCCACTCCATCAGAAGATTCTAGAGGAAAATGAGGACTTATCAATGGATACTGATGAAAGCCATTGGGACGAGGCGTGTGCTGAAGCACATACGTGTCCCATGTAGATTTGAAATGACTGATGCTTTTATGAACTACACCAGAGCAACTAAACAAAGACAACAAGAACATCTAAACGTTGTTCAAACGTGGATCTAAAGGTGCGTTAATACGTTCCTGCATGTGGAGGAAGTTTGAACAGTAATGCTGAGTCCTCATTCATTTCTACTGTGTGGTTCTCTGTGAACGTTTTCAGGAAAACCTGCATGTTTGTACATTTATTGGGTTTCTTTGGACAGAATAACTTCTATCCATGAAGCTAAGCAGTTCCATGAGTCCAGCTTCATGCTGGCTGTCATATTCTCCTTGAAGCTGTTTTCATTGTTATATCTTCTTCAGTGTTCCACCGCTTATTCACCGATTGTTTCAGTCACTAGGCTCCTCCGGTACCATCTGGGTACCATAGGACGCCTGTGTGGTTCTCTGTGATCATGGATTCTGTAGGTTTGTGGGGGGGACTATTGTATGTGTGTTTATGTTGAATAAATGTCATGCAGTGCAGCCCTTTGCTGGTCAGAGAAATGCACTTATTGTTGTGATTGCTGGGTTGTCATGACAACGTAATTGTCTTGAGTTCAGAGTGAGGAAGCTGTCAAAGGGTCAGCGGTGTGTGAGAGGCAGAAGCTGCTGCTTTGCTTTCAAATGTACCGCCCTCACTCATCAGCGTGGAAGCTACCATGAAAATGACCAAAACACCAACCTATGAAGAAAAGGATGTTTCTCCTCCAAGCTGGGGTCCTCCCCCAGAGGCCTGGGGGCTTGAGGCTCCTGCAGCATCCCAGCTGATCCTGTTCTTTCCTGGACTGAGGGTTTTTCAGGGCTCGTCTGTTCTGAGGAGGGGTTCTAGTTTACCGGTTCTTGTCTATTCATTTTTCCACAGATGTTCTCTGCAGGCTGACGTTTGCTTGTACTTGACTTTTTTCTGAAGTGTCTTTCATGACACGACTGTCGGTTTTCCAAATATCAACATTCATGTGCTGCTATCATAACCGGAGGACGAGGATGCCACATTCCTTCCATGAATCTATTCTGGCTGGACTCTACATCCTCCATGCGTCTCTCTGCGTCGGCTCTCCAGACGTGGAGCTCAGGAATCTTCCTCCGCAGCGTCGGCTCTCCTCATCCTCCACCATGAGTCAGGCCGTTCTGGACACTGATGTGTTCCTGCATGGTATTCCAGACGCCGGCCTAACGCTGAGTCAGGCGTTAGGTTCAGCCCACTTCCTGTTGGACAGGTGAGACGTTGACCTTAAAGGAAGAACAAAGCTGCAGGTTTCTCCAAAGCTGCATCAGAGCAGCCTGTTTAATGTTACACCAGAACCACAAAACACTTTACATAGACAACTACACACAAACTCATGTTCATATACACAATCAAGGAAGGGGGCGGGGCTTGTGTCATGACATGCAGACAGTGAACCTGGAATGTCCAGTATTTACACGCCGACATGAACAGCAGCTCTGGTCTCTGCTCTGCTCCAGGCTGGAGCTTTACATCTGCTCTAACTTAGGTTTTACAATCTGAGTTCAGCCTCATTCTAGTTTTATTTAGCATAGAGCTGAATAAACATACGGCTTCAGAAAGCGGCGTGTTGACGACTCAGAGTGGAGCAACTCTTCAAACTGTGGATGGACGGGAAAATGCCTCATGACAACGACAGGAGCTGAACCACTGAACTGCAACTGGACAGACGAGGAGTTAAATGATGGTGGAAGAAGCTGAGCATTCAGAAAATGGGGATGTAGTTGTCGATTTTGGCGCGGTGCCGCTGGGCGATGCACTCTGCGATCCAGACGATGTTCCTGCACTCCTGCTCCTTCAGCTTGACGTAGGCGTAGAAGACGCTGAAGTGGAACTGGTTGAGGAAGGCCAGCTTGTTCAGCTTCACCTGGAAATGGAAGGAAGAGGCGGTTGGACCAAACAGCATCAACGTCTGCATCAACGTCTGCATGAACGTCTGCATTCCCGTCTGCCTCAACGTCTGCCTCAACGTCTGCCTCAACGTCTGCCTCAACGTCTGCCTCAACGTCTGCCTCAACGTCTGCCTCAACGTCTGCCTCCACGTCTGCCTCCACGTCTGCCTCCACGTCTGCCTCCACGTCTGCCTCCACGTCTGCCTCCACGTCTGCATTCCCGTCTGCCTCAACGTCTGCCTCCACGTCTGCCTCCACGTCTGCCTCCACGTCTGCCTCCACGTCTGCCTCCACGTCTGCCTCCACGTCTGCATTCCCGTCTGCCTCAACGTCTGCCTCAACGTCTGCCTCAACGTCTGCCTCAACGTCTGCCTCAACGTCTGCCTCAACGTCTGCCTCAACGTCTGCATCAACGTCTGCCTCAACGTCTGCATCCACGTCTGCATGAACGTCTGCATGAACGTCTTCATGAAAGTCTGCCTCCACGTCTGTCTCCACGTCTGCCTCATCGTCTGCATCAACGTCTCCATGAACGTCTGCCTCAACGTTTGCATCCACGTCTGCATCCACGTCTGCATGAACGTCTGCATGAAAGTCTGCCTCCACGTCTGTCTCCACGTCTGCCTCCACGTCTGCCTCCACGTCTGCCTCCACGTCTGCCTCCACGTCTGCCTCCACGTCTGCCTCCACGTCTGCATTCCCGTCTGCCTCAACGTCTGCCTCCACGTCTGCCTCCACGTCTGCCTCCACGTCTGCCTCCACGTCTGCCTCCACGTCTGCCTCCACGTCTGCATTCCCGTCTGCCTCAACGTCTGCCTCAACGTCTGCCTCAACGTCTGCCTCAACGTCTGCCTCAACGTCTGCCTCAACGTCTGCCTCAACGTCTGCATCAACGTCTGCCTCAACGTCTGCATCCACGTCTGCATGAACGTCTGCATGAACGTCTTCATGAAAGTCTGCCTCCACGTCTGTCTCCACGTCTGCCTCATCGTCTGCATCAACGTCTCCATGAACGTCTGCCTCAACGTTTGCATCCACGTCTGCATCCACGTCTGCATGAACGTCTGCATGAAAGTCTGCCTCCACGTCTGTCTCCACGTCTGCCTCCACGTCTGCATGAACGTCTGCATGAACGTCTGCCTCCACGTCTGCCTCCACGTCTGCATGAACGTCTGCATGAAAGTCTGCCTCCACATCTGTCTCCACGTCTGCCTCCACGTCTGCATGAACGTCTGCCTCCACGTCTGCATGAACGTCTGCATGAAAGTCTGCCTCCACGTCTGCCTCCACGTCTGCCTCCACGTCTGCCTCCACGTCTGCATGAACGTCTGCCTCCACGTCTGCCTCCACGTCTGCATCAACGTCTGCATGAACGTCTGCCTCAACGTCTGCATCCACGTCTGCCTCAACGTCTGCATCCACGTCTGCATCAACATTGCGGCTGGGTAGCTCGGTTGGTAAGCTACCATGCAGGAAACCAGGGTTCGATTCCCGGAGGGGAATAAACAATGGTACTGGGGGCAATTACCATATCAATGGCGAGCAATTAACATCACCCAGTGAGGGTCTTTAGGCAAGACCCTTAACGCTACCGAGCGCGGTTTGGCTGCAGCTCACCGCTCCCCAAGGGGATGGGTCAAAATTTCCCTTTGTGGGATAAATACAGTGTACTAAAAAAATAAAAATAAATGAACGTCTGCATCAACGTCTGCATCCACGTCTGCATCAACGTCTGCATCCACGTCTGCATCAACGTCTGCATCTACGTCTTGTGATGAACTGCTGGCAGCTCCTGCTTCCTGCTGCACGTCTAGCTCCACATAAAAACTTCCTGAAGGCTTTCCGCCGACTCACCTCGTGCTCAAAGAAACGGTCCTCCAGGGTTTTATCTCCAGGGTTGCTGCCAGCTCCTTCAAACAGCAGCTTGTACTCCTGCAAACATAAAAACGCACAAATGATGACATCAAACCACAAAAACTGTCATGGTGATGATTGACAGTCTAGTGAGGATGGAGGACTCAGTTGGTCTGGGAGGAGCTTCAGACTCACGGGGTAGAAATCTGCCACGGCCTTCACTTGCTCGTAATCGTCTGCACGCGCCAGCTGAGCAAGGCCTTCTGGGTAAAGCTTGCCACAGTGGGGGAAGAGCTTGGCCCGGTCCTCTTTGGACAGCTCCGTCCCAAACGAGTTGATGGTGATGATGAAGGCTCTGCGGTCTGCCTCGAACTGGTAAATGGTAAATGGCGTATACTTATACAGCACTTTCTACCTTCTTATGAAGGCCCAAAGCGCTTTACAGTCACAGTCCCATCCACCCATGCACACACACATTCACACACACATTCACACACTGGTGGCGGCTCCGCTGCCGAACACTGGCGCCAACCTCCCACCAGAGGCAAGGTGGGGTTCAGTGTCTTGCCCAAGAACACTTTGACACATGGGCGTGCAAGGCGGGAATTGAACCTGCAATCTTACGATCATGGGTCGACCGCCCTACCACTAGAGCGTGTCAGGCCGGACCCCCAGAGAGGTTAGAACCACAGGAGACCACACGCTCACATGCACACTCATGGATGCCTGACACGCTCACGTGCACACATGGAGGCCTCACTCACACGTGCACGCTCATGGACGCCTGACATGCACACTCACACGCACTTTGACACCTCACACGCTCACGTGCACGCTCATGGACGCCTGACACGCTCAAGTGCACACGTGCACACACATGAACAGCTAACATGCACATGTGTCTGCTCATGGACACGTGCACCCTCATGGACACCTGACACGCTCAAGTGCACACGTGCACACACATGAACAGCTAACATGCACATGCACCTGCTCATGGACACGTGCACGCTCATGGACGGCTGACATGCACATGTACGACACACACACAGGCGGACGGCTTACACACCCGTGTTGCAGCGCATGTGCATTCACGTGCACTCAGACGTGCTCTGAGGCTTACCTCCAGGATTGGACACATGGTGTCGGCTGTGGTTCCTCCGAGGTTGGAGCAGAACTTGTAAAAAGCCTCTAGATAAGCCTAACGGGAGGAAAACACGGACCGTTACTGCAGGCCTTCAATCTAATGATCTGTGGAACACGGATTTCAGCTGAAAGTTATTGTTTTCAAACAGAAACCAACAGCTTAAAGCTAAATTAGCTGCATTAACACATTAGGCATTTTACAGTCGTTCCTGGTTTACTGCAGAAGTCGCGTTTCAAGGCTGTAGAACTCCTCACTACACACACATTTGTTTCCTGTTTGAAATGTCAAAGTTCAACCTTCATAAAAAAGTCCAGTTTTATAGAATTGAACCCCAGATCAAAGGTTTGTGTGAAACTGAAGCCATTCTGTCCAGAAGACAGGGCAGAGGAGACTGATTGACAGGATCAACAGCCAATCACAACCCAGAACAGTACGCTGTGAAAAACAACCTGCAGAACTGCAGAGAAAGGAACCCAGGAAGCAGCGAGAAGGTCAAAGGTGACTGTGATACAGTGAGGGAACATTTACATGCAGGTGGATGAGCCACTGTAACCCTGTTAGATGTAGCTGGATCCAAATCCTAGAACTCACAGGATAAACCTATAGATCCCTTGAAGGATCAAACACAGAAAAAGTGACCAACCCAAAGCTGATGCTAACAACAAACTTTACAAACCATTTAAGACTAAACATTTTACTGAATATGTCTTCTTTTGACAATATTTCTTACATGATTCAGGTCAAAAACACACGCGCTGGATTCTCTTTGAAAAAATATTTATATTCTTTTAAAAAAAAAAGGTCTACAGAGAAGCTGCTGCAGCGCCCCCTCCTGGTCTGGAGTCATCCAGCAGCCTTTGACAGTTTCAGGGTAACAGCTTTGGGTTTTTCTGTCTAATCTGCAGCATCTTCCTGGCAGTTCTTCACCTGATTCCACATCCTCTCTAAGGTTATGAACATGACAGTTCTGCAGGAAACCATCAGCCTGACACAGGAAGGACTGCAGCTGTGGGTGGAAGATGCAGCTCAACCTTCTCCACGTTTGCTGGACGACATACTAAAAGCATACTCCACCTTGTAGAGCGTGTTACGGATGATTTCAATGTTCATCTCGTCCAAGTCCTGCTCAGAAATGCAGTCCTGGAAGAACGCGGCTGGACAGAGAAACAGGACGTCAGAGCCAACCCCCCCGGCTTTCCCTCACATTCAGATGCAGAGGCAGTTTCATACCCAGGGGGGTGTCCACCAGAATGGCATTGTACAGCTCAGCAGGGGTCTGGGCGATGTTGACGGCCTCCATCTGCTCAAAGCTCCCCAGAGGGTGACACTTGGGCACCAGCTCAGAGATGGCGCGCTGGTGCAGCGTCCCCGTGATCAGCAGGATGACGTTATCGATCATGTAGCTGTACCTGAGTCCAGAACGGGTCGACACCAAACAGAACTTATTAAGCTGAACCGCTGATGTTTGAAGAGAGTGACATGTTTGCTTCATGTAGGAACTGAATTCAGGGGATTTTAGAGCTGCAGGGGTTTGATGCATGCTTGCATCAGTCAGCATAAGGGAGTAACTTTAACTAGGATGTCCCAATCAAGTTATTGGGTCCCAATCCAGACCTGAGAGCTGGTTTCGAGTATCAGCGTGCTGAATGACAGACAGGACTCTCCAGCAAAAAGCACAAAGGTCAGCCCTGCACCGCAGCAACAGCATGTGGACTAAAATGTTCATGTTTGTCCTGTAAAGCCTGAAAACATTAGAATCTTTGTGTAGAATTGATTTTTTTTTTCAAATGGAACTGATCAAACAGTTTTCTGTTTTATTTCTGTTGTCTTTTGAAACTTGAAAGTCTTGCTTTAACCGTGTTCCTTCAGTAAATCTGTTATGTCTGAAGTATGAAAGGAAATCAATATTTATCTGCTGATGATCATGAGCCACAGAGTCTTCAGACTTCACTAATACAGGTATTTGGATTATTTAGTGACATATCGTTATCACTTGATATGAATAAAACTACATTAGTGAACTAAAAGACATTCTGCATCGCCCCGCCCTGATAATAACAAATATCTAACACACATATCCAATCCCTCATCAGACCCGAGTCTGACGCCACGTCAGTCAGGTCATCTCTAACTTTAGCATCCTTCATGAACGCAGAGAGCTGAAATGAGGACATCTCTTCCTACTCCATCATCCGTAGATTCTGTCATTCATCAGCCACGTGAGTTTGTTCTACATACGTGATGAAATCCATGAAGCTCGCCAGCGGTTCATAAGACTGGTTCCTCATGTGGCGGAACTCCACCACCATCTTCTCCTTCAGCTTGTCGTCGATGACCGACACGGTGAGAGGAGACGCCTCGTTGGCCAGGAAGCTGCCATAGTCGGTGCTCTGCAGGTGGAGCTTCAGGTCTGCAGGACAAGAACACGTCAAGGACACGTTAAGTAGCATCCCCCGTGTCTGCATGAGCAACGGAGGCCAGACGGGACGGCACATCTCCGGTCCATGAACCGTTTCCAGGAAGAGCGTCTTAGTCCAGCAGCTTGACTCAGCGTCAGGTCAGTGGAAAAACCTGGAGGAGCAGAACCTTCAGCTCCATGAGCACAGATGGTTCATGTGAGCCAAACATCCTCATTTACTGTTATTGCAGGAGTTTCACTGCCATTCTTTAATGTGGGACAGTGGGAACATTCATATATCATACATGTGTGTCATCAATTCTTGGTAAGGTGGAAGGGTCTCGGGTCTTTAAAGACCTGCAGTGTTTTTCTGCAGCGGTTACAGGCCCTCCAGACCAACAGTCAACCATGAACTGCCAAGCTAACTAACACAACTTCCCCAATTTACCTCACGTCAACCTAAGGTCACGCGGCGTGAGCCTAAAGGTCGTTGTTGGCCCGTTTCCGGTGTAAAACGTACGTACTGACATTATTAGCTACAGTAAATGAAGCCATGATGAGAAAACCCGGCAGAACTGTTTCTGGCTGAGCGAGCTATGCTAGCAGGGAGAATGACAGCTGCTAGCAGCTAGCTTGCTTAGCAGCTAGCTTGCAGCGAGCAGCTTCCGCTCACCTTCCAACGTCTCACACTGGACGAGGTTCAGGTAATCCGCCTGAGACAGAATTCCCGCCTTAAAACCTCGGACTAGACCCTCCAGGTACCCGTTATCCACGTTGAAGTACAGCTCGGAGAAAGGCATCCTGTCGGACCGTCGGATCTGTCTCCGGGCTCCTGTCCGCTTGGCGTTAGCGTCAGCTGACCGACCCACGTCACGTGACCGTCATCTGACTCGTCAGCTGCTCGTGAGCACTGCTTCCTTGTTCCCTCGAACTGAACGAGACGATAAACCCAAAGATGATAGCAGCATACTTCATTTCACTGTGGTTTCCACAGCTGTTCGAATTATATCACAATTACGTGATGTAGTGTATTTTATACGTGACGTCACAGGAGGAGCGCGTGTCCTCCATGTCGGAGGCACTCGCAGGAGTCTGTCTCCTGGGAGCAGTGGCGGTTCTACACTAACTTACTCCCTGGGCGAGTTACTCCACCAGCCCCCCCCGGCACACAGACAAAATTTGACAACATCCTTTTGAGTTCCTTATCTTTTGTTTGTCCATTTGACACAAAAATACATGCATTTTCTAGACTCGTATTACAGGGGGGGTCAAACTCAGTTGCACTGGGGGCCTAAATTAAAATCAGGCTTTAGGTTTTGGGCCAAACAAGATACACATTTACTGAACACACTATAGCTAAACTTTAACACCTTTCAAACCTTTAATACTGAACTTTTTGAACATAAATATCAATAAAACAGGAACATTAATCCAGAATAAATCAAGTTAAACCTTGATTTAACCTTAAAATTATACAAATATGAAGATGCTGCAGAAAAAAACAAAGACTGGAAATATCAATAATAATAAATAACAAATCGTGTATTTCTGTTTTCTTTGCTCTCTTATCATTTCTTAGAGCTGGACTCCTGCATCATTTTAGCAATAATCTCTTGGTGTGTGACGTCCTGTGTGTGTCTTTGTGAAACATATCAGAGCGATTGGATCTAAAAAAAAACTTATTGTGAATACTATTTTTAGGTCTTATAAAACATTAAAAACTGAATCATAGAACTCATCAGTGGGATTCCTCCAAAAATATTTGGCATTTCCCTAATTTTGTGCAACACCAATAGTAGAAATCCTCCAAAAAACCTCCATTCATGAACAAATGATCTATAGTTTATTTATGATGTCATAAAGTGCAGCTGTTTTCCTGCATTTCCTGCTGTCTTTATGTCAAACACTGACAACTAAACCTCAGAAAAGACACGTCATAGACATATCTACAATAGTTGGTAAATAATGACATTATGAACATGAGCTGCTGAGTGATCCACCAGCAGAGATGATCCAGGTGTTGCGTCATGTAGGCTGCGCTCCTCTGTCTGCCCCCACCCCAGCCCACCCCTCCCCTCCCCTTCCCCTCCTTGTGACAGACGGGGCTCCGTCTCTGTGACGGGAGCGCGCATTTGCGGCCTACAGTTGATTGTTAGACTGAAAAAGACACAATGACCCGTTTGCGTGTGATGCACCCAGACACCGGTGAGTTGCGCCCCCCTCCGCGAATTTTTTTACTTTTTATGTTCCAAAGACTCAAAGAGGTGGGGGCCTAAGTGTCTTGCAGCAGAGGGCGGTGGTCACGTGCACGTCAGGTCTGCTGTGTTGGAGTGAGGAATTGTGGGAAATAATCCCCTCTGCCTGCTCTGGTCAGTTGAACACGGGGGTTTCTTCTGCCTGACTGCTTTTCATGTGGCTGTTTTTTTTTTTTCCACTTGTTCTGTCCAACAACTGAGCAAACAGATTAGAGCTGCAGGCCTTTAGTGTTGGACAGGTTTACCATCACAACAAGAGGTTATAGAACTTTAGAAGCCAGAGTGTAGATCTGAATTAACCCCTTTTTGTTGTATTATTTATTTCTTTATTGGTTACATTTAGTGTGTGTGGGGAGGAAGAGTGGAGGAGTGTGAGAGGGGGGGTGTGTGTGGAAGAGAGTAAAAGGAAGAAAGGTGAAAAAGGGGGGGGGATACAAGCACGGATTTGGATCAGATATTCTTTTAAGCTGTAACAATTATACTAGATCTGCTGGAAAGACAAATATTCCATCATGGGTAGAAATCTGACACGAAGATGAGTGGAAAATATCTGTCCATCAATACACTGTAGGTCAGAAGGAGGGATGAAGCAGACAGGGAGCAGTGTGGCAGTGTGCACGTGCACGTGGGGGTGGAGATACATGCATGCTGCCGAAGTGAACCTTGTGTTGTGGGGAACCAGATCCTACCCAGCCAGAGCCAGGAAAGGGGAGGAGAGGCCCCCCAAGGCCAGGGCCCCCCCCACACCGGACCCAAGCAGCCCGGGAGGGGGGGAGGCGGGGACCGCCCACCCGACCAGCCAGGCGCAGAGAAGGCCCCCCTACAGGGGCCCCCACTACGCCCAGAGGCATAAGCGAACCCGGTGTCCGGCCCCCAGGCCACAGGACAGGAGCGCTTAGCCGTACCAGGGGACAGCCATGGGGGCCGCCGGGCGCCGGACGCCGAGACAAGGGCCAAGGACGAAGCCAGGGCCCCAGAACCCGAGAGCCGCCCACCACCCGACCGGTGCCCCGTGTCCACGAGCCAGCCGCGGCACGCGACCCGAGCAACCCAGAGATCCCCCCCCCCCGCCATATTATCTGAGCCCCCCTCCCTAACCCTTTAAGTGCCCTCCCCTCTCTGTGATGGGGAGGGAAAGCCCCAGAGGGTCCCAGCGAGCCAGCCCCCAGGTTCGTCCCACCCATGCACTCACGCACCCATACTCACAATCATCTGGTTACCCCCCCACCCCCCGCCGCCACGCAGTAACCCCCCCCCCCCCCCCCCCAGCCGACCGTGTTTTATTTTTTCCGTAGCCCCTCTTGAGTTTAATGTTGGGATTTCTTCAGTGTCAGATGTCAAATATTCATTCTGTATAAAATAGAATAAACCAGTTTGAAGTAAATGTATTTTACTTAGATCCATTGGTCTCTGTTAATGAAAGTGTAATAACAAATGATTAGGCTATCAAAAACAACAACTATTTTTTGCTTTTGTTACTGGTCCGGCCCACTTTGGATCAGACCCCTTGAATGTGGCCCTCGAACCAAAATGAGTTTGACTCCCCTGGTTCAGACCACAGCACTGAAACTGCACTAGTTAGAGTCTGCAATGACTTGTTATTGGCCTCAGAAGGGACTAGTCTCTATTCTGGTCCCGTTAGACCTCAGTGCAGCCTTTGACACTATGGACCACAGTATTTTACTCCTTTAGCAACCTTCACCTGCAGAAACACACCAGCTCAGTGGAGCCCCCAGAGGCGGAGTACGGGGCTTCAGGAAGCGGATTCGTTTGGTTTGATTCTTCTTTTCTTGTTGCATTTGAAAACATTACATCACTGAGTCAAAAAGACAACAACTCTTTTTCTATAGGAAGGAGCCAAACTTTAGGACCCGCCCTCCTTTCTCCTCCCTCTTGTTTACCTGTACGGGGCTGGATTCACGTTCACGTCAAATCACATCTACACATCACAATCAAGCAGCCTCTTGGGCCTCAGCCATGTTGGAACAAATGTGGTGACCTCAAAGTAGGTCCTTTCCATGTCTTTTGGTTTTTTCCCCAAATGTAGTCCCATTTGGAAGCACATTAACCAGATTACAACCAGGGTCCTGGGTACCACACACCAAAGACAGGCACAGCTCTGTATCTGGGCAATATGTCACACAACGTCATATTTAACCATGACACGCCAACATTGTCCTAGCCATGTGCAAGAAAACTGTCCCAAGTATAAAACAGACTCACAAACACAGCAGGAATGGAGGAAATGTGTGATTGAACCGCTGAATCATAAAAACTCAGGGAGAACGTTGTCAAAAAACTATCTACACAATGACAACATCGCAAAAAATGTAACAAAAACCAAGGCAGTGTAATGTGTTTACCTTTTCTTCCTGCGTTCTGTTCTTCACATTTGATTTATTGTGCTTTTGCATTTCACTCTTCGGTTTATCATTTCCAATATATGTATATGTTTTAATGTGTGTTAAAAAGACAATAAAATAGTGATAAAAAATCATTTGATGCCGTGTTTGAAAAAGACCATTTTCAGGGCTAATTATGGGAACTTTATTCAGGAAAACTTCACAATATAAACACCTGTTTTGTAGCAATAATGCACATTTGAACAGAAGTCACAAATACATGGAGAGCTTTACATTAGCCTTTTCTGAAGCTATAAATTCTGACATTAATAAACGTTTATCCAAACTCAACACATATGTATTTTACACTATTTTTTCACCCATTATAGAGTTTATATTTAAGAAAGTTTGGGTATTTAACATGTCAGCTGTCGTTCAAAGAGGCAAGGAGAGCTACTGGCGATCACATAAAGGTGGGCGGAGCTTACAGACTGACTGTGGCTCAGTCTGACTCCTGCAGAGGTTTGAAATGATTATGGGATGGCCACAGGACCTACAGTTTAGCCGTCAGTCTGTGACAAAGTAGGACATTTTCACATTTTCCTACAATATGGAAAAAAAGAAACTTTTGTTCATGCGATCTTTACAAAATTTTACAAGCAACGTGGAATTTATGTTGACCTTTGACCTCATCTTGAATTACAAAAGAAAACCACCTTTAGTACCTTCTACTACTGTAACCCCTCCCATCATTTCTGTCTGTGGCCTCCCACCTCCTGGAGCCTCACTGGGAAGCTGCGAGTTCATGATGGACATTTTCATTTGTTTAAATACGTTTTTAATTGTAATTTGAAAACTAAGGAGTTTGAGGTGATAAACGTTTTTAGATAAATGAACTGAACACAGGTGGAACGTTTAACCCTTGTGCTATCCTAGGCACTTTACTGTTGGGAGTGGGGTCATCTAGACCCACTAGACAGAGCTCTGAACCTATTTTTTTTCAATGGTTTGTGATCTTCACTGGTTCAATGGATTACATGTAATTTTTCCACCTTTATCCACCTTTGTCATGGTAGGGAGAACATGTCAAAGTAAGGGTGGGGTCATCTAAGATAGCACAAGGGTTATTGATAAAGTTTAGACGTTAGAATGTGACGGACTGCTCATCAGACGTGTGTCTGCAGTGCAGCTCCGCCTGTAAATCCAACCCACTCCAGCTGAACGTGACGGCAGCGGCGAGCCAGCAGAGCCTCTGCAGCGGCGAGCCAGCAGAGCCTCTGCAGCGGCGAGCCAGCAGAGCCGCTGCAGCGGCGAGCCAGCAGAGCCGCTGCAGCGTACGCCTCAGTCTCTTCTTTACAACAAACAAACCTAAGTCATGACCTTATGGGGTTCATTTTTTCATCTTCATTGCTGAAGGAGATGCTTTTGAAAAGCATCACATTTCACTGTTGGATTCCTGCAAAAACTCTCCTTCTGACCATTTCTTGTTTCGTTTTGTGACTTTGTGTGAACAGGCTGTTTAGGCAGGCAGGGCTTGGTGTTAGACTGCATTTGCTTTTCTTCCAGTTCTGATTTCTACCTCATTCACCGTCATAGAACACAAAGGAAAGTCCAGCCCTCTATAATGAGGTGAAGGTGTTAAACAACCCGCTAAGCTTTTCTATGTCAACAATTTTTCATGTACTTTTGGGGATTTAAACAAGAGCCAGGTCGCTAAAATGGGAAACCCTCCTTGAGATTGCAGTGATGCAAAAGCAGCAGAACACTGTAGCAAAGCTGCCGTCTGCTCACAGCTGCACAGCTTCAGGTTTTGGGCCGAGCCTCGTTCAGAGTCTGTTTGGTCCCTCTGCAGGGACTGTAGGAAGATACACAGATGGGGAAGGTGGAGCATCATCCTGGGAGCTGGATGTGTGATGTCACACTGTTGTGTAGTTTAAGCTGCTCTTTTCACGTTTTCACATAAACGTGGTTTAAAATAACAATGGGAGGCTCTGTTGGAGTCCTTAAATGAACATACATGTAGGAATCTAAAACCAAGGCCTTAAGGATGTTGCAGAGGGACTTCAGGATTTGCAGATGCCTTTATTGTATCAGACTGCTGTTCAACACACCATAAGAATTGTACAGAAACAGAGAGGAGCTCACTGATTTTCAGGGAAATTACCGTTTTCTCACTGAAACTGTGAAACATTTTGAGCTGCGGCGTCCTGTGGGTGAAACTGCAGCAGCGCCCCCTCCCTGCCAGTAGAGGCGCTCCGCGCTGATGATGCCGAGCTGACAGCAGAACCCCTCCCACATTAACGGTCAGTCTCTCCCGACCTCCCAAGTCCCAGGAGCGCCACGGCTCCGACGTCCTCCTCCGTGTGTGTTCATGCCTGCGTGTGCGTGTCCCGGGCCGGCTGCGGGTCAGGACCACTGGCAGGAGCAGTCGGTGGGCTCCTGGATGGAGTAGGTGACCCAGGTGGCGTTGCTGCTGCAGTAGAGCTGCACGGAGCGCCGCTGCAGCCCCGTCTCCCTGCAGCACTTGCAGAAGCGAGCATACGTGTTGATGTTATAGTTGTAAATGCTCGCTGACGGACACTTTCCATCGCACGACACGATGTTCACCTGAAGGACAGAGAAGGTCAGTGAAGACCATCAGCGTGATACACTCCAGGGTCCTCGTGTCAATTCTATCAAATGCTGGATCAAACAAACACAGGGCGGTCTGCCTGTTCATGATGAAACTAGAAATACTTTAAAAACTACTGCGAAGGTTTCTGCGGTCATGCTTCCCTGTTCTGCTAGTATTAGGCTATTTATTTTCATATAATCCATTTTCTATTTAAAACCATAATTCTAGTAGAGCGTACACAATTTTCTCTTTTAAATTAATTAAATAAAACGACCAACATTTTAAAACAATGAGCCACTATTTTACTCACAACAGAAGACAGAAAGAATAAGTTACATGACCTTCTAAACACGGAGTCACAGAGCCCCAGTTACAGAGAATGAACTACTGTGGTAATTTAACCTCAAACGTGATGTCCACGCATCTGAAGACGTGAAAAAAGACATGTCTATTTTATTTACAGTACATGGAACGCCTGCTACGAGTTGTAGGTTGTTAACAGGAAACGTGTAGGCCAGGGGTCTGCAAGCTTTAACGCCCAAAGAGCCATTCAGGTCCATTTCTCATGGACCGTGACCACGTAGTCCGTGTACCCCGCCACAACCGAGGGGGTCAAAGAGCCACCATATGGCTCCGGAGCTTCAGGTGGCTTCAGGTCGCAGACCCCTGATCTGGAAGAACATCTAACCATCAATTAAGTTAGCTGGTATGAGGTGGGTAGACCGATCAGGTATAAACTGAAACCCCCAAAATGCAGAGACTCTCAGGTGTGACAATGGACAAAGATTCTCAGAATCTTTGTAAATCTCATCTCCTACTAAGCAAAACATCCTCTATGGTCCTGGAAAACATCTCTGCGCATCAGAGATGATGTCAATGACAGAGTCAGGGACGTTTCTGAAGGATCAGGAATTGCTCCAGAAACAGATGAACTGAAGCTCCACCAACAGACAAAAGCCCTATTGAACCCGAGTCCTGGATAAGGTGTTCAGTCAGTCAGAGGCAAGAGACACCTGAGTCAGCTAATCAGAGAAAAGCAGTGATGAAGATCTAGAAAACAGGACGGTGGTGGATCTGGAGCACGAGGATTGGGTAGCCCTGATCCAAAGGAACCTTGTTTTCCTGTGGAACCAGACTCCTTTCAAATAGACTGTTTCTGACGGACCAGTGCTCTGTGGTCAGATGGGTCCAGATGGGGACTTCTTGTGGGTAAACTCACATGGGGTATAATCTTTTTGGGCTTTTATTTTTTACTAATCCATTTAGTGAGGGCTTGCTGCGGTTGAGTGCCTTGCTCAAGGGTGCTTCAATGACAAAAATACACTAAAGTGTGTTCATTAGGAGTTTTTGTTTTCCTTTGACCGGGCTGAAAGGTTTTGGCTGCAAAGATGTTTGACAGACAGAGAAAAGAAGACACAATTTACTGGTCTGTTGCTGCGACAGTCGTTTTTCCTGATCGTCATCCGCACCGTCACCTTCTGACAAGACTTTCCGTCCTCTTTGCCTAATCAGAGACAAGCAAAAACAAAAACATAGTAAACCGTTGGAGTTTCCTTGAAGTACAACATCCTGAACCGCATCACCAGACACGCGAATGCAGAAAGAATCAACAAAGACAGAAACGGAGATCAGAGTTCAGGGCAGAGCCAGATGGAAACAGTCGAGTGACACTAAACTTAAACTGTTAAACTGCTGGGATGAAAAAGTCACTTAGCATTCATCTGGAATGAGAATGTCTTTAGAGAAAAACAAAGAACATCAGATAAGAAATCAAGGGAAACCATGAAGACATTGTCAGCACTGACATATAGATGCAGTCTGAGAAAATAATCAACTAAACTAAAGTTCTAAATGTTAATAGACATTTTTAAACAACTTGCAGATATTTGATCTAAAATGCCAAAGTTTGACGTTGTGGTGAGAAAAATCCTTTGGTTCCTAAGGTGCAGAGGTTTTTTCTGCCTTCCTTACTCTGCAGTTTTCCCCCTTCACTACGTTTTTCCATGTTTTTCTGCTCAGGGAGTGAGTTTAACCAGCGTCTCTCTGTGAGGACAGATCCATGTCTGCTGGAACCTAAGAACCACTTGGGTCGGGATTTACTTGACTTGCCAGGATGGAATGACCTGTTCTTGGGTCATAAAGACCTGGAAGTTCAGTAAGTTTCTCTGGTGTTTTTGGCAGATTCTGAACACGCTAATTGCATTCCTGTCCTCAGGAAGGAGACAATGCAGCTTTAAGACCCCCAAGCTGTCTTTGGTTTGTTTTCTCTTGTTTGTTGTTGTTGTTTTCAACTGATACTGTATAAAAATACTTAATATGATGGTTTCATTTTTAGTAGGGGTGTAATGATTCACTTTAATTTCAATTCTATGTTTGTGGTTGACGATCCGATTTAGTTGATTTTGGTTCATTCTGAACGATGTGATCCTCTGTCCTACAGTGGATCCAGATCCTCTGGATCCAAACTTCCAGCAGTGAGACTCAGACAGAAATTCCTGCTACTGAACAGTGAAGTTTTCCAGATTCTTGGATTTCTTCCAGATCATCAAGTTAAATGAAATCTGTGTCCAAACAAACAAGTCAACTAGAATGAATGTCAGATCCATTCACATTTTCACGATGCACTTGGTCATTTTTACATTATAATCAAATAAATAAACCATGTCTCAATCCAAATGGTATTTTCCGAGATCGATGTATTTGATTTATTTCCTTTTGAAAGGATTTTATAATGGTATAAGCCAATTTGATTATCAACTCAGAGTCAAACAGATCAATCTGGTTTGGTCTGGTTTCATGGGCGTATGAATCAACTCATCAAATAAGTCGATTAACCGTCCCTCCTAGCATGTTAAATGTTGTATGGTTGAATCTCAGAAACCAGTTTAGCTTTTCTATATTCATGTCATGCTGACAGAAATATGAGTTCATTTCATCTTTTAGCAATGATTTACAGTATTGACCTGGATTCCTAGAATTTCCATGAGTGGAGCTTCCAGGCTAATTAAACGTTAAACCACCTATGGGCTCATAAGGCTCTTCCAGTCACCAAACATTTCAGTCAGACAACTCTTGCAGTAAGAAATATTTATTTGACATTTTCCACATACTTTAGTTGGCATTCACATCTTTTGGTTTGGCATAAGGCTCCGTTCAATTCCATGAGAGATTTCCATAAAACTTTCGGGTAACAAAAACCCCCCTTACGGAGCCCACAGGTGGAAGCCGGGGAGGAGGGTGGGGCGAAGAATGAGCGCTGAAGGTAAGAAAGAGAATGAGCGCCTGCGCACCTGGCTTAAATAGGACGCTGAGCAGGTGCATTAATTGACTGAACCGCCCTAGGGTATTAGCTAAGAAACCCTGCTACGAGTCATCTGCCCGAAATACGATTATGAATCGTCATTTCATGGCTTTGAGAACCACTTCTCTAAATTCTACTTTAGTATTTTTCCCAACCAAACAGCAGGTGTGCTGCCCTTTCTTCTCCACCCATCAGGCATCACCAATAATTTGAAGTATCAAATCAATTTGATCAACAATTTTTTTCAATTCTGTCAATCCACTCCATTCAATTTTGAATTTACACGGTTTACACAATGAGATATATTTGTATAGAAGTACATTAATAATCTACATATGTTTTGAACATATTCACGTTATTCTGATGCAGTTCAAATGCTGTAAAATGTATTAGTGGAATAATAAACCAATGACCTATGACCCCCCCCCCCCCTTCCATTGAGGTGTTCTCCTACCATGACAAAGGTGGATAAAGGTGGAGAGGATTTCATGTGATCCATTGAACCAGTGAAGACCACAAATCATTGAAGAACAAAGGTTCAGAGCTCTGTCTAGTGGGTCTAGATCAGTGGTCCCCAACCCCCGGGCCACGGACCGGTCCATGGGTCATTTGCTACCGGGCCGCACAGAAAATACAATAACTTACTTAACATCTGTTTTATTTATTTCGGAATCTTAAAGATGTTTTATTTTGAAAAATTGTCTGATTCGCTGATTCTCCATCCGTCTATGTCGGTCTTGACGCAGGCCAATTCACTCTTCTTTGGAACTACCCAGGAACCCAGGAACTAGCGAAATGAATGAAAAACAAACGTCTTTGGAAATTACGAGCGAATAAATATGTTCTAAAAAGGAAAGTAAGAAAGTCCTAAATGTGGTCCAGGGAGGGGGCGGTCAGGTTTCCCTAAATGTCCCCCTGCTTTCAAGCCCGGTCAGTGTCACACCCTCAGGAGTCTTATACTCCACTGTGATTGGTTGGTTTGTCAGCTCCGCACACAACACTGGAAAAGTGTCATTCATACAGACTGGCGGGCCGCATTTACATTAAACTTTCGTATTAAGGCGGGGGCCGCAAAATATCATCTTAGGGGCCGCGAATAGCCCGCGGGCCGCGAGTTTGAGACCCCTGCTTTGTAGGAAATGTTCTGCCAGGAAACATCTGATGAGGATGAGTTGGCCACCCAAGACTGTAAAATCAGTAAATCTTTGCCCATAGCTAGATGTGGATTTTTATCATTGATTTTTTGTTTGATTTAATTTATCAGCTCAGTGGGCCAATGGTAAAATGATGTGGAAATCGTGGTTTGAAATCCACAGAGAAAGTCCTACTAAAGACCGAAATGGACCACGATGTTTCCCTGCTCTACACAGCTTAGACTGGGGGGGTGGGGGTTAAACCACCTGTGTGTTCGTACAGTCTCCTGCTGTGCCTTCTGGGTTAAACAGCCCTAAACAGCCCTGGAAGCCTAATGTTGATGCCTCCTCATCTTGCCCCTCTTCAAGAAGTCTTCAGTCCAGAAAAACATGACATCCAGAGAGATTTTTACCCCAACGTGAGCAGAACTCTCTCACTGTTCTAAAAATCCAAACTGGACTGTAGATTAGGCTGGAATCCAGAGCACAGAATGTGAATCTTTTTTTCCACACTTTTTTCCAAATAAGACTTTTGCTGTGTGGAGCTGTGGGTTGGGCGCCCCCCCACAGTGTGAGTCTGAAGCACTGTAGCATGCAGGTCCACTACAAAAGCTTTAGTGAGAAGAAGAAGCCAACACCATCATCTACTGATGCATGCACACATCTAAGCCCAGCTACTGGGCCACTACCAACAGTACATTGTTGGTGATCAACAATGCACTGCCCAGACAGTGCTATAGGGTGTGTGATACACAGGATGGGGCAGGGCCAAACATCTTCCTTGTCCTCTCAAGTCTGACATCACTTTGTGGCCAATAATCATGTCTTATGACACCCTGAGGTCTTTTGGTTCAACGTCTCCAGTCTGAATTATGGAGAATGCCAGATCTGCAACAGACCTGCTGGCTTCATTCTTTTCATCTCTCCAGATTTTTATGCATGAAGGCCCAAAATGAGACAGAAGTTGAGGGGATTGTTGTGCAGAGCAGTGTCAGGCGTCAGTTTTAGGAATCATGGGTTTTGTCTTCTCGCTCTTTAGTGGAGGGAGTACATTGTTGAATATCAACAATGGCACTGGCAAGCCTCGTTCCATTGTACCTCTTTCGCAGTTTGTGTTTACTGTGGGGGTCACTGTGCTAACAGGGAAAGGGAACAGGTGGACTCCAGTACCTGGTGGGATTGGTACATCACAGTAAGCTGCAGCACATAAACCACAAACCCACTTTCATGTCTTCAGTTGCTGTTCAGTGAAGGATTTTTCCTTTTTTGAGAATGGATTCATTGAAATGCAAACTGTATGGAGTCATATTCCTTGTTGGAGTATTTTGCTGATGTAAGATGATGTTCATCCGTGTAAATAAGCAACACAGTGTGTGCATCTGTAAAGTTACAGGTGCAGACTCACTTTGTGCTTTTGCAAAACCAATTTGTCCTTAATGTCAAAAACATTTGATCAGGTGTAAAATATTTAAACCTTTTTTTTCAGGATCAAATGTGTTTGACAGGAGGACACACAGGTTTTATTCTGCGCTTGCTAATGCTTTTGCAGATGCACAATTTTATTTTACTGACACACCTGAAATGGAACCTGCAGACGACTGCAAACCGTAGCTGGGATTTTTCTGGGTTTTGGACTGAAACTAGCAAACTGAAGGGCTAACATGCTGGAAGCATGTTGACAGGCACTCTTCAGTTCCAGCTGCAGGCTACAGCTCCATGCTAACTACACACACTGCTGCTATTCTCTGGATCAGATACTCACACGTCCTGCAGCATCCGTCCATGTAATTCACGACGCTTCCACCAATCTGAGAGCAGATCAGAGCAAAACATTGAACACATTTCTGAAAGACAACTGCTAAGAACTGAAGAAACTTGTAAAAGGGACATTTAGGATATTTTTCCTACAGAAAGGCGGAATTAAGCAGCACTTTTCCAGTTTTGAAAATAACCCTGATAGACTGAAAAGGTTCAGACATTTGTTCAAATGTTCCTTCTACTGGGGAGGGATTTGGTTTGAGGGCTGTGGATCCTCTTCATCTAGTTTCTTGGTGATGTCCTGGTAGTGTTCCTGTTGTGTGTGTGTGTGTGTGCGTGTGTGTGTGAGTGTATGTGGCGCACAGTTCCATGTGTTTTCTTTTACGTGACAATAAATACTGTCAAACAGTTTTATATGATACTGAATTCATTGAAGTGGATTTTATTATATTCAGATGTGCATTAAATCATCACTTAATCACTGAATATTTAGACATCATTTTTTTCCAGACCTTAACTGCAAGAACTTTTTACTAACTGGACCTCTTTGAATGTTAGTTGAAGACCCCTGCATTAGAGTATGTATTCTTGGAGACTCCTGCTGGTTTGCTGTGGTGTGGGTAAAGGCGGGCCACACTCACACATGCACAACTAGTGGCAGTGTAGAGACACCAGTGAACCTATGAATCATGTCTTAGACTGTGGGAGGAAACCAGAAAAAACCCATGCATGTTTGGGGAGAACAGGCAAACTGCCCACAGAAAGAAGCCAGCCTGGATTTGAATCATGGCCTTCTCACTGTGAGGCGAGAGTGCCGACCACTACACCAATGTGCAGACATTACCAAGATTTTAAAGTAATGCTGCATCTATTAGACATCTAATTTATGGCTATTTGAACTGAGGCTATAGCCATAGATGTGCATTATGCAGCCGATAGACATCATTTCATAGAGGTCAACATCTCTAGAAGACGACTTTCCCACAGCTTATTGCATTGTGGTCCCATCATGCCTTGCACATGGTAAACAACCGTTTGGGTAGTTTCTTCCCACCAGACACAAGATGTCTGTTAGAAAACTAATTGTGTACGGAACATCTCAGACAACTTAGTACTCTATAAGATGTTCTGCACGTAGACGTTTACTACACATCTAACTGTAGGCATCTGATCGTTGGATATTTCTAGATGTCTATTAGAGAACGTTTCTAAAAATGACTAGAAACAAAATAGAAAAGCCAAGTCCAACATGTTTTTATCATTGGAACTTTAGTATGCTGTCATCCTTGTCCTTCTTTTACTATCTAATATAAAAACATGGCAAGATTGGTGTGAAGTCCAGTTTGATTTTCTAATCTATATGTAAATGTCATCTATAACCTAAATGTAAATGCAATTCTATACTGTAGGAACTTTGCCTCTGAACAGCAGCAAGACTTGTGTAGCAGAAAATAAGAAAAGCTCCTTTTAAAACTAATCCAGTCTGACAGTAGATAAGCCTTTTATTAAAATGTTGTTTAGTCATATGACAAGTAAAAGATGTAAACAGAAGTATAAATGCTGGATGTTCTCTTGTGCTATCCATACATGTTAACGATGAGAGTGGGGTCATCTGGACCCCACAAGGTAGCACATGAACCCCAGGTGGGTTTCAGTAGAAATTCAGTGGAAACATTCAATCCAGGTCAGTCGTGCTGCTGGAGTTTTCTTTTAAAAAGCAAAGGAGATGTGACAGTGTTCTCTAAACGGATGTCTCACCTTCATGCACTCTGTCTCATTGAAGGGGGGGCAGCTAAAGGCATAGGTGATGAGCGTCGGTCCAAACTGAGTGTCGCTGCAGTCAAACTTCATGCAGTTTGAAGCCCAGGACCGTCCTGGCTGAAAACAAGGACAGTGTCAGCAGATCCAGCCTCACCTGGAAGCTCTTCAAGCTCCTCTACACATGGAAGGACTGGAAATTCAGCTTCAATAATTAAAACTGTTTGCTAAGAGCACAAACAAAAATATTCAAAAGCCAGGGGGAAGATGGAAACACCTGAACTGGTGCAACATCAAATTTGAAAAGAAAAACGGTGTCGAGAACACCGATCAGAACAGGTTTGTTCTCTGGTGGCATTAAAGCTTATGGGCTGCAGATGTGGCTTCTGGAACCTTCAATGAAATGTTTGTGAGGCAAGCATCTCATAGTCCTAATGTTCTAAAGCGATTCATCATATCGTCTCAATAGAAGTAATTAAAAAGGGTTGTTATAAAACTGAGAGCTAAAAAACGACGGTTACTACAAATGTAGTTGTCGGTTCTACTCCTCTAATTATGGAAAATATCATGCAGCTGAAGAATTTGATAAAAATTTGATAAAAAGAAAAATTTGATACAAATTCTGTCTCTACTTTTACGTTGTTTAACAGCATCATTACAGAAGCAGTCCTAGATGACAGCTGACAAAATGTTCAAATAACAACCACAGAGACATTATTAGCCCCACAGCGGTTTGGTGACGTGATGCTTTCCATACTGAACCACAGACAGACAAGATCACACACCAGCATATTGAAGGTAAAGCAGAAGTGAAAATAAGTCTTAAAAACACCCTAATGAATTTAAACAAGCCAAAGATTTGACGGGAAAAGACAACTGGGACAAACCTGGAGCTTTTTGGTAACTGATTCAAATGAGACACGGCAGGGAAAGTAGACTGTCACTGCTCTGTAACGGGCGGGGGCTTGGTTATGGTCTGGGCTGCATCTGACACAGAGTGGCTTGAAATAGAAAGCTGGGTCGCAGGCTGATGAAGCAAGAACACCAACAATAAATAAGAAAAGAACCCTTGTGAAGAGTTCTTCCAGGAACTCCGATCTAAACCCCAATGATGATCTCTGGAAGAAGCAAAAACACGGCGCCCGGAGAGGACAGCCTTCACAGCCCAGACAGTTGGAGATGTTTGTTCATTAAGGGTGGAGCAGCAATCAGCTGACTAGAGCTGGAGTCTAACAGCTCCAGAAAGGCTTTGAATTCAGTTTATGACCCAAAAGGAGGTTCAAAAACATAAAGTTAAGGAGACAGTCACTTTTGTCCACTGTTTCATGTGTTTGGAAAAACTTGTGTTGACCAAAGACATTTGTAAATGTTATTGAAGGATTTAGATGATTCATGAGGCACAGTGGCTATAACCCAGATCACTCAGACAAGGGTTGTAGGTCTTCTTACCTTGTAGAGACTTGTGGTTCCATTTTCATGTTGGTAGAGGCAGGAAATGTTCTTGCAGACCCCGCAGCAAGTTGACTGGTCTTTGGGAGGCACATAGATCTGATTCTGGGACACGCAGGATGACACAGATTTAAAAAAAACATATATATATATATTTATATATATATATATATATTCAAACTCTGCCCTAAAGGAATAAATAGCGCCTCCACGTTTTTGTCATTTCTGTCCACAACTCAAAAAACTTTTTATGGTTTGAGTTCTTTGCTTTTGTTTTTTGGTTCTATTTTAATTCTGTTTCCTGTTTTATTTTGAAAGGTTTCCTGTTGTGTATCATGGTTTCGAGTTGTGCTTTTTGTCCCCATCTGTCCTGATTGTTTCCACCTTTGTCTCATCTGTTCTGGTTCTGTTTAAGTCCTGTCTTTCCCTTCCTCCTGTGCTGGTCCATAGTTTTGCAGTTCCCAGTTTCTAGTGTTTCTAGTTTCGAGTTTGCCTGCCTGCTCTGTAGTGGTTTTGTTGTAGTTTACAGTGTGTTCTATTGCAGACTAGTGTACACTGGTGTATTGTGGTGCCCTGTTGTGTACACTTACATTGTTAGGAACTGGTGTGTACTGTTATAGACCTGTAAGTACTGTGTTAGACTGGTGTGTAATCTTTTACACTGGTGTGCACTGTTGTGGAGCATGGTACTGGTTTGTGCAATTTTAGACTTCTATGTTCTGTTGTGCACTCGTGTGTTCTGGTGAACTGTTGTGTACTGGGATGTAATATTTTAGACTGGTGTATTGCAGTGTACTGTTGTGTACTGCTGTGTATTGGGGTACAATTGTGTGCTGTCTTACTGCTTGGCAGTGGGCGGAGCAGTTGACACTGGATGTCTGGAGCAGGTAGAAGCCGCTGGCCGGGTCACGGGCGTGGCTGCACTGCCTGGTGATGCACAAACCCCCGTCTCTGTGCTCCAGCAGAGTCTGGCCTGGCTGCAGAACACTGCGCTCACCAAACACGCAGACTTCCTCGCGCACTGCACACACACAAACAGCACATTTTACCCTCCAAAACCCAGGTGAGGGGTCTTGGACCAGGGCTGGTCCTCAAGAGCCACAAACCTGCCTGTTTCCCAGCTCGCCTTGGATGAGCTAACTACCCAGTGATTTAAGTGGACAACAAGAAGCTTCTCTCTTTCAGAGAAGTCGAAACATAAAATGCAGAGAATTTAGAATGTAAACATTAATCAATACAAAGAAGTCCTGTTTTCTATACGTAGTAATATGAAATACGAAAGAGGGAGCTCAGGTCAAGTCTGTAAACAAATGTAGTCATCCACTGACTCCAATATGGCGCCGGGGTGGCTGGTTCGCCGCTTGGTTTGCCACTTGTTGTTTTTCTACAATTTTTCAGGACCATCGACTCTCCTTTGGTGTATAATCGCGAGGAGTTGTTAAACATTAGAAGAAACTGTGACTTCTACAACGCTGAGCCCATGTCAGACTCATTCTACCTGATGGCAGATGTGCTCCGCTTTTCCTCCGCGTCAAGGCACTGATCTCCAAAAAGTGCAAACGCAGTGGAGTACGATCTGGTCTACTAGTGAAACTGAAAGCCTGTCTGTCATGTTCAGTGGACATCTTGTGTTCCTTCTCAATTCTTCTGGATTATCTGAACTGCTACAAGCGGTATCTCTCTCAGCACGTCTTTTCCCGTCTGCGTTTGGCTGCAACCCATAGTCGGACAGCTGGAGGCGGTCAGGGCGTTGCGCCCGAGACGCTCCTTCAGGTCGAGTCATCCCGGGTAACCTTCGTTCGCTTAGCCGGCAGCTTCAGCAGTGGGGGGGATTTCAATTAAGTGTGCTCTTCTGAATGCAAGGTCTATTGGAAATAAGACTTGTGCCTTGCAAGATTTCAAGTCCGGGGGACTGGATTTGTTGTTTTTGACTGAAACATGGATCCACATCGGTGAGTCAGCCGCCTTTTTGGAGCTTTTACCTCCTGACTGTACTTTTATTAATGCTGCACAGACCACAGGTCGTGGTGATGCCTAACCCTGGTCCTGAAGGACTGTTTTGATCTCAGATTTTATCACTGATGACTTTCTCCTCATTTGAACTGAGCTGCTTTGAGCTATGGCAGGAAGACCCAATATTATGTGCCATCGTATACAGAAATTCTTAAAGACAGTTGGAGGAAATACCAAGATACCATCAAGGCCGAAAAAACAAAGTATTTATCCAGCTTGGTTTTAGGAAATGTAAAAAAGTTGTTGTGGTCCCTCTGTCAGCCCTCCTCCCCCTCCCAGCTCTGCTCTGCTCCTGACTCACCAGCTGTTACTACTCACCTCATCAGCCATCTGCTCTTCATAAGGAGACCCGGCTCCAGCATTCTTCACCAGTTCGTTAACCCTGATGGTGCCTAGTCTCCTGAGCTCTACGTCTGGCCCCTTGTCTTATGACTTCCATGCTAATCTTGTTTTGCTGTGCTACAGGAACTTCCTCCCACGAGAGTCACCAGAGTCAACCACCACCTCGAGGAGATGCTGTAAACCTGAACTTCCTGAAACACTCTGCTCCTCAAGAACTCCAGCCACGCCACAGTCCTGAACTCCAGCCACTCCGCAGTCAAGTACTCCAGCACTCCAGCCTGCTGACTAACGCTCCTGTCACGTCAAGATCAAGATCCGACGTCTAGCCACTCGACTCAACCGAGTCCCCGCCACAAACTCTGAAACCCTTCACCCGTATCTTCATCCACGCCTCAGTCTCAGCTTCGCCAGAGCTCCAGTCTCACTATTCATCAAGACCCGCTGGTTCTACAAATATACTCATTACTTACCTGTCCACCTACCTGTCTCTTCCTTTCGGTTACAGCATCTGGGTTCGTCTCGTGTTCTGACCATGACAGAACGAACTGGCCAAAACCCAGACTCAGCCTGAACCTTTTTACGGTGACGTAGAAGCTTGTGGGGGTTTTCTCTTGCAATGTCAGCTCTTGTTCCAACAGGCCCCCAGATACTACCAGACGGACCACTGTAAAATCACCATGATCGTCAACTCTCTCAGGAACAAAGCGCTACAATGGGCCCAAGCCTTCCTAGCAGCTAACCCCATCACACACATGCCGTTCGAATGCTTCATCGGTGAGTTCAGACTCATTTTTGATCAACCCCGAAAGCAGGAAGAAGCCACCAGACGATTACTTCGAGGTATTTTCTATCGATCACTCAATGATACTATTAAAGACCATCTGTGTACCCAGCCCGAAGCACCATCTTTTGAAGAACTTGTCGCTGCAGCTTTACGCTCTGACACCCGTCTCAGAGAACGCCAAAACAAACACACTCATCAGACTCGTAAAACCTCTCCAACTCATCCTCCTCAGCCTGCAGCTCCTCAAGCATCATCTCCATCTGCTATACCATGCAAACTTCCAGAGGAACCCATGCAAATTGGTCATTCGAGGTCAGAAACGCAGAGACGAGGGACTGTGCTTCTACTATGGAAATCATGGACATCAAGTCTCACAGTGTTCGCTACGTTTAAACCCCCAAACCCCCCGCTAGAGGACAGGCCGCGGGCGGGTAAGTCAGTCATTTCCACCAGAAAAGACTTTTGTTATATACCTGTCAAGCTGTTTCAACTCTGAAGTTACCCATGCTCTCATAGATTCTGCAGAGTCTCATCGATCTTAACTTGGTTAAACAGCTCTCTCTCCCCATAGAACCCCTCGACACCCCCATAAAAGCTGCTGGTTTGGGGGGGCAACATCTCTCGCTGATTACTCATCGCACTAAGTCCCTGCTTCTCATCACTTCTGGTAATCATCACGAACACGCCCGGTTCTTCGTTACACCTTCTCCTCATAGTCCGGTTGTTCTTGGCTATTCCTGGCTGAAGATCCACAATTCCCAGTTTGACTGGGTTCATCAACGTGTTATTCATTGGAGTGCCTTTTGCATGGCCAACTGCCTTCAGTCTGCCATTCCATCCGTCTCGTCTTCTGATCTTCCCATTTCTGAGACTATTGACCTCACGTCCGTGCCGTCCTGTTACCACGAATTCAAAGCCGTTTTCAGTACAGCTAAGGCCAGTTCTCTGCCCCCAGCTCGTGCTCTGAGGTCAGAGGTCAGCTCCCGCTCATGGAGCCCATGATGAGGCTGAAAACTAGAGGAGACAGAGCGTTCTCTGTTGCCTCCTCCTCTCTGCCTCCTCATGTCAGAACAGCGCCCTCTGTGGAGGGTTTTAAGTCTTAAAACCCATTTTTATTCTCTGGCTTTAACACAGAGTGAGTTGTGTGGACCTCTATGCTTTTATCTGTTTTTGATCTTGTTTTTATTTCTATTCATTTTTTTGTTTAATTTTGCTTGTTTTTATTTTGTTTGATAATTTTTATCTAATTTTAATCACTGTACAGCACTTTGGAAAAACTGTTTCTTTGGGAAATGTGCTCTATAAATAAAGTGGATTGGATTGAATTGACTGTGTACTTAAAGTTATTTTAATGAGTGTACAATTATAAAATAGCTTTTTAAATTTGATTTAATAATAGGAAACCAGGCAACTAAAAACAGTGTTGCAAAAAGGTTTGTAACGTTTTCCTGATGATGGAACAAACGAATCAAATGCCTCAGTAAAAGTATGTGGTGCTCTGTTGATTGACAGATTCTCCCGAGCCGCTTTCAGTGGAGAAGGGGTGTGGTCTACCAACCAGCTCACTCATCACTGCCGATTGAATTGCCCTAAAATGTGACTCCGACCGACTCGGTCAATCAATGTCCAGAGATTTGGCCTCATGTCACGATAGCCGGAGGTCAGACATTTCCTCTGTGACGTCACACCTGTGTGTTCAGGTATGTGTAGCACTAAAACTTTATGACTTCCAAAGTCTTTCTTATATAATGAATCATAATGTGGCTGTCACACAGTGACCTGTCATGTATGAAACATTGTAAAACAAATATTGTTTATTTGCAAGATTGGAAGCAACTGTTCTGAAGTGCATCACTTTCTGTGAGTGCACACTTTAACCCTGACTTGGTCTACAAGTCATATTGATACAAGACTAGGACTAAGGCTAAAGTACTTTAAAGCTGCACAACTGAACTGATAAACAGATAAAAGTCAAGAGTCAACCAAATGACACAAAGTCTCTGTAAAAAATTATAATTCTTATAAACCAACTTCAGGAATCCAGATTTTAGGAAAGTCCTTGTTAAACATTTAAAGTCAGCTGATTATCATCAGAAAACTATGTCAAACTATCAAATGAATGAACTCAGTGGGGGGGGGGGGGGTATATAAACTTACTTCACTTGACTTTAGTTAATAATCACTTTATTTAATTAATCAAAGGTGATTTCAGTTTGTCTTTGATTTTCTTTTTATCTTTTTCTGTTTATCAATGCATTTTATCATTTCTGTGATGAGTTTGATAAATCTGTGTGATTTATTTATTGTATTGACTATGATGCTTGAAATCAATCAATCAATCAATCAATCAATCAATCAATCAATGCTTTCTGTTTATGTTGCTGTAGTTTTTTAATAAAAACCAGAAAGTTCACTTTTTTAGGATAAAGATTGGTTTCATTCATAATTCTGTCAGGATTCAGTGGTTTTGTTAGGTTCTTGGTCATGTTCTTGCTGTTCTTCTTGTCAGTCACTCCAGTTCCAGGTTCAGGTTCCTGATCCTCAGCTCTTCAGTTCAGTTCATTGCCCTCAGCCTATTTCAGTGTCTTGGTCTCCGTTCATCCTTGTCAGGTCATCTGCTCAGTTTGGCTCCTCCCCATAGTTTTGTCATGTTTCAGTTTAGTTATTAAATGTTTTATTTCCGGTCACCAAGCCTGGTCTTCTGCATTTTGGGTCCTCCACCACCAGTTCATGACAAATTCAGATTCCAACACTGGATTTAGTTTGAAGAATCTTGAATTGTATTGAATGCAGTTTATTTTAAAATATATCATTGTATGGGCAAAACCAACTTTCTTTTTCTAAAAACCCACTGGCACTGAAGTGTTTCTAGACTCCTGTTGCATGAAGCAGCAGAACTTTAGAGCTGAATGATGACATCAGAAGAATTGTACATATTTTTGATGTATTATTTTTGATCCGTAAATGCTATCATGAATTCTGATTCAGTGTTATATCTAATTTTATTCATGATGTTTCTAATAAAACATAATCTGCTCATATTTTTGTTACTTGATCTTTGTCTGCTATGATGAGTTCAGAAATACTTGTGTCTATTTTACATAATTATCATGTGGTTGTCATGTGATTTATTGATCCTGAAGGAGTCTTAGTGACCAGAATCTGTGTAGGTAAGGCCTAAATATCTGAGCAGGAGTTATGAACAATGATGATTCCTGTGATAAAATGGTTACGGTAGAACGGGGTGGGATTCTATACATTTACTTCCTTCCTCTCCCTTTCAAGCAATCTATGATTAAATGACTGATTATCTTATGTTTGATATGTCTTTATATAGATATGTTTATGCATTATCCTTGCTTTGATGGCTTAAAATAAACCATTTCAAATCCAACTAGTCTGTTCACATTTTTAAATGAGCTTTCAAAATAAAAGAGGCGCCGTAAACGGGAGACTTTTCCTCACTAAAGCTCTGATTCTCAGATGTTCTCCTTCAGTTTCTTTTTTCCGTCACTTCATCTCTTCCTCCACTCCCATGAAAATCCTCTTTTTGTGTTTTGTATTTCTACTGAGCTTCTGCCACTGGGCACAAAATATGTCCTAGAAATGTTTGATTACATTTTGGCTAAAAACGGCACAATCATAATTAAAAGACTACTGGGAATGACTTTACAAAAGAATAACTATGGCTGGGTGGGACTTTAACGCCACCTTTACAGTTCTGGTAGCTGCAGCTCCAGACTAGTCCTCATCTGGAGAACTTACCACATCTGTATCTTTTACAGGAACACGGGTTCTGCAGGTCAAACAAAAACGCCTGGTCCAGTTGAGCAGTGAACCCCTGCAGAGCAGACGGACAAAGCACAGAAACTTCCCACTCAGATGCAGAGTCAATGGCTGGAAATGGACCAAGTGTTGTTCGTCAGGACGTACCAGTCTACAGTTTGGGAAGGGGATCTTCTCACAGGCACATTCTGAAAACACAGAGCGTTACTTTCCTGTTAGTCCGGGTGTCAGATTCCGTGTTTGAATGGTTACATGTTGGCGGCATTGAGTGTCCTACCACAGGTCTGGTCTGGACAGCAGCGGTCCGGAGTGGACGTGGCCACCACCGACATCCCCAGAGGACAGCTGAGCTGAGGACACCTGTAGGGCTCGCACACTGACAACACACGCACACAACAAAACTATCAGAGACACAACTTTTTTGTCTCCATCGTGTGACAGGAAAAAAGTCATGACGGCATAGTAGCCATAGCATCGTGGAGAGACCCCCATCACTATGTGGCTGCCAGGCGGCGAGCTGGCGGCCAGACAGAGACCCGCAGCGGGACGGGGACCCGGCCTGATCGGGCCTCCTGAACTTTATGATATTTTATGGCGTTTTATGGTGCCGCATTGCAGCCATGCAGTTGTAAATGTGGGTCGCTGGGTTAGCATTGGGGTCGCTGGGTTAGCATTGGGGTCGCTGGCTTAGCATTGGGGTCGCTGGGTTAGCATTGGGGTTGCTGGGTTAGCATTGTGGTCGCTGGGTTAGCATTGGGGTCGCTGGGTTAGCATTGGGGTTGCTGGGTTAGAATTGTGGTCGCTGGTTTAGCATTGGGGTCGTTGGGTTAGCATTGGAGTCACTGGGTTAGCATTGGAGTCACTGGGTTAGCATTGGGGTCGCTGGGTTAGCATTGGGGTCGCTGGGTTAGCATTGTGGTCGCTGGGTTAGCATTGGGGTCGCTGGGTTGGCATTGGGGTCGCTGGCTTAGCATTGGGGTCGCTGGGTTAGCATTGGGGTTGCTGGGTTAGCATTGTGGTCGCTGGGTTAGCATTGGGGTCGCTGGGTTAGCATTGGGGTTGCTGGGTTAGAATTGTGGTCGCTGGGTTAGCATTGGAGTCGCTGGGTTAGCATTGGAGTCGCTGGGTTAGCATTGGGGTCGCTGGGTTAGCATTGGGGTCGCTGGGTTAGCATTGGAGTCGCTGGGTTACCGTTGGGGTCGCTGGGTTAGCATCGGGGTCGCTGGGTTAGCATCAGGGTCGCTGGGTTAGCATCGGCGTCGCTGGGTTAGCATCGGGGTCGCTGGGTTAGCATTGGAGTCGCTGGGTTAGCATTGGGGTCGCTGGGTTAGCATTGAGGTCGCTGGGTTAGCATTGGAGTCGCTGGGTTAGCATTGGGGTCGCTGGGTTAGCATTGGAGTCGCTGGGTTAGCATTGGGGTCGCTGGGTTAGCATTGGGGTCGCTGGGTTAGCATTGGAGTCGCTGGGTTACCGTCGGGGTCGCTGGGTTAGCATTGTGGGTCCGCTGGGTTAGCATTGTGGTCGCTGGGTTAGCATTGTGGTTGCTGGGTTAGCATTGGAGGTCGCTGGGTTTGCATTGGGGTCGCTGGGTTAGCATTGGGGTCGCTGGGTTAGCATCGGGGTCGCTGGGTTTAGCATTGTGGTCGCTGGGTTAGCATTGGGGTCGATGGGTTAGCATTGGGGTCGCTGGGTTTAGCATCGGGGTCGCTGGGTTTAGCATTGGAGTCGCTGGGTTACCATCGGGGGTCGCTGGGTTAGCATCGGGGGTCGCTGGGTTAGCATCGGGGTCGCTGGGGTTAGCATCGTGGTCGCTGGGGTAGCATCGGGGTTGCTGGGGTTAGCATTGGGAGTCGCTGGTTTAGCATTGGGGGTTGCTGGGTTAGCAGTGTGTCGCTGGGGTTAGCATTGGGGTCGCTGGGTTAGCATTTGGGTTGCTGGGTTAGAATTGTGGTCGCTGGTTTAGCATTGGGGTCGTTGGGTTAGCATTGGAGTCACTGGGTTAGCATTGGAGTCACTGGGTTAGCATTGGGGTCGCTGGGTTAGCATTGGGGTCGCTGGGTTAGCATTGGGGTCGCTGGGTTAGCATTGGAGTCGCTGGGTTAGCATTGGAGTCGCTGGGTTAGCATTGGAGTCGCTGGGTTAGCATTGGGGGTCGCTGGGTTAGCATTGGTGTCGCTGGGTTACCGTTGGGGTCGCTGGGTTAGCATCGGGGTCGCTGGGTTAGCATCAGGGTCGCTGGGTTAGCATCGGCGTCGCTGGGTTAGCATCGGGGTCGCTGGGTTAGCATTGGAGTCGCTGGGTTAGCATTGGAGTCGCTGGGTTAGCATTGGGGTCGCTGGGTTAGCATTGGAGTCGCTGGGTTACCGTCGGGGTCGCTGGGTTAGCATTGTGGTCGCTGGGTTAGCATTGTGGTCGCTGGGTTAGCATTGTGGTTGCTGGGTTAGCATTGGAGTCGCTGGGTTTGCATTGGGGTCGCTGGGTTAGCATTGGGGTCGCTGGGTTAGCATCGGGGTCGCTGGGTTAGCATTGTGGTCGCTGGGTTAGCATTGGGGTCGCTGGGTTAGCATTGGGGTCGCTGGGTTAGCATCGGGGTCGCTGGGTTAGCATTGGAGTCGCTGGGTTACCATCGGGGTCGCTGGGTTAGCATCGGGGTCGCTGGGTTAGCATCGGGGTCGCTGGGTTAGCATCGGGGTCGCTGGGTTAGCATCGGGGTCGCTGGGGTAGCATCGGGGTTGCTGGGTTAGCATTGGAGTCGCTGGGTTAGCATTGGGGTCGCTGGGTTACCATTGGGGTCGCTGGGTTACCATTGGGGTCGCTGGGTTACCATTGGGGTCGCTGGGTTAGCATCGGGGTCGCTGGGTTAGCATCGGGGTCGCTGGGTTAGCATCGGGTCGCTGGGTTACCATTGGGGTCGCTGGGTTAGCATCGGGGTCGCTGGGTTAGCATCGGAGTCGCTGGCTTAGCATCGGAGTCGCTGGGTTAGCATTGGGGTCGCTGGGTTACCATTGGGGTCGCTGGGTTAGCTTCGGGGTCGCTGGGTTAGCATCGGGGTCGCTGGGTTAGCATTGGGGTCGCTGGGTTAGCATTGGGGTTGCTGGGTTAGCATCGGGGTCGCTGGGTTAGCATCGGAGTCGCTGGGTTAGCATTGGAGTCGCTGGGTTAGCATTGGAGTCGCTGGGTTAGCATTGGGGTTGCTGGGCTACCATTGGGGTCGCTGGGTTAGCATCGGGGTCGCTGGGTTAGCATTGGGGTCGCTGGGTTACCATTGGGGTCGCTGGGTTAGCATCGGGGTCGCTGGGTTAGCATCGGGGTCGCTGGGTTAGCATTGGAGTCGCTGGGTTAGCATTGTGGTTGATGGGTTAGCATTGGGGTCGCTGGGTTAGCATTGTGCTTATGTGGCTGTAAGGTTCCTCACTCAGTTCCTGAAAACACTCACTCAGGTGTCTTTGTGGTTCAATGAATGGCAGCCATGGAACCTCAAACTGGGTCAGAGAGTGAACACAAATGCGGAGAACACATCTGGGACTTAAACTTGAAGGTGTTGTTTTTAGATGTGCAGCTAACAACCAAATCTGAAACTAAGACAAACTTATAATAAGCAGGAAAGTTGCATCGTAATTCTGCTGCACCTGAGCTGATGTGCACGCTGGACGGGGCAGATCAGGGTCGGGGCAGATCAGGGCTGGGGCAGATCAGGGCTGGGGCAGATCAGGGTCGGGGCAGATCAGGGCTGGGGCAGATCAGGGCCGGTGTTGTTGTGGGGCGTAGAAGAACGGCATGAGAGTGGGGGAGGGAAGTGTGGGGTGAACAACATTGTTTCCAACATGGCTAAAGCGGAGGAACATGAGAATCGAGCAGCTGCAGAGAATTCCAGATGAATGAATCCGTGATTCACAAGTGGAGGAAGCTGGAAAACAAACACCGACAGTCAAGAAGACGCAGCTGAGTTTCCATGGAAACAAGGCGACTGGAGTGATGGATTATCGATCAGCTTGGAGAAGCATCTCTGCCGTCACCGTTCCACTGAGGGCAGTACCGCTTACACTTTTGCAGATCCCTTGTTCTATCTTAGGCACGTTAACATTGGGAGTGGGGTCATCCAGACCCACTAGACAGTGGGGTCATCTAGACCCACTAGACAGAGCTCTGAACCTTTGTTCTTCAATGATTTGTGATCTTCACTGGTGTCCATGGATTACATGAAATCCTCTCCACCTTTATCCACCTTTGTCATGGTAGGAAAACACCTCAATGGAAGGGGGGGTCATAGGATAGCACAAGGGATAAACGCCGTCATCTTTCCATCCAGGTGAGGATTACGGTGCTGCAGCGACTTCCAGCGGATTACAATAAAAAGCTGTTCATCTTCCGCTCACACTGCAGTAAAAACACCAAACACCTCCTGCCCAGCCGAATCTCTGACATGGACGAGCCACCGCTGACTTTAGACATCCCGCTAGCAATACACACAACGGGGCAGGAAAAGCCAGCTTTTATTGTTGTGGGAGGCAGCGCCGGGCGAGTTACCCCACACTTTGTGAATGGATGGTAGAAGCTCGGCCTGACGTGTCTGCTTGCACTGCTTTTGAAGTGCCAAAAAGGCGGTGACATTCATGAGGAACGAGATGGACTCTGACAATGACCAAAGGGACTCTGGCGTGTTTGATAGAAACGTAGCCCAGCTGTTCATTTCAGATACAGAAGATGAGGACTTTGATGGATGTTTGGATGCTGATTGATGACTGAAAAATGAAAACCAAATCATAACCAACTCATAACCAAATCATAACCTGCTCCTGCTGCCTTTTTATAAAAACACAGTGTTGTGGAATGAGTGTGTGTGTGTGCTGAAGGCGGTGTGTGTACTAGTGCAGGAAGGAGGGGGGCAGAGCAGGGATGGGGCAGTTTGTGATGGGGCAGTTTGTGTTACTCAGTTACAGAGAGCAGTGATAAATGGTAATGGTGTATACTTATACAGCGCTTTTCTACCTTCTTCAAGGCCCAAAGTGCTTTACAGTCTCAGATGCTTTACAGTGTCTTGCCCAAGGACACTTCAACTCATGGGCGTGTTATGATCATGGGTCCACCGCCCTACCACTGCGCCACGGCCGCCCCGTAACAAAATAGGTTTGTTCTAAAAGAGGGAGACTTTATTAACCCACTCTGGAGGCTCTGAGGGTCCAAACGGGGAAGTGAACCCTGAAGGAAGATCCGCCTTCAGCCCTGGAGAGGATCTGCTGCGTCTTCAGACCACGGTCAGAAAGGTTCAATACTAGCATGTATGTTTTACCGGTATATGTTAACGTGCCCGTGCCCAAAAACCTGGTGCCTTTTGTCTGAGTCAAATACTGTAAAATCCTCCATAACTGAGGCCACGCCCTGTAACCCAGTGCGCCCTAAAAATACGCTCCTCAGAAAGGCAAAAATGAATGATTTCTTCTTACATTTGTTCTCTTGCAAAATAAAAAGGCCTCAAGTACATGTAAAACCTCAAAAAACAGGAATTTTATTGAGGGGGACTTTAGTCTTTAAAGCAGATGTAACACGGGAGCCCTGTGTTTCCCAGTTGCCCTTCACTCGTAGCCACTTAACTGGCAAAAATACCCAATCAAGGAGATTGGAAGCAGGGAGTGCAGGAAAATCTGACAGCCTTTGTGGATGTGTGTGAGCTCACCACACTGGTAGACGGGGCAGCAGCGATCTGTGGTGGCGTTGTTGACAGCAAGCACCTCGCCATCCTGACAGACAGGGGCCGTGAGCAAACAGGAGGAGCACACTGCAGGAACAGAGAACAGAACCAGCAACCGTCAAGCTCCTGATCCTTCACCGAAGGATGGACAGAGCATTGAAGGGGAACTGACTGCAGATATGAGCCACACAGCAGCTGCCGTCCGCTCTGGTGGCCACGAGGGTCTGATCCTCTCTGCAGGCGGGGATGTTAGCCACGCAGAGTCCAGCATCACACTCTGAAACACAGGAGGTGACAGCAGGTCTAGAGCTGGTCCCACAGAGAAATGACAGCAGGTCTAGAGCTGGTCCCACAGAGAAGTACATTCATGGTTTTGTTATAGAGTGAGAGAAAAGCACCAGACTGCTCGTGAGGATTTGGCTCCAGGATGTTTATGCCACCTGTGGCAGTGAGTCGTGTTTTTATCCACCACCAAAAACTGTGACAAACATGGAGGTAAGAGCCTTTTTAAGTTCCTCGCTATGATTTGTCTACACAACATGGTTACAGTCGCAGTATGACTGCACAGAATTCTCATGCTCAGATGTTGAGACGCTGACATGACTGACATGGTCATGAGGGAAATGTGTCACAGAGTGTCACAGCAGAGGCATTCCACACCAGAGTCCACCCAACCATCCCTGTCCCAGCTTTACACGCCATGTCCTGCACGGTTGACCTGAGCGTTGAACGGAACAACCAAACAAAGCGTACCCTCACGCCAACCGTTATCAGCCTCGGTTGGCCTGGTGACCCACACTGGCTTTCCAGTAGCTTCACCCATTGCAGTAGAGTCCAAACTTCCATCAATAGTATCTGTAGAAACTCACCACAAACATAGTCTGGACAGCAGGAGTCCTCCCTGTGGTACGACACCAGCTTCTCCCCATATTTACAGATGGGGGGCACCTGGTCACACAGGCTCTGGTTACACACTGCAGAGTCAGACACCACATCAACACATTACAAACTGCTTCATCCAGCATTTAGATTGACGGAGCAGAGGGCCGTTCTCTGGACTCACTGCAGACTTTCAGTGGGCAGCAGCTGGACTCGTGGGCCATGCTGATGATCATCTCTCCTGCCCGCCGGCACACTGGCTGAGGCAAACTGGAGCAGTTGTACTGCACGGGCAGGATGGTGTCCTTGTCGCAGCGGTACATGCAGCAGCCGTCCCGGGAGGCTTTCCAGACCTCACCATTGGCGCGGGGAACACCAGCACTGTCTGTGCAGGCTGCACACAAACACCCCCCCAGTATGAGAGTGACTGCACATCTGCCCACAAAAAACCAAGACGCTTTGGCTTCTGATGACAAGGATCCCGACAGCAGCAAAGGAAAGAAATATTTACATTTATGTTTAAACAGATGCTTTTAGCCAAAGAACCTGAGTAAACATGAGAGCAAAGCGGAGTCAAGAATAGACTTAACACTGAAACTCCACGGCTGTGACGTGCAAACGGCGTCCCATGTGAATGAAGCAGAAAAGTGATTTGAGCTGCTCACTCTAAGCCCAATCCAAAACTATCTCCACCTTAACCTGAACAAACCAGGCTTATGTCTAATCCAGGTTTCAAGCGTCCACAGCTGAGCTGTTTGCAGTGGAACCTACCACATTTCTCAGGGGGGATGCAGAGTGCAGAGTACTGTCGATGGAGGAGGGTTCCCTCAGGACAGACGCAGCCTTCAGTCAAGCCTGAGCACTGCTCTGGATCGGCATCGAACTCGTGATTCGGACAAGACTGAGCGGTGCATACCGGCAGACACGCCTGGTACCGAAGCGTGGCGGGACATATGAAGGCTGAGAAACAAACCACACACACATCAAAGTCTCACGTTTTCATTTCTGCTGTTTCCATAGGAAATGTATCAAGTGATTTTAATGGCGACACAAGCTGAAAAACCCCAGAACCTGCTGGTTGCTAGTGCAACTCCCACTGCCTCTTAGCTCAGGCTGGGTAATATGACAGCACAGTGAATGTGAGTCCTGCTCCTGTCTGTTAAAACCCATGTTTGCTCCAGAAGAAAAGGGCAGCTGAAAAAGCTTTTCTTACGGCAGTAGTTCGGTCTCCTCCATTCAATGCAGATGTTGAACTTATGACACGATGCCACATATGCAGCCAGAGCCACACACTGGTTATTAACGTACTCAGAGTCTCGTACCCAAACCTCACAGAAGGTGCTGGGAGGCACCTGGAACACAAAAACAATCAATCTCAGGGATGTGTTCCTTCCATCCAGATGGGCTCATGACAGAAATATTTTCATGGCTCCTGCAGATCAGACAGTTTCAACACAGTTCAGAGCTGGTGTCCCTTACAAAGGCGTGGCAGGCTGTAAACGCGGCGTTCTCCAGCATGGACAAGCAGGTGGAGCAGTCAGTGGTGGAGCAGTTGAGGTCCCGTCGACGGCTTTGGCTGATGTAGCTGGTGGTGTTGGAGAGCTGCCAGCTGTCCATGAATAGAGCGGGATCTTCACCTGCTCCCAGCATGGAACCATTGGGAAGGGTGAGGTCATCTGCTGGGTCTCCATCGCAGACGCCTGACATGTTCACACAGTTTGACAAACCAAAACCGTTTACCAATGTAATGTTTCCACTACAGATGAGTTTCAGCGCATGACGTAAAGATTGAAAACTTGTGTTTTAATTAACAGGTTTTATTTCAAAGAAACTTCGAGGTCATGTGTTGGATTTGTCGTCACCCCATTGGTTGAATGGTACCAACTGACAGGTGACAGCCAGGTGACAGCCAGGTGACAGGGCGACACACCTTTTATTTGTAAGGAGACGCGGAAGCGCGCGCGGGGGGGGGGGGGGGGGGGTGCACAGCTGACAGAGTCGCAGAAGCGTGGAGGAGGAAGCGATCTCTCATACGGATTACCTTTCCCAGATCGGATTATTTGCCTACTGAGTATATTTTCCCAAAGAGCTGGGATCGTCCGGTACGAGGATCTGTGCAGCTTCTTTGGCTGGAATGTGTTCCAGCGAGGGAGGGGGAGCGGCCTCCCCCCTAACGCGTGAGACTGTCCAACACTCATTTATCCTCCAGAACAGTTCTTTTTGCTAGCAAAACTGCAGGACTTGGGTTTGAACTGTGGGTTTCTTTTATATTTTGTATATTTGGGGAAATTGGGTTTTTGATGTTTGAGTGTTGGGCAAAGTGTTTAATGTACGTTTGTCACGCTCACACAACACACACAAACAAACTGTTATGAGTTTATTTTCTTGGTAATATAGAGGGCAGATTGTCTTGATATTTAATGCCCCAGCCGTAGAACGGCGTTGTGACGTTCCCCTCGCTGAGTGGAGGACGAATTGTTACACAACTTCTCATAACAGCACGTCAGTGTACGCCATATTTACTGAGTGTCCAGTTTAATGTCAAGCTGGGAAAACCTACTGTAGCCAATCTATACCATAATGAGCGACTGGAGCTCCAAAGTGTGGTTCTTTTGGCTCATCTGATACCTCTGTGCTGTTTTTAAGCCTCAAGCTATGTTCACACTGCCCTCAGCAACACACCTTTAAGCCCCCACTTTCAATGTTAACACGCGTGTCAGGCTCTTGTATTCATGCTTAACTATGGGCATGTTGCCGTTATAAGGCTCTACATACAAAAAGTGCGGCCATTGAACACGTGTTGAAAGTTTAATAAGCTCGAACTTTGACTGATCAGAGACTCAGATTGGTGGTAACGTGTGGATTGTTCCCCTTTTAATTCAGAGAAGTGCCAGCCGTCTAAAATGGATCATGAAGAAGAAATGAATGGTTGTGGTTTGTGGCCAGACTGAATTATATGACACCAAGTCTTTGATGATTTGGAACAGAGCTGAAAAGAAAAGCCTGAAGCAAGATTCACCAGATTTGCTCCGCTTTGACCTTTGGCACTGCGCCTCTTCTAACTGTAGGTGGGGGACATGCGCCAATAAAAGGTAGAAAAACAAAAGAAGAAGAAGTCCCTCCCTGCTAGTCCAATGTGAACACGCTCTGTGTGAACGTTGTTAACATGCACCTGTACGGATACGGGGTTTGGGGGGTTTTCCGGATCCTGGAGGGTCGTGGAGGGAAGCAGCCGCATCTTACAGGGAGCGAGGTGCATCTTAGATGGCCCCAGTGGGGAAGCATCTGCCAGTTTAGACGAACTAACATCTACTGGTGAGTGTGGAGGTAGGAGGCCATAGGTCCCATTATGATAATTGTGGAATAACTCGGAATAACCCCGTTGCACTGGGGAAGAGTCTTGGATCATATGGTGCGTTGCAAATTAGCTACATACGGCATGAAGGGGTTAAACCAAGATTCTTCCAATCCCAAGGCAGGCATAGTCTCACTATGGGATGGTGACACAATGATGTGGTATTTCATTGTTAGTCCTAATTTAAATCTAGTTAAATGTACTTTATGTACTCTAATTCTACATTTAGAAGAGCTAGCAGAGGAGAAAGCTGACAGCATGACTCTCATCTCACCACAGAGGCCCATCGTTGGAAGTTTGCCGTCTGTCTCGATCACCATCATGCCGGTGCTGTGGTACCACTGCAGCTTGAGGCCAGCCGGGCTTCGGATCAGGTACATGTTCCCTGTGTCGTAGATCTCAAAGCCGTACTTTTTGAAACGGGCTTTAGCGTAGCGTGTGTTGACGTAGAGCTAACAGATTCAAACAAACACATTCTCATAAATACATGTATAAATTCATGCTGGAGAGCAGAATTCAAGTGTTTCTTACTCGTCTTTGCAGCCTGTTGATGACCACATGGTTGGATTTGTGAGTGATGTTAAGTGACACCAGACACAGGTTGGTGAAGTTCCAGAGAAGCTAATTAATGGGGAAAATAAGGCAGATGAATTTATAAAGTGTAGGCTTTTCCAACGCATTTTAAAGAGTCACCAGATCCTGTTTAAAAGCATAGAAGGTTTAGGTTAAGGCAGTAGTTCTCAAATAGTGGGGCGGCATGATGCCATCCCAGGGGGGGTGTGCAGTAGTGGCGGTTTTAGGCACAGGTAATACGGGCAATTGCCCGGGGCATACATTTAAGGGGGGGCGGTGGTAACAGCGGCTCAGGGCTTGGAAAAGAATCCGCCCCACTGTTGGTTTCCTACTATCTGTTATATGATAGAGTTTGTAACAGCCTGAAACCGTGAATTCCCGTCCCTGCAGCCGCTCCCGTCTCCTGTCACACGCGTGTGTGAGAACGAGAGGGGAGGGGTAGTGGGCTCAGGCTGCAGGTGGAACGCACACGCAGAGCTGCCTGTTGCGCAACACCAGGATCATCATATACCTTTAGATCAGGGTTTTTCAACCAGTGTGCCGTGGGAAATGAACCATTAACTGATCTAGAAACATTTCCATCTCCAGGATTTCAGCTCTGTGTTCATTCAAACATCCTGATAAACACTGAGTAGTTAGGAATATAAAAGATCATAAAATACTTTTTTCTTTGTGTTTGTTTGATTCTATTAAAGACATTTTGATCAGAATGACGGTACCTCCATTTAACTGCAGCTTCGGCTGTATTTAGGAAAAGTCACGCCCCTTTAACTGCCTCCACCAATCATTTTTGGAGGCTTAATCACATGTCATCAGTCTGACCAATCAGAAGTGGTTAAAGTCTTCACTTCCTTGTTCTTAATTTTGCTCATAAAGTCTCTCAGTTCCACCATAAATACCAGCTAAAGCTCGTCTTTAGTGGTGTAGCTTTCCACAGAATCCGGTGTCAGACCGTGGAACAAGAGAACAAAACCATGGAGCTCAGAGAAGAGAGTCTGTCTGCATCACTACATCTCCCATGATGCACTGGGTTAAAGTGACAGCGTCTCAGCGTACAATGAGTCTCTCCTCTTAATGTCTTGAAACAACAACAAACACACATCCAACAGTTTTTCAATCTTTTAACTGAACTTTTATTCCATCTTTTAGAAAAAACAGCTGCAGCTTCCAGCTTTTTCTGCCACAATTATCACTAAAATGCCTGTGAGATCATGGAGGGACTGTAGATCAATACAGACTAGGAGTTTCTCCTTTTTTTTTTTTTTTTTTGGATGCTGGTTTTCCGCGGGATTTTTGTCAAGGATAAAGTGTGCCGTGGCTCAGAAAAGGTTGAAAAACACTGATCTAGATTCCTCAGCTCATGCTAATAATGTCATTCTTTATGAACACTTTTGATGACGTGTTTTTATTTGTCATAAATGTTTTCTTTGTCTGCCTGTGGTTTAGTTGGTGTCAGTATTTGACAGAAAAACAGCAGTAATACAGGAAAACAGCAGAACTAATGTTTTTATCTATTTCCAGAACTTCAGACTAAAAACATTCAATATTTTGGTGCGGCTGTGTTCATGTTTCAGATCAATTTACATTAATTATTATATATTGATCGAATTATTTTTCTCTGCATCAAATGGTTCAGTTGGTGAAAATGTTTCTAGTTTAAATAAGGACCCACAGATTTTTTATTTCAGGCACTTCAAGCTACTTTTCTGTTTTAGACTAGAACAGGGTTTCTGTGGCTAAATAAAGTGAATATTTATTGAAATGGGATTTTTATTGTTTTTTTCTTTTGTTAATGGTAAAGGATACAATTTCATGTATACTTACACAATTTTTATAGATAACAACCTAATATGTTGTCACTGCGCGAGTGTGTGTGTGTGTGGGGGGGGGGGGTCACAAAACATTTTCTTTTTCCTAAGGGGGACCTTGCAAAAAGTAATTGAGAAGCACTGAGTTAAGGTTAGGCTTGACTTGTTTTCTTTGTTAATACATCAAAATACCAATATAACATTTTACTACTTTGCTTTAGGGATGGGTGTATTGATCTGAATATTGATAGTATTGATACGAAGGTGAAATATTGATACTAGCGTGATGAGATTAATACTTTCATAGCAGTTTTTCTTCAATACGTCCAGTAAAAACTGGAATGTACTCACAGACTTTGTGGAACTGCACCATCTTTCTGTCTCCAGTGGTGCCAGATTGGGCAAAAACAGACAAATTTGAGTAAATATGTGTCTAAGTTGTGCAGGAAACTGCCCAATCTGGCAACATTGTTTGTCTGTGTAATCAGTGCCCCCCCCCCCCCTCTGTTATTGCTGCTCACATACCTTGCCCCTCCCCTTCCTGCTTCATTAGAGAGCAGACTCATTGAACGGGAACATCTTTGCATCAAAGACAGGATTTTTTGAGTTTTCAATTTATTACAGAGCTGCTTTTGTTTCCTTTTTCCATTACTGTCTTTGATATTTTATTACTGCTTTTATTATTTTTTAATAGTTGTTTGTGGTGCTGTTATTCTAACCACTTGATTAAATATGAATTATAGTAATCATGGATTAGATTGATCTGCTTTTCCAGACGCTCAAACTTCTTCTAGTGTGTCCATCATTCATTCATACTTGGTGAGGGTAACTGCTGATGTACCACAGCTGCCCTGGGGCAGACCGATGGGGGTGTGGCTGCCTGTACGCCCCTACGGCCCCTCTGACCATCACCGTGACATCCGTGCACATTCACACAGCAGTGGAGCCACACTGGAGGCAAGGAGGGTGAAGTGTCTTGCCCAAGGACACAACAACGGTTGGCTGGGGGGAGCGGGGATCGAACCGCTGACCCTTCGATCATTGGACGACCCGCTCAACCACCTGAGACACTGCTGCCAATACATTTTTTAAATTTTGCTCTAGTTATCGTTTTTTTGTTTATTTTTATTATTACTGTATTATGCTGTTATTCATATACATATTCTATAATTAATGTATGTCCAGTTCACATTGTTAGAATTAGTCAATTAACATTTTTTTGCCAAAAGTCTCTGTCCTGTGTTTTCTTATACATTAACATAAATAACATTATTAACAAAAAGGAATGTGTATTGCCAAATGATTCTATTACAAAACAGTTAAAGAAAAGTATTGGCATCGGTATTATTATCAGGAAAACTCGCCTTGTAATTACTTGATGTCGGATCAATACCCAAATTCCCGGTATCGCTCACTACTACCACGATTTAAGGCCCAGCGTGTTTTACAGTCCCATTCTCATTCACCCACGCACACACACATCCACGCACTGATGGCAGCTCCATTGCCGAACACTGGCGCCAACCTCTAACCACCAGGAGCAACAGCGTTCAGTGTTTTGCCTAAGGGCACTTCGACAGGCTGTGATGGGTTGTAGAGAGCAGCTGGATCTTAAGATTGGTGCAGGTGTGTCTTTAAGTTCTCTTGAGGTCCTTTTAACAAATTTAAGGGACATTATAAAAATGGAATGTACCATTGTTGTGCGTGTGATAGTGCATTGTGAAGTATTTGTAAGTTACACGTGCTTATGACGTACTGGTGATGCTGTTGTGCGGTGTCTTGACACCAGTACCGGCTCCTTACTGACCGCCTGCAAATGCTGCACACAAGCGGTGTGCACATGATACAAAAGTGACCGTAGGACGTCCACACAAGCTGCACTCTGATTGTCTTATTGCTACATTTTAAACACTGTGGGTGTAACGACTATACGATGAATCACTTTATATTCCTACAATCCAACCAGATAAATCTGTCTGAGACAAGTTGCTAATCGAATCGAACCAACCTATACCATTATAAAAGTGTTTCAGAATGAAATAATACAAATCAAATCATTGGAATTTACCATTTAGATTGAGACGTGGTAGGTTTACTTTACACAACCAAGTACATCACAGGAGACAACACACATGTGATAGCAGAATCTGGAAAACTTCACCTGCGCTGCTCAGTACCCAGGTATTTATCATTTCTTGGCCAAAGATGATCAAGTTTACAGTAGGTCAGTGAATAGGATCATTAAAAATGAACCAATATGGACTATGAATTATATCACCAACCAAAAAATTGTGAGATGCATCAAATTGTTGCTAAAATGATTCGTTACACCCTTAATAAGACCACCACAAAGAAACTCCACGTCTTTGGTTATGATCCACTGTTTGGTAGGTAACAGGTCATCATTAGGCAGACCTTGGTTCATGATTGGTGGGAAAACACAGTTCACCTTGTCAAAGAAACCTTTTTATGACCAATCAAAGTTGGTTTTTAAAGAAATTTCAGTATTTATGGAGCTTTCAGAAACTAGACGTTTTCATGTTTACCAGCACAGTTAATTTTTGTTTCTCAGTAATGAAGGAGGGGTCGCTCACCAGAGACTCTGAGTCAGCAGGACACTCCTGTACCATCACAGTAACAGTTTCATTGGGCAGCTGGGTAACTATGTACAGGGCCGCCTTGTAGATGGCAACACTGTTCCCATCGAACGTGATCACATTTAGATCAGGAAACATCGAGCATCGACCTGGAAGACAGTTAGCCTAGTTACATTTTGAGAATTTAAATTCTCAGAAATTACAATGTTGGTGTATGTCCTTACATGGACAGTCCCATTTAGGGCAGCATTTGTCTCCATTGACTAAAACTGCAAAACCGAGCAAGCCACAATTTGGCGGTTCCGCTGAGAAGGGGCAGCTCTGGGACTTGTTGAACAGGACAAGCTGGTTCTTGACGCAGATGTACTTGGTGCACTCATCCACAATCTCAACATATGGAGGCTGAGAGACAATAGAACAGAACAATGAAACAGTAGACAAGACTGAATCTAAAAGTAGATCTGATTCAGAGATCTGTTAAATCAAATTAAAGTAGACTTACAGTGCACATCCTTAAAGGTGGCACAGTTAAAGCTGTTGTATCCTCTGGTTTATAACTGGTTGCTCCTGCAGGTGCTGAAGGCACAACTACACTGGGACTAGTGACTCCAAGTGCTGCCGTTGTTTTGTCTGTGGGGTCAGATGGAGCTAAAGTCGTGCTGGAACCAGAAATCTCAGAAATTAATGTGGGTGTGAGCACTTTTGAAGGGGACACAGCAGCATCTTTGGCTGGGGAGACCCTCGCAGATGAAGTGAGCTCACTAGTGGTTACTATGGGGGTAGATGTAGATGAGGGGCCTGGCACATGGTTGGGATCTGAGGCAATTTTAGTGGTTAGGTGAAGATCTGTTGTACTGCTATGGGTTGTTGCGTTGACTACAGCTGCAGGTGACACTCTGGACGTGATAGTGGGGCTGTGACTTGGCACCACTGTTGATGGTCCAACTGTGGTTGACGTAGTGGTTTCTCCTGAGGGCTTTGTTCGTGTGATAAAACTGGCAGTGGTGGGTCTGATGGTTGTCCTGCCAGTTGATGTGATATTCGAGGTAACTTTTGTGGCTACAGATACACTGGCTGTTGTCCTGGAGGTGGTTGTCTGTTTGGCAATGTCAGGTGTTGTAGTGGGCTCAAATTTTGGTGTGGACACTAGCAGAGTAATGACTGTGTCCTGGATAGTAGTTGGGCTTGTAGCTACACCTGAGGTTCTTGTTGACAGAGGATAGACGGGTGGAGGAGTAGTTTTATCTTTGGTTGTGAACTGCAGTCTTCCTGTTTCAGCATGTGATACTTCTGTAATTCTTTGGGTAACAACAGGCCTGAGTGTAGTGCTGACAACAGTGGGTGGTAGAAGGGTTGTTGAAGCTGTGGTATGGAGGCTCTGGAGGGTACCAGGCATAGGTTGTGAGGTAACCAGTTTTCTGGTTGTAGTGGCTCCACTTTCTGCAGTTGGAGTTTCTGATGTTGTAGTTTGGGTGGTTCTGCCTGTGGAAGAGGTAAGAATTGGCGTAGGTGTGACTGGAGGGACTATAGTGGAGGTAACCACACTTTCTGAAGAGACCCCTGGTGGTACCTTCACAGTGGATTTGTAGACTGTGGTAAAGGAGGTTTCTCGATGGGGAGGATGCCATGGTTTGGTAGTTTGATCAGTAGTGACAGGAGAGGTAGAGCTTTCTGTTGTTTCTGACAATGGTGTAGCGGTTGTTTCTCTGGGAGACACTGATATTGTGGTAGACTGTGTGGTGAAAAGATTTGTGGACATGTTGAAACTCTCAGGAACAACTAGGGGTCTAGAAGTCACACCTCTGGTGGGAGTTTTGTCAGTCACTGGGGCAGCTCCATGCCAGGATACAGAGGAGGCAGGATATGCTGTGTGCGTAATCTTTGAAAGAGGAGATGCTGCTTTTGTGGAAATTTTAGATTCCGGGAGTTCTGTTGTGGTTACTTTCCTTGTTTGCAAGTTTGTAGTGACAGATGAGGAAGCCATTGTAGCAGGTTTGATGTGAGTGGTATTTGTGGGAAGTAGCTTAGAAATGGTGGTTGTAGTAAAGTTCATCAAATAGAGGTCTGTAGGTAATGTTTGCTGTGTTGTTTTATTGGTGCTGAATGGTATCACTGGTGTGACTGACTGTATTTTCTCTTCTGAAGGCAACGTTGGCATGGATATAGTTTTTCTTTCTGCAAGAGGTGAAACTGATCCAGATGTTGTGGATGGTTCACTGGGTATACCAGGCAGAATGGCAGGTGGTGTTGTGGGTAGTTCCTTTACAGTTGTAGATTTGGTGCTGGTTCCTGTATCTACAGTGACATCTGTACTGGGAACAGTTGCCTTGTGTATAGACGGCTCTGAGACTGTAGCAAGAACTGGGGTGGAAGATTTGCCCACCTGATAGGCTCCTACTGTTGTCTCTGTGATGTTCTCTTCTGTATATACTTCAGTAAAAATGCTACTCGTGGCCGAACCCCCCACAGAAGTTCTGGAGGTTACTGCTGAGGTTGTAGTTGAAGTTGTAGCAGTTGTCATGGTTCTAGAAGGGGTTAATGGGCTAACTGCGGTGCTTGGTGATCTGATTGTTGTTGTCTTTGATGAAGTGGCAGACAGATGTTCAGTCACGACCACAGTAGAGAATGGTCCCACCGCAGTTGGGTGTCTGATTGGAGGAAGCGGAGACTCCTTTGTTCTGAAAGGTCCATAAGCTTTAGAGGTAGTGACGGTGTCAGGCTGGGAGCCGGGCTTGGTGGTGTAGATGGTGGTCTTCATGGAAGTGGTGGAAGTAGCTGTTCCTGGGCTGGTACGAGCAGAGGAAGCTGCAGCTGGTGGTGGCGTGGGCAAACGGCCAGCTGGAATCTCAAAGCCTGAAATGGTCCAAAAAATGATAGAGTTTAGAAAAGCACTGCACCAGAGGGGAAAATGTGGTTCTTGAAGTAGCTAGTGGGTTGGACAGAAAGCCGAGTAGCTCTACCAGGTTGACTTGATTTAGAGTTACAAGTTTATGGTTTGATTGCATTGACAATTGAATGAATTTATTTGAATACATTTTTATCTTACATATTTGTATTTATGAACGTAATTTGATAAATTTGACATTAATAAAGACAACTGTTGATTTCAACTGAAGACACATGGAACTTTCATTGTGAAATTTTGGAAATTCTACATTCAAAACAAACAGAAATGCAATTTTTGACAGAAAAAAAACCAAAACAAAACAAGAAAGTGCTTTAAAAGAAAAACCTGAAATAACAGCATTTTATAGGTGACTGATTTAAGTTTTTTTTTTTTTTTGTTTAACTTGTCCTGTCCAACAGCTGGGCAAACAGATGAGAGCTGAAGGCCTCTTGTGTTGGACATATTTTGCTTTAACAACAGGGGTTATGAATCTACAGACAAACCAGAGGAATGTCTGAATAAACCCCTTTTGTAGTTGAGGCCAAACTTTATTAAATTCCATCATGTTTGAAAATCTTTGGTGTTGGACCGGACGGAAAAGGAAAGGAGGGAAGAAGAGAGAGGGATGTTAGAGAGGAGGGGGGAGAGGAGGGTGATAATAGGAGGGGGGGGGTAGAACCATGAAGCAGCCTAAAGCAACAACTTTACTGGATGTTTATCATTACGGTAAGGTTCAAGTGTAATACAAATCTCAAAGGGCGGGGCCTGTCCACACACACATTCAGATGTTATAAACACACCTGTTAACTGCAAAGGTGTCCACATGTCAACATGTACACAATACAGATATTGTTCACACACGCATACTTATGCCTTCAAACCAACTAGTGTGAAATATTTCATTCATTCAATCATGCAAATTATTAGTGTAAAGGTGAGTTAACACCTGTGCTCAGGTGAGTCTTTATGTTCTTCTAAATGGATGATGGAATGTGAAAAGAAGGAGGGGGAGTGACCAGCCATCCCCACACCAAGACCCCCGCCGCAGCAGCAGCGGCAGCCAGAACCCCCCAACGCCACCCGGCAGCAGGCAGAGAACAACCACCCCCCGGGCGATCACATCCGCCACCCCGGCCAGGGCCAGCAGGACCACCACGAGGCCCCCAGAGCCAGAGAGCAGGGAGGCATGGGGGGAAGAGAGCGCCGCCCCAGCCCAACCAGGGGAGCAGCCCCCCCCGCCGCGCCGGGAGGGCCCGACGCAGGGCCCCACCCGAGAAGAGCGCCCACAGCCCCAGACGAGCACCTCGTCACCACCCAGGAGTTCTGGGTATCCCCCCGCCCCAACCCCAGGTATGAGCCAGGACCCCCCAAGGGAGACCCGCTCTGCACTCCAGGCAGCCACCCACCCGGCCTACGGTTGGTCCAGGAAGGAGCAAGGCAGGGGACAGCCGGCCCCGCCCAGGAGGGGGGCACCCCGGAGAAAAGAGGGGCCCACAAGGGGTGTTGTTAACATGGCCCGACCAGGCTCGGCCACAGTTGGAATGTGGGCGGGGGCCCAGCGCCCAGGGGCAAAAACCCGAACCCACCCCACAAGGAAACGTACACCCCCGGCTCAGGTGTAATGTGAACTCCCTCCCTGTGCGGAGAGAGCCCCGCCGGGCCCAGGAAACCGGCACCCAGGGGCCACGGCCGCCGCTGCCAAGGGCCCAGTACCCCCCACCAGGCATGGGGTAGGGGACAGATGGACCTTGGACCCACCTTCCTTGTATAATGTGTGTGCGTGTGTTCGTAAGTGTGTATGTGTGCATGTGTGTGTGTTTGTGTTTGAATGTATATTATGAGAAGTAAAAGGTGTGTGTACTAGGGGGGTGCAGTTAAAGTTGGTGGGTAGGGCACAGAGAGGACATTCCCTGATTACTCACAGTAATGTCCCCTCCCCCTCCCCACCAAGGGTCCCTAAATGTCTAAGGTGCGGTTAAAATTGGCGGGTAGGGTGCTAGGAGGACATCTGCTGCTTGCTGGCAGTGATGTCCAAGCACCCCCCCTACCAAGGGCCCTACATGTCTAAGGTGCAAATAAAACCGGGAGAGGGGGGGCCCATTCCATACGGCAACCATGGGAGGGAGACCACTGCCAAGTAGCCCCCCCCCCCCAAAGCGCATCGCAGGCTAAACCCCCCACCCCCTCACCCTAATATGAGATTAAATGAGGAAGGGGGTGAGTTGGGGACAGCTGGCAGACTGTCTCCCGGTGGTCAAACATCCGTCCCCCAGCCCCCCCCAGCATAGGGCCCAGGTCCCCCAGCCTCGGGGCCCCATCCCCCGAGGCACCGACGCCCCAGGCCCAGCACGACCCACCCCACACAGAGAGAGAGGAGCCAGAAAGCCCCCCCCGGAGCAAGCCCAGGCCCCCACCCCCAGGCGCCGGCCCCGAGGGAGCTCTGGTCAGGCCCTGACGGGACCAAGGCAGCCAACCGGCCGGGGCAACCGCCGATTGCCACCAGCGGAGACCCCGACCCGTCAAACCCCCAAGGTCCTGTACCCATGGTGCCCCCCCCCCGGAAAGCCCCCCCACAAGACAGGGCCGACAGACCCCCCCCCACACCCCCCAAGACCCCGCAGCCGCAGCGGGTGACGCCCAGAGCAACCGGGGGCCCCAAGAGGGTTGCCCTGCCCCGCCCCAGAGCCAGGGAAGGGTTGATCCCAGCCCCAGGTGTAGACGGGCAGCCCATCCAGTGCCGCTGGACCAGATTTGTTTGAGTTTTCAAATCTTTGGTGACTGATTTAAGTTAATCAAAGATTAAGGGCGACTGTGGTGCAGCGGCTGAAGTGTCCTTGGGCAAGACAACCCCACCTTGCCCCTGGTGGAAGGCTGGTGCCAATGTTCAGCAGCTGAGCCACCATCAGTGTGTGTGACTGTGTGTGTAAATGGAACAGTGATTGTAAGGCGTAGAAAAGTGCTTCACAAGTATTTACCTCTTTGCTTTTTGTAATTGCTGCACTAACTTGCTAACTGCTCCCACCCTCTGTTCTAATTCTGAACATTTTGATTTTGGGTGTTTTTTTTTGTTGTAAAGCACAAGTTTCTGAACATGTAATGGGTTAAACATAACTCAAAATTCTTTGGCATTTTACACATAGTTTTACACTACTTTGTTACAGGAAAATGTCATATGATACTAAAGACATTACTCTTGTAAAGAGTCATCCCAACACTATCAGTCACCACCTCAAAGACAGAGTCAATGGAGGAAAGCAAAAAGTTCTTATGATAATCGTCTTACAAGAACCAGCGAGACAGAGCAACAACGCCTTAGAGGAGCCAAAAGGCAGTGAAAGAAGCTCGAGCCTTATGCTACGGTCACCATGGGCTAAAAGCACATTATCGAACACACATGTAGCATATGCTGTTCCTACCGGACTGTCGCTACCTGATACTAGTCCATGTCCTGGAAGTGGTGCAAACCGCAGAGATCTTGCTCCAGGCTTTTTCTTTTATAACTCTATTCAGGTCTATGAGAGTTGGTGTCATAGAGTTCTGGCAGGGGATCAAATGCAAATATACATTTTTCTTCTATGATCATTTTTCAATCCATTGGCACAAACCAAGACTTGCCACCCATACGTCCGTACCAAATCCAAGTCTGTTGGATCCCTGTTCTCCCAGCGTTTCCCTTTGGTTTTTCTCCTCTCTGCCTCTGCAGGAGCTGGCCAGAGGTGTTTTATGTTTCTTCCACTAGACTCACCTTTCTCACCAGTTTCCACTTCCCTCATCAAGACGCAAGCTATATAAGCTTTGCTCACCCAGCCGCCACTGCCATCACTGCTATTGGAAGGTCTATGCTGCTATCTGGACCTCTGGCTCTGTACCAGTCCGGGTCTGTCTAAAGCCCTGCACCGAGCCATCAGCCCCACTCAAAGCCATCTGTCCTGCCTCCAACTCTAAACTTCTAGCTTTATTTATCTGTACAGCGCCTTTCATTTGCTGGAAACACTACTTTGATCGTCCTGATCCGTTCCCCGAGTGGTTAAAGTTCAACCAGTTTAACTTCAACACACATGTCATATGCAGAGCCCAAAAAGGGTCGTAGGAAACTAGCATAGCGACACGTGAATGTGAAAGCATGGAACTCATGAGCACGACACGTGCACATGCACCTTTCTATAGAGCCTTTTCATTGGAAGTGGGGGCTCAGACGCTCAGACTTTGCAGAGGGCAGTGTGAACGTAGCTTCAGACGGACAGGAAAGCTTTGTAAAATTCTCTCTTTTTCTTTTCCTTTCAGCTTTTCCCTTCAGGGGGGGCACAGCCAATCAGCTTCCTCCATCTAATGCTGTCGTGTGCATCCTCTCCTCTAACAGCAGCTACCTTCATGTCTTTGTTCACTGATACTCTACATCACCTAAATGAGCACTTACAGTCTTCCAAGTAGACGCACCGATGGGTAACCTCGTCCAGGACCATACGTGGGGGGCAGAAGGGAAGGCAGCCCTCCACTCTGTGACAAAAAATGAAAGAACTTTAAAACCAATAACATTTAACTCGCATTTTAACAACTTTTCTGAAACTAAAGCAGGAAAACAAAGAATCTTAGATAAAGGCCTGACATTCCTTTAAAAATCCCAAACAAACTTCTGCCTATTAATTCAATAAATTCAGACCTGAGGTCGCCACGAGGCATGACCCGATAAAGCTTCAACCAAAAAGGCAATCTTCTTTACTGTTATGATCCAAAAACAATGATCTCAGTATTGATTCTCTTTGAAAAACTTAACATCTAACTAACTGTTCATTAGAATTAACATCTCTAAGTTTTTTTAGACGTTTATGTAACACATCTATGCTGATGATCATGATGTGTTCAAAAAAGCATCAGTTCTCCTCTAACCGCTTGTTTCTGTCCAGACGAAGAAGATCAAGTTTGCTTCAAAGAAGCCAGCGCAGTGATACAGAAAATGTAGGCTATGTGACCGGAACTACTTTTTAAGGGCGGGGTTATCACTTTTTAATCCACACCCAGCAGCCAATCAGAATTGAGTATTCACCCGGACCATGGTGTAATTTCTGCTAATGCACACTTCGTCTGCCATTAACCCTTTCATCAATAATTTGTGCGTTTTATTAAAGCTGAAGTTTTCTTAAGGTCCTAAAAAAACAAAGGCTGTCAGGACCCAAAGGTTTGTTTAAGGAGGAGAAGCAGTTTTGATATTCTTTAGTTTTTACTGAAGAAAAAGCTGAAGGGTTTGGAGTGTTTTCCGCATTTGTTCAGACAGAACTTTCACTGGAACGCTCAAAGGTCTCACTGTGGGATCCCGCTGCAGGCTTCAGCCGACGGGTCGCTGCAGGTCCTGAAGCAGGGCCGGACACAAGCATCGTACCTCCACTGACACCGAGGACCAGGTTGGCTGTCTGGACCAGGACCTGGCCACAAAACAAAACCACCAAGCTAGCACACAGATAAAGGAGCTTTCTGGAAGAACCGTCATTTCTGGGCCTTTATTTTGAAAGAGCAGAGAAGTGCATCTTTGAGTCCACGGTGCAGGGAGGAGCTCCGACGCATCCGACATGTATTGAGTCCATATGTCAGTCAAGTTCTTCCAAACGAGAATAATTCAAACAAAGATTCTGGAATTCACCTAGGCTATAAGCTTTGTTTTGGAGAAACTCTGAATCCTTCTGTCTTCCAAACAAAGTTGATAACAATTTTGCCTCAAAAGAAAACATGAATTAGAGCTAAAATGTGGTTTGTCAGAGTCAAATTTATGAAGATGCTACAGTGAATGAGGCTGAATGTCTGCAGACAGGGTCCGGACATGCACCCCGTCTGCAGACGTGCACCCTCCCTGCAGACGTGCACCCTCCCTGCAGACGTGCACCCTCCCTGCAGACGTGCACCCTCCCTGCAGACGTGCACCCTCCCTGCAGACGTGCAGCCTCCCTGCAGACGTGCACCCTCCCTGCAGACGTGCACCCTCCCTGCAGACGTGCAGCCTCCCTGCAGACGTGCACCCTCCCTGCAGACGTGCACCGTCTCTGCAGACGTGCAGCCTCCCTGCAGACGTGCACCCTCCCTGCAGACGTGCAGCCTCCCTGTAGACGTGCACCCTCCCTGCAGACGTGCACCCTCCCTGCAGACGTGCAGCCTCCCTGCAGACGTGCACCCTCCCTGCAGACGTGCACCCTCCCTGCAGACGTGCACCCTCCCTGCAGACGTGCACCGTCTCTGCAGACGTGCAGCCTCCCTGCAGACGTGCACCCTCCCTGCAGACGTGCACCCTCCCTGCAGACGTGCACCCTCCCTGCGGTCGTGCACCCTCCCTGCAGACGTGCACCCTCCCTGCAGACGTGCACCCTCCCTGCAGACGTGCACCCTCTCTGCAGTCGTGCACCCTCCCTGCGGTCGTGCACCCTCCCTGCAGACATGCACCCTCCCTGCAGACGTGCACCCTCCCTGCGGTCGTGCACCCTCTCTGCAGTCGTGCACCCACTGACAGGCTTGTGCATTTACCAGCCAGTCGGAACAGCGTGGCCCTGCGGAAGCTCTCCGTGGCTTTGTACTTCAGCAGGTGGACCCGTGACGGCTTGGCGTGGAGGAAGAAACCGGCTTTAGCTTGGGATTCAAAGGAGTCGAAACCCGGGATCCAGGTGTTCCTGCGGATGATGAATGTGGCTCCGGTCCAGAACCGCTCACTGTCCTCCCACTTGGCCAGCCTCACTTGTCCACTCGAACTCGCATGCAGGAAGTAGTTGGGCCTTTCTGCCGCTTCGAAGGAGACCCGGGAGGAATCTGGACACAGTCATGGAGCAGACAAAAACGTTCGTTTTCTCAAGGTTTGGTCTCCTTTCATTTGCATCCCTACGCCGCCTCCTATTAACACACACAGCAGAGGGGAAGAGTTCTTCCTTGGAACTAGAATAACACATGTTTAACCAAAAGAAAACCTCGACATGTTTCACCATCTTATGCAGAAATGTCCTTACTGCCAAAGGTTAAACGAGGAAAATCTTTCTTTTTTAATGCTGTCAGCGTCTTTTTAACCTTAGATGTTTTGGCGTAAATAAACAGAAATGTGAGAAACAACCGTTTTCTATTTCAAGCAAAAACATTGAAGTTTTTGAAGTTAAAGTTGTGTATTCTCTGAACTCTTTAGTGGGTTTATTGTTTTAGCTCTTTGTTCGTCTGCTTACTAAACCCTTTAAGGACTGAAACTGAGCTGAAAACTGAAAACCTCAGCTGGAGTTTGTCTGTGGCATCTGTTCTATGTCAGAACTGGACTCACTGACCCCTCCCCCTGGTGTTCCAAACAGGAAGTACCTGCCGGCTCATTCTATAGGTCAGAACAACCGTCACTGCTCTGATACAGCTTTCTTAACATATTCTTGATATTCTTAGTTACTCAAGCTACAAACGGACCAATCAGATGCCTCAGTAACAGCATGTGATGGCTGCTGGCCCCCATCTTGATCGTTTGATTGACGGTGTCTCCCGAGCCACTCGTGATTGGCGACTGTAGTTGCCATAGTAACATTGACTCGGACCAATCACTGTCGTCTGCCTCCAACATGTCCGTATTCTGAGAAAATGCGACTGAAGTGGCTTCATTTGGCTGGAGCCAGCACTAAACCTTTTCTATGGGTGACGTCACATCGCTCGCTCCAGTTCTCTATACAGTCAACGCCTCGTCCGTCCTCTTCCAGCTGCTGCAGTGAAGCAGACAGATTCCTGTGAAGGTCATGGAGCGTTGGGGTGAACTCACCGTGTCGCCGCGCTTTGCTGAGGCCTGGAGTCATCATGAACTGTGAGAAGACGGCGGCGGCGGCGCTGGCGCTGGCGCTGGCGCTGGCGTTGGCTTGCTGCAGGAGCACCAGGCCGCCGGACCTGCGGGCCGCCACCACAGCGGTGGGATCTCTGAGCGTGAACAGCTGGATGGGGCCTTTTCCCAGAACTGGAGACAGGACATCCGTCTGATTTCACATTTTTCTCTCTGAAGAAACGATTTCTCCAAATTCTGCTCTGATAATGAGGCAGAAAAGTAACTGAACCCTCATGTCTGAACAAAGTAATCAGATTATGGACCCCAGGAAGAAGGATTTCTACTGTTCAAGGGCAACCCTTCCATGAACAAGTGAATGATATTAGGTAAACATGACTGGATCCTGAGATGGCTCCTGAGCACGGCTGTGTCTGCACATCACCACTTCCATAGGGGAGGGGTCACATGCAGAGAATAACACTCAGGGTGTGTGACGATGAATTCATCTGCTTCAATGCAATAGAAACGCTCCAGCTGCTTCACCAGAGGAACTGCTTCCGTCTCATTTCCAAAGGCTTCTAGATGTGTTTAATGTGAAAGGAATAGAACCGACAAACATTCTTCCTCCCAGTCAAAACATGACGTGTGACATGTATGACATGCTAGAGTTAGAGTCACACAACGAGCTCATTTCAAACGTGACCACATGACCTACAATCAGATTCTATTAGGATCTGTGACATGAACGTCTCCTAAAGGTTAAGGTGGACAGGAGCTCGCCAGTCTGAGAACATGTGTGTAAAACCACAGTGGCATAGGGAAGAGTGTCTCCCCTAGATTTATGTTCAAATCCACGGATGGGTCCAACCAAAAACTCCAGCAGCGTCTGCCATCTGTCTGCAGGCCGTCAGAGCCTCTGCATCCTCATGACGGGGGCAGCGACTCCCCCGGAAACCTCTGTGGGTAAATCCATCCTCCACCTCCACAGAGGATAGCAGGATTGAAGCAGAAGAACCGGGGAGCCCATTCCAAAGCTCTGATTGTCCGGGGGGGGGGGTGTCCTCCTTGTCGTAAAGGTTTTAGAGCAACACAGCGAAAATTTGTGTTCAAAGCTCTTCTAAACATCTAAATCAGGCAGGAATTGGATGAAATTCAAACCAAAGCTGCAGAAACTCAGAATGTTGACAAAATCTGCGGTTCTATGTGCAAAATGTCTATGCTCGGATCAAAGATCGCATTAGAACTGAACTGTGTACATGGTTCCAGATTCTAACAAACGTTTCCATTGGCCACACTTTTAGTCAGAATGAATCATTGTGACGTGAACAGAACTCTCTAGAATACCAGAAACCACTGGAGAAGAAGAAATCCTGAGTTCTGTTGTGAAGGAGCTGCAGCAGAGAGCAGATGATCTTCTAGAGATGATTTTATGACTGTTAGGATTATTTTTAGGAAGTGCTGGAAGAAGGGTTAGGGTTAGGCTAACACGCTAACAGCAACATTTAGCCGTGGATGCAGTTCAGATCCATGTGGTCAAAGCTGCAATGAGGAAACATGTGGGAAGAACATCAGCCTTCATTCTGTCTGGACACGACTGGAAACATGAATCCATGGGATTGTTTCCACGGTTTCTCAGGACTGAGCAGCATGTCTGCATTCAAAGTTAGCTCACACACCGTCCCAGAGCCGCTCCTCTGCTCGGAGACCCGGTTCTACCCAGAGACCCGCTTCTACCCAGAGACCCGCTTCTACCCAGAGACCCGCTTCTACCCAGAGACCCGGTCCTACCCAGAGATCCAGTTCTAACCCAGAGACCCGGTCCTACCCAGAGAGACCTGGTTCTACCCAGAGACCCGGTCCTACCCAGAGAGACCTGGTTCTACCCAGAGACCCGGTCCTACCCAGAGACCCGCTTCTACCCAGAGACCCGCTTCTACCCAGAGACCCGGTCCTACCCAGAGACCCGGTCCTACCCAGAGACCCGCCTCTACCCAGAGACCCGCTTCTACCCAGAGACCCGGTTCTACCCAGAGAGACCCGGTTCTACCCAGAGACCCGGTTCTACCCAGAGACCCGCTTCTACCCAGAGACCCGCTTCTACCCAGAGACCCGCTTCTACCTAGAGAGACCCGGTCCTACCCAGAGACCCGGTTCTACCCAGAGACCCGCTTCTGCCCAGAGACCCGCTTCTACCCAGAGACCCGGTTCTACCCAGAGACCCGCTTCTACCCAGAGACCCGGTTCTACCCAGAGACCCGGCTCTACCCAGAGACCCGGTTCTACCCAGAGAGACCCGGTCCTACCCAGAGAGACCCGGTCCTACCCAGAGAGACCCGGTTCTACCCAGAGACCCGGTTCTCCAGAGTCCAGCAGCTGGCTCACTCTTCCATGCTCCACCATCAGATCAACAATCAGCAGAAGCAGAAAGAAATGCTGATCTGAATGAGTCTGATCGGGCCAGAATGTTCTGAACGGAGTGTTTCCATGACGCCTTTGATCCTGATCAGACCTTCATTTGGTTACTTTTGGTCGTGGAAACGCTGCTACATAAACTGTTTAGAACAGGAGATGCTGCACCACGGTAACCATGGTAACTAGCTTGGCTCAAACTGTCCTGAGACCTGATCTAAACCCAACCCTACACTTAAAATGAGCTCATTTTGTGTCAAATGTCTTGACTGTTTAGTTTTTCTGGACATCAAGTTGTGTTTCAAGCAACACTCTAAACAATTTTCCACACAGACAGAATTAGTAAAGAAGTGGATGTGTGAGTGCATTTAGGGGCATTTAGGGGCATTTAGGGGCATTTAGGGAATTCTTTTACCTTTGTTGTAGAACTCACAGTCATGAGCTGTGGGAGGAAAATCAGAGGATTTATCAGAAAACACCACAGAATTAGAATCCTTTTCCAGACATACATTCATTTTATTGTTAGTTTTTTCAATTCATCTTCTAACAGAGGATTCTGTTTATTCACACAAATGTTTCCGTTCTCTAAAACAGACTGAATTTGTACCAAACAGATTTATGTTTTAGGTTCAAGGTCCAAACCTTCAATCTTCTGCAAGAAAAACAACAAACTTTTTATTTTTCTCACTTTTTGTACGATTTTTCTGCGATACAGTGAAGCTCTGATTATTCACCTTCTGATCACATGACCCTAAAACGATGGATCGATTTCACTCACGACAAAGAGAAGGAGAACGCCAATCCACGGGGACGCCCTCATGGCAGCAGCGCTGGGCGTACGCCGCCACGCTGGTGCAGAAGCAGTCGCAGTCGCCCCCCCGGCTGCAGGCGCACGTGTCTGCCAGGCAGTTCTCGTAGAACCAGCTGACATCCACCTGAACGAGACACAGAGCAGACGCCGGCGTCACGCTGCAGCACAGCCAAACCTCAGTCCCAAGACGGAAACTACATCCTCAATGCAGAACACGTTCACAAAAATGAAACAAGCTGGAATGATGGACAAAAACTGGAAAAAACTGTTCTCAACACATAAGGAGCTGGAGTTCAGTCTGTGAACGAATGAAGGACTCTGATTGGTGGTGGGTTTTGGTTCATTTGATCTGATTGTCTGACCCAATATGGATCCAGAACATCTTCCTCTGTTCTGTTTGCTTTCCGGTTTTCTCTTTCTGCGACTCGATGGATCAGCTGAGAGGTGGATCAGCTGATTGTCGGGAGAAGCTGACGTAGATCAGAGGAAGCAGCCTCACTGAGGGAGACCGTATGTGAATCCTGCTGCTGTCTGGCTAAACTCATAAACTTGTGTTCATGTGGTGTCCCGTTTTATCAGCGACGTCCTCAGTGTCCCTGTGTTCGGTTACCTCTCCCGCTGCCCGTCGTGGACCTGGGTTTGCGTTTGCAACATCTTCCATCCTTTCCACCTCTTTTCCTGTACCTCAGGGGTCAGTGACCCCGGGCTCCGGAGCCTCAGGGGTCAGTGACCCCAGGCTCCAGAGCCTCTGCTGCAGCTCCATAGCAAGGTCAGCTGTCAGTCTAGAAGTGAGGAGCTGAAACGCTTTCTCAGCGTCTGGAAGAGGTCAACGTTTTCCTAAGCCGAAAAGGACTCCCCTGTCCTGAGCTGAAAGTGCCTGAGTGGCGAGAAAACTCCTTCAACGGAACCCAACAGGAGAAAGAGGAAGGGGTCTGCTGCTAACTGGGGAGTATTTCCAGTCTGCTGTCATTTCTAGACCCTCTGGGAATTATTTTTGGGGATAAAAACACTTCTGCCTTCCTGTCAGTCCCCTGAGCATCGACACCACGGCCGTGTGGGGCGAGTCGCCCTGATCTGGAGCCGCGTGTCGACGTTCAAAGGCGTGGCTGCAGAGCCTGAAGACGTGAGCGTCAGACGGCGGTTCCCGCTCAGAGTCACAGGGAGGGCCGAAGCCCCCCCAAACAATGTTTGACTCATGGACGCTGACGTTTCCATCAACACAAGAACTGGACTGACACCAGAGAGAGACGACGTCCTCCCACCTGAACTGTGTTAGAGACGAACTCTGAACACGTCTCACAGATGAAGGTCTGACATGCAGACGCTGAGCTCCCAAGCCCCTCCCACCAAATATGACAGCTTTTATTAACTCATGTTTGTGCATGCATTCATTTATGTCTGTGAAAGATTGTTTTCTTTTTTATTCATGCAGTCATATAACGGCAGGAGCACACAGGACGGGATTTTCTGTTTGCTGCTGTTTGATCCATTATGTTTTATTTTTCCATAAAAATGCTCCAAGAGCGTCAAGCTGACGTTTATGTTGTATTTAAATGTTACATGTAAATACATGACGGGCTTCAGCTGAACTGTTGGATTAGAAAAACACAAAACCACATCTTTGCTCAAGTTTAGCTTTAAAGCTTCATGCTGCAGTACTGAAACTCACCACTGGGTGGCAGGTTTGGAAGACTTCACTGAGAAGAACGGCACACTGATGCTTGGCAAAAGGCTCCCTGAGGGGGTTCAGACTGCAGGGGTGTCTGATGTCCGGACTGTTGACGCACTGCAGGTGGACACACACATTCACACGATGTCACCCAAGACAACGGCGTGGATCTATGAGCATGGTGGAGCGTCTGGGGAGGAGCTTTTCATGATCTAACAAGCAGCGTGAGCTGAACTCATTCTGCTGATAACTCGGCTTTGCTCGCCTCAGTCGCCGTCCAGCTGTTCCCAAACTCCTGCGGCGTGGGAGAGTCCATGTTCTCCGGAGTCCTCATCTCATTCACCGTCTTCAGATCGAAGTTTCCACACAGCCCGCTCAGCCGACCCTGAACACATCCAAACTCTGAAGAGACAGCCGCTTCCTCAAGTCCTCCGGAAAAAAACAGCAAGTGAGGATCTCCAAATCAGACTAGTTTGGGTGTTCTTGTCGATTTATGCAAACTCTTTAAGTTTATTATACATAATGGAATTTAGATAATATGTACCGCTATATTTCCCTAAGTATGCATCCTCATGGATTAAGACGGCGTTAGAGATGTGCAGTAGATCAGCGTAGAAAAGCCGTGGTGCTGAGGAACACGAATGCCCAACAGCTTCCTCACACATAACAGCTGCTTGCTCCGATATCAGGAGGACAGTCTGGAGACGTTTACCTGCCAGCGAGGTCCAACCTGAACGTGAACCGTGGTCTTGTGGTCCCAGAGGACGGTGATGTCCTCCTCTGGGAAATGAGCCACCGTGAAGAGTCCGGCCCGCCAGATGAACAGCCTCTGACTCCTGTCAATCACACTGGACGGATTCTGCACAGGAAGAGGAGGAGAAACGTTCAGAAAGAGGCAAAAGAATGTGTCTGTTCATGAGAACATCTGCAGACAGCGAAAGAAAAGCATCTGCAGTCGGGCGTGAGGCGCTGGGAACCAGATCTCTCAGTGGGGGGGTCTGGTGTGATAAGCTGCATCACATTTATTATCATGTATTCTCCTTTATCACCAAAGTTTGAAGTATATGAGACACACTTGCTGGAAGTTTCAGGGGGGTCTCAGGATTTTACAGGATCTCATCCAGAGGAGGCAGGTGAGGCAGTCGTCATCCTCACCTGCCATCAGAAACTGTACTAATGCTACAGGAAACATGTGGCCACAGCACGCTGTGAGGATGCTGTCTGTGAAGAACACATTTCCTCAGGACCCCCACATCCGTGTCCCTGGTTTGTTCCTAAAAGCAGTTTGCTGCTTGTCGAAGTTGCAGTTTTGGTCCTTGCATCATTTCTCTGCCGTCCTGAGGAGCGTTTCCACTGCAGCTTCAAAGAAGTCTAATAAGGAAGAAGGGGCCGTACTGCTTTTCCCATGCGGTCGTCCAACGACAGCAGAGACGCCCCCACATTGATCAGCAGGTGTTTCTTGCAGATGACGCCGGTGTCGAAACAGTCCACGTTCTCCGCCGTGACGCTGAACACGGCATCAGCACTGCTCTGAAAGGAGGAGAAACAGCACTTATGGAGACTTGCACCCTCCCTGGGACCGTTTTCCCATCAGCTGTACTTCTCTAGACGAGGTTCAAGCTGCATTTAGACAAGATTGCTAAGGCCAGCATTTCAACTCAATGAAAACTGCATCATATTCCCCACTAAGAACATTTCCCGCCTGTTTCAGGCCTCTCTCATGTCTCACTATGGAACACCCCCCCTGTACATTGTACTTTCATAGAGAGGTGACGCCTGCATCGCCATCACCAACCAGCCAGTCAGGGCTGAGCCTCATCACTCATGGTTTGTTCATAATGTTTTATGACTGTTGTTAAGGACCGGTTAGACTGATGCCTGAGGAAAAGTGAAGGGATGACAGCCGCTGCAGTTATGGAATCAAGGTTTAAACATCCTGTCTGTCCTTCTTCAGTAACAGTAACATCTTCCACCCTTCCAGCAGGTTGTCAAAAATGAACACCAAGTAGACGTTTTGTACCTTTACAAGATAAACTTTGCAGGCACCAACATAGTCGAACAGCAGTCCATCAAACGTCCGGTAGTGGCGATCCCCGTAAGCCGTGCACATGGACGGACACGGACGAAACGCACACTGGAACGTCCCATGCTGGCAGGCACTACAAAGATGGCACAGCTTCAGTCATTCAGCATCAGCTTCTTCCAGCCAGCTCTGCCTCTACTGCCCCCGTCCTGCAGAGGCGTGGGCTAACCCTGGCACAAAGAAGAGCCTTCCCTCACAGAACCATTAGGCTGTCAGCCACGCCGCTCCACCTGGCCGGGGCTGGAAAAGTAATGGAGGGATGGGAGAAAGAGCGGGACGGCTGGGAGAGTGTTTCCTTTCATCAGAGATGAACAGTTTGAAGTGGATGGAGTCAGAGTCCAACAGGACCTGCTCTGTTCTCAGGTCCCTTTCTCCCCTCTGATAACAGAGTTATGGATATCAGGTCACCGTCTGACAACATCCAGCCTTTCAGGTCTGATCTTTGAAAATGGACCCAGAACTTTGGAGAATATTGTCCCTCTGAAAGGTATCTATTAGCAGGTGATTGTCTGAAATTTGCTCAGATTCAAGACATTTCTATGAACCTAAAGGAAGATATAATATTGAAATCAAATCAAATACATACCACTGGTAGCAAGGGGAGGAGACTCTGTCACCGGGGAAATATTCCTTTCCTTTCCAGAGGCAGGGGCAGGCTGCAGCTTCAAAGCACTCGTCGCCATGTTTCAGTAGACTGGAGGGAAACGACACATGAAGGTCAAGCAATCGCTAAAATACTTAGTGATGTGAGAGAACCTCAAAATGACGAAGGAACAACAGCCTGGTGTCAGACAACCGTCATGGAGTCCACCAAAAAATGTGAGGGACTTGAGGTCTCTCAGCAGATCTGATGATTAGATCTGATGATTAGATCTGATGATTAGATCTGATGATTAGATCTGCTGAGAGGATTATTGGTTCCAGCCTTCCCTCCATTCAGGATCTGTACCAATCCAGAGCCAGGAAGCGGGCTGGCAGGATCATAAAAGACCCCTCGCATCCTGGTCACTTCCTTTTCAGCCTCCTCCCGTCTGGGCGGAGCTTCAGGACGATGCGCACCAAAACCACTCGCCACAAAGACAGCTACTTCCCCGAGCCGTCACTCTGATGAACTCCTGACTCCGGACCACTCAAGGACACTGAACAACCACAGAAACGGTCAAACTGGAACTACTGCTGCTGCATTTTTGACTTTTTTTAATTTCTTTATTTAATTATGTTTATTTATTCATATAGCTACCTTACATCTACCTTCTTTTTACTATTTATCCTTTGGTTGTCTTACCCTCACACTTTCTATACATTGCCAGTTTGCACGAGAGCACAACTTACTGAAGTCATGTTCCCTGTACATGCGCTGTACTTGGCAAATAAAGTGATTCTGATTCTGACACAGCATCCAGGCAGGTCCGCTTGATGGCCAGTGTGTTTGTGATGAAATGGGATGTTTTGTTTGTTTGACAACAGGCAGCTGTGGTGCAGCGGTAGGGCGGTCGACTCATGATCGAAATATTGCAGGTTCGATTCCCGCCATGTGTCAAAGTGTCCTTGGGCAAGACACTGAACCCCACCTATCCTCTGGTGGGAGGTTGGCGCCAGTGTTGGGAATGGGACTGTGAAAGAAGGCCCAAAGCGCTTTATAAGTATACGCCGTTTACCATTTAACTGTGATGGCTTTTTCAGAGAGGAAGCCACAGTTTTAAAAGGTCCAATTGAACCACCAGGTGGAACCGGATCATTACAAATGGACTGTTTCAAAGTGGGTCTGAGTTCTGGGGTCAGATGAGTCCAAACGTGACCTTCTTGTAGGAAATGACAGACACTGTCCTCCATAAGCAGAATCCCTTAGAGTGTCACAGGGGTGGGGACAGTTCTGAAGGAACTAGAACTTTCAGAGTGACATCCATCCCAAGGATACACTTTCTTTCTCTGTCCAATTGGCGTCACGCCTCTTTCTCTTTTCCATCTTTATCTTTTAACAATGATCACCGTAAAACCCCCCTTTGGGTGTTACAAAAGGATCTTCTTAAGTGTCAAGCAAAACACGAAGGCCGTCCAGTTTCAGATACTTTTACTACATGTCAGCAGGTAAAGTCCCACTCTGATCATCTTCTGGTCTATCTTCAAGGCATTCTCATTCTCGTTTAGTTCTGATCGTCGTGGTCAGGCAGGTTCCGGTCCTTCTGTCCCTCTTTCTGTCATTTCTCCTGTTGCCGCCCTCTGGCGTCTGTCTGCTGCTTTGCATTTTGTCTCCAGAGGTGTGCAGGATTACCGACAGGGACTCCTGACACTCCTGACACCCATCTAGACTCACTCTGACAGGATTTAACTCTGGTTCTGCCGGCCCTTATACCCCACAGCTAACCTTACATTGTCCCAAACCCTAACCCCAAATAGAAAAACAAAGGTTTTGTCTTCTAGGACAGAGCTTCTGCAGAGCAGCAGGAGTTCGTTTGCAATTTACCCCTGAATTGTGGGTGGGACCATTGGAGCAGAGCAGTCCTGTCACCCCTCCCCACCCTGTTGTGGCCCCCTCAGCATATTTTCTACATTCCAAATGCCATCTTTTTCAAACAGACAGTCTGCTCCTGATTCCCGATTTGAAGAAAGAAATCCTCAAAAATGTAAGTTAAAGGTTATTTCTTTTTATAAATGTCCTCCATCATGTGAACAGATGGAGTTAAAAACACCAAAAACTTCATTTTCATTGGAGTGAGTCTTCAAGGAAAAGGAAATCTTCTTTTATTTGAGGCTGAAGCTTTGATTGTTCGGTGTTCAGGTCTACATTCTTGCTGAGTTTTGTGTGACCTTCAAAACAGCTGAAAAAAACCCTCCAACATGATGATCTGTATGGGAAACCAGTGTGGGAGTCACTCTGGCTTTAGTCTCCACCAGTTTGTCAACGCCGTGTTTTATCAGACTAAGCTCCCTGTTGCTGATGAAATAACTTGAAATGGAGATTTACATGTTAACAGGTTGATGTCACACACTGCTGTGCATCATATAGTACAATACTGTCACAGTCCCAGTGGTGTTTTTCTTTCTTTTACTCTTTTTACTCATTGATTCATTTACTTTTGTTGCTGTTTTTACAATTTTACAATTTACAATTTAAAAAATATATATATATATATTTGACAATGGTGGGTTGCATAAGGAATCGAGCATTTGGAGTTGACCACATATTTTTGTATGTATTTTATTTTTATTGGTGTGAATGTTATTATTATAATTATTATTGTTATTATTATTAGTAGTAGTAGTAGTATTTAATATGTATGTATTTATTTAATATGAATCTCATTTTCAATAATAATGTCAATAATAATTGTAACTATAATTTTTAATAATTTAATATTCTTAATAATTTAATATGAATGTCATTTATTATGTCCTTTTTTGATGTTATATTGTATAGATTGTTTCTGAACGTCGTTTTTGCTGCCACAGATATATGAAATTTCCTCATTGTGGGATTAATAAAGTCATCTATCTATCTATCTATCTATCTAGTAAATGGTGTATATTTATATAGCGCCCAGTCCCATCCACACACTGACACCCATAACCACCAGGAGCAATGTGGGATTCAGTGTCTTGCTCAAGGACACTTTGGCACATAGGCTTAAGCTGCGATCTTCTGGTCAGCGGTCGACCGCTGTACCTCTGCAGCGCTCTTCTGTGTGCACTGAACGTCTCTCTAATGTAACCGGGATGCTGTGAACATCCAGCTGCTTTGGATGAACCATCTAGTCCATCCCCTTCGATGAGTCTGTCAGTAATCCTGGACAGCCCCCCCCTTTCCTTCTGCAGACCGACCGGCCCAGAAACCACAATAACCTGATTAGAGTCAGAGCATAGATGGGGAATCGCCTCCTGGTTCCATGTACCAGTCCTGAGCCCTCCAGCTGTCAATCATTAGACCTATCCTGGCATTGTGGATATTATTCTGTTGCTTTCATTGATCTCTATTCTTATTTTATGTATTTCTAGCTTTTTTTCATAACTGAATGGGATGTCTGAGGATTTGGTTCTTTCAGGTAGGTTTCTTGGTTTTGATCATGTTCCTGTCAGCCACAGCAGGTTCATGTTGATGATCCTCCACCTGTATTTTACCTGTAGATACAGAAAATCCCCAGAAAGCTCTAAACCCAGGCAAAGACAGTGTATTTCATGACTACTGGATTGTGCCAGAATCTAAATGAATGTCAGTGAGCTCCACGCTTCAGTCTGAAAGCCTAAGTTCATACCAGGTCAGCAGAGTTGAACCAACAGAAAGACCCAATGAATGGATCATAAACAAAGTGGCTCATTGTGAGGAAAACACAATGGACTCCTCTGTCATCGCATAGCTAATTATTTTCCATTAGAGGTTTCCAAATTCCAGCGGGGTGGATATTTTCTTTTTTACTGTTTTAATAGTTGTCTCTGTATCAAGCTGTAAAAACACTCATGATGAGATCTTCAAGTCTTTTGCACTACTGCCCCTTTTTGGCAGAAAAACCCACATGTGCCTCATTTATCCCAACAATGTGCTGTTTCTGAGCTCAGAGGAAATCCAAATAGACAGGACAAATTCATTATGACTTAAAAAGAAGAAATTCTCTCAGCAACAAAAACAGTGTCACAGCAGACGTGTCAAAGGTTAGAATACCTCTGCTTACCAAAGACTGAAAACAAAGATTTAATGACTGGATAAGGTTTAAAAAAAGACTTCAGGCCTGCTTTATTAAAGTGCTAAACTCAAACCTTTCAGAGTAAACTCTATAAATAAATACTACAAGGTAATATATTATCTTTGGCATTTTTTTAATGAAATATTTGCCATTTTCCTGAGTACTTTTCCAATCCTGGATTAAGACGACCTGATCTCTGAGGCTCCACCTTTCGCTCCTTGTGGGTGTCGTCCATTTCAAAGAACATCCGGACTTTTAGACGGATGTGCATAAAAAAGTGCAGCATTTAGCCGATCACCGTGGGAGTGTGTGTTAGCCTGGGGGCGGGGTTTGCAGAGCAGACTCTTCCTGTAAGGGGCGGTTCCTCACTTATCTATGTTACGATTTGATGGCATTCTGAGGGGCTAGACCGGGCCCGAGAGTGGAGCCCCAACCCCAGGCCTGGCTCCAGGGTGGGGCTCCAGCGATGCCAGTCCAGGCGACGTTACAAAATCTTTGATAGTGCTTCTCATTGAGGTGAGAATCGGGGGGGATGTGAAGAAGGACCATCGGTCGGCCTCCAAGAGATTCTGGTAAACCGTCCGGCGCCTCAGAAAGGGAAACAGTTTTCTACAGGCACTGTTTTCAGTGCAGGTGGGGAGCCGTTGACTTCCACTGGGGACACTGTCCGGTGGTGGACGGAATACTTCCAGGACCTCCTTAATCCCACTGACACGCCTCCTCTAGAGCAGTGGTCCCCAACCCCGGGGCCGAGTCATTTGGTACCGGGGCAAACAGAAAGAATAAATAACTTGCATTACTTCCGTTTTATTTATTTCGGAATCTGAAAGATGTTTTATTTTAAAAAATTGCCCCATTCTCTGTTCCATCAGTCTATTCAGGGGTGCTCATTACGACGATCGCGATTGACTGGTAGATCTTCAAGACATGACGGTAGATCGCAGCCCAAGATAACAAAAAAAAAAGTACTTCTAAACAATCAAAATCCTCACCGAGAAGAACAGGACTTGATTGACATGCAGAACAGCCAATCGGACATCTTCTAATACATGCGTCACTGCACATGTGTGTTTAAATACACTGAGCGCAAATTCTGTCTGTCATCAGAAATTCGTTTTCCTGTCAAGTTCCCGGCAGAAAACCACTCTGGACAACCGGAGTGTTTATTGAAGCCCCCCCGTCTGTCCTCCTGCTACCAGCTTTACGGTTCTCTCCTGATAAATACCAGCTCATTAAGGAAGCTGTGTTTTTCCTGTGGCTGCGCTTCGTACGGAGCCAGCAGCACCTTTGGGATGCCATGATGACAGAGCCTGACATATGATAGTCACTGCTTTCTGTCTGTAATAAAACGCCTCATATGGTAATACTAAAGTATCTTTGTGTAATCTTACTGTGTAGTTTTTAATCATCAGTATATAAACAACAATGTACAAATAAACATGTAACTAATAAACATTTACTAATAGTATTTAAATATATATATAGGACTGTCATGCAGGAAACCACGGTTCGATTCCCAGGGCGGAATGAACAATTACCACACTTACCACACTCCACGAGTGCCTGGCAGCACAAATGAACCAGCTGCTAAGAGATGGGACTCACCCCGAATGGCTAACAGAAGGGCGAATGATCCTGATCCAGAAAGATCCCTCAAAGGGTGCAGTCCCATCCAACTACTGACCAATAACCTGTCTCTCCACAACATGGAAGCTCATGTCAGGCATCATTGCAACCAAGATAAATAGGCACACGAAAGCTCCTCACCATGCATGGAGGGTTCCATCCCAAATCCAGCACTCTGAGACTGTATGCTAGCCGCAAAGAAGGAGGCCGAGGACTAGTGAGCGTAGAAGCCACTATCCAGGATGAAACATCCAAGATGCATGAGTACATCAAGCTCAAGGCCCCAACTGACAGTGTGCTCAGTGAATGTCTCAGGCAATGGAGAGCAGAGGATACAGTGCTGGAGGACAGATCCTCATGGGAGGACAAACCCCTCCATGGGATGTACCACCGGACCATAACTGAAGTGGCTGATATCAAGAAGTCCTCCCAATGGCTAGAAAGGGCTGGCCTACAAGACAGCACTGAAGCGCTCATCCTGGCAGCTCAGGAACAAGCCCTGAGCACCAGAGCAATAGAGGCTCAGATCTACCACACCAGACAAGACCCAAGGTGTAGATCTACCACACCAGACCAGACCCAAGGAGTAGATCTACCACACCAGACAAGACCCAAGGTGTAGATCTACCACACCAGACAAGACTCAAGGTGTAGACTGAACGCAGCACATAACTGCAGGGTGTAAGATGCTGGCAGGTAAAGCATACATGGAGCGCCACAATCAAGTGGCTGGAATCATATACAGGAACATGTGTGCAGAATATGGACTGGAAACCCCAAGGTCAAAATGGGAAACACCTCCGAAGGTGGTAGAGAATGAGAGGACAAAGATCCTGTGGGACTTCCAGATCCAGACTGATAGGATGGTAATGGAGAACCAACCAGACATCGTAGTGGTGGATAAAGAACAGAGGAAAGCCGTTGTGGTGGATGTGGCAGTGCCAAGAGATGGGAACATCAGGAAGAAGGAACATGAGAAACTGGAGAAATACCAGGGACTCAGAGAAGAACTGGAGAAAGCCTGGAAAGTGAAGGTGACGGTGGTGCCTGTGGTAATTGGAGCACTCGGGGCAGTAACCCCCAAGCTGGAGGAGTGGCTACAACAGATACCTGGAAAGATCTCAGACCTCTCAGTCCAGAAAAGAACAGGAACAGCTAAGATACTGCAGGACCCTCAAGCTCCCAGGCCTCTGGTAGAGGACCCCAGCTTGGAGGAGAAACCACCCGCGGAGGGTGAGAGGGGCGTTTAAAGTTTATATATATATATATATATGCACACAAGTAGATCTTCAAGACATTGTCGCCTCAAAAGTAGCTCACATGGCAAAAAAGTGCAAGCACCCCAGGTCTATGTCATTTTTGACGCATTCCAAGGCGCTCTTCTCGGTCACGTGATAAGTTACTGCTAAAATAAAACCCAGGAGCAAAATGAGTGAAAACAAAACGTCTTTGGAAAGTTTCTTTGGCGAGGGGAAAAGGCCCAGCCAGGAGACAGAAGAGGAGCTTCCACTTCCAAAAAAAGAAAGCTACATTTAATAGACTGTACTTCTTTTAGCACCATGAGTGTGGGAAGGGGGGAGGATGATGACACTGGTCCGTGAAAGTTTGTGAGACGTCATAACGGGCCGTGGCATGAAAAAGGTAGGGGACCACTGCTCTAGAGGAAGCACAGAACGAGGACTTTGGGGTTTGGGGTGAGGCTGTCCATCACCCGGGCTGAAGTCACTGAGGTAGCTGACGAGCTCCTCTGTGGCAGGGCTTCCAGAGTGGATGAAGTCCGCCTCTGATGCTGTGGGAGTGTCTTGGCTGACACGCCTCTGCAGCATTGCTTGGCAGTCTAGGACTGTACCATTGGCTGATAGGGGTGGTGGTCCTCCTCTTTAAGAAAGGGGGACCGGAGGGTGTGTTCCAACTACCGGGGAATTACACTCCTCAGCCTCCCTGATAAAGCCTAAGCCAGGGTTCTGGAGAGGAGCGTCTGTTCGATAGTCCAACCTCAGATCCAGGAACAGCAGTGCGGTTTCTGTCCTGGTGGGAAACAGTGGTCCAGGTCTACACCCTCTTGAGTGGATGGACATCAGGACACTGAGAGGCTGACTCCACTCTCAAAAAATCAAAAGGGGGGGGGGGGGGGGGGGGGGCGCTCAGGAACTGTTATCATGATGTGAAACTTTTGAAATTAAGTGGGACATTCATCAGCTGATAAATCACAAAATTCACCTTTATCACCTCGTTTCAACCTCTAGGGGGCAGCACACAGATGTTTTTAAACTATAATTTGAAACAGGTTTTAAAGCCTATCCAAAAAAGTGGATTTATTGTTTAGTTTCCCTTTAAGTTCCCCAAAAAAGAGGGCAAAGTTGTGTCAGCACACAAACGGATTGAACATTATTTAATTAGCATCAGTGCTAAGACTTACTGCACAATGACACCACAACACAAGTTTTGTGTTTTAACACGTTTTTGGAGCATTTTTCTGATGGAAGCGTATTGCATTCAGTTCCAAAAGGGTTTTTTTGTCGTGTATTTGATCAAACAGGTGATGTTTACCGTGACCTTCAATCCTATACCTTTAAAAAAGCAGAGAACTTCAAACAGACCAGGCTCTGACCTCATCTGCTCATGAAAACTGTAAGATGAGCTGCGGTTTAAAGTTGAAAAGCCACAATGTGGAAAACCAAGATCTAGTCATCTGCAAGTGGATGCATCCCAAAGTTGTCATGTCTACGTCACAAATACAATCCTTTGAAACTGCATTCTTTCATCTGCTCCTGGTTTGAATAAAGAAATACTCTGAAATACAAGTTTAAGGGGGGTCTAAGGGCAGGGATGCCAGTATAGCTTAGTCAGTTTGTTAGTTCATTTTAGTATTTTCGTATTGACTCTTTGTATTGATGATCCTTTTGAGTTCATGTTTCACTTCAAAGCCCATCGAGACGACTGTTGTTGTGATTTTGGGCTATACAAATAAAATTGAATTGAATTGAATTGAATTAAGCTTCATTTACAAGTTTAAGCTTCATTTTCTTGATACACGTCCTCACTCGTCAGAAAATTGATATGTCCAGTTAGTTTTCAACAATTTGTTTTCCAATATTCTCAGACATTGAAACGTTTCTGAACCCAAACTGAGGACTTATCAGAGTTAAGAGCACATGACCTAACAACTGACATTTCAGACACACTCATTTATGGAATATAGTTTTTACTGACCAATTTAAAAATACTGATATAGAAAAAAGATCAAACTATGAAAAACAAATATCTGTCATTAACATGTGATCATTTTACTGTTGTCCTTCTCTGTTACTAATGCCCCACGCACAAAAAACAGGTGAATGGAATATCCTTTATTAGACTTCTAGGCTCTGGACGACAGCAGCAGCAGCAGCAGCAGCAGCAGCAGCAGCAGCAACAGCAGCAGCAGCAACAGCAGCAGCAGCAACAGCAGCAGCAGAAACAGCAGCAGCAGCAGCAGCAGCAACAGCAGCAGCAGCAGCAGCAGCAGAAACAGCAGCAGCAGCAGCAGCAGCAGCAACAGCAGCAGCAGCAGCAGCAGCAGAAACAGCAGCAGCAGCAGCAGCAGCAGCAGCAACAGCAGCAGCAGCAGCAACAGCAGCAGCAGCAGCAGCAGCAGAAACAGCAGCAGCAGCATCAGCAGCAGCAGCAGCTACAGGAGAACGGCTGCTGAAGAACTAAAGTCCTTCTGTTTCCTAACGTCTGCTTAAGAAAACAGACTCAGTCATAAACAAAAGTAGCAGAGCTGACAGACACTGTCAGTCACATGACGTTAGAATCTGTGTGAGCGACTCATCAGAAGGGGCTCCTTTCCAGCCCCCACCGCAGCGTTCTGTTATCAAGATGACTGCGGTTTGATTTCACAGAGTGGAACCACTTGACCCTGTCTGCTGGCAGACAACCGCGGGGGATTAGCGGGATCAGATGGCTGTAATCTGCCCAGGATGTCTGTTCACATCATCTGCTGCTTTCCAGCCTTTTGTCCACCAGCAGCCAATCAGGGTCTTAGAGCAGCAGCTTTAGATGGAAGATGGTTAATAAACGTTTAACAACTGATCTGTAAAGTCTGAGTTCATAAGTTACATATTAGTCCTTAGCTTTGGTGTGTTATTTGGACATTTTTCTAAAAGGTTAGTAACAGTAAACCAAAACAAACAAGAGTTGAAACATAGAAATAACATCCTAGTAACAGAAAATCTATTAACTGTACTCAACAAGTCATCATTGCGTATTTCACTAATGACTTGTTCATGACCTATTACTAATTATGAAAGTACAGTTATAATTATTAACATGTAGTTAACAGGTCATTTATAACTTGTTTACCAACAGTTTGTATCAGTTATCTATAAAGCACATTTATAAATCCTAAAACTGCTAACTGTTTTTTACCAAAGCCATCGATAAGTCATTAACTAACAGTTTAATACTGATCTGTTAACTAGCTCTAAAGGCTTGTTAACATCAGACCAGATCAGTCAAAGCTCTTCAGCTCTGGCTCTGCACCACATCTAAAAAACGTCTCAGTTCTGCTTTAAAACAAAAGCAACTCAAAGGTCATCCTGACGGTTTCACAGCTCAACTGTTGAAACGTTCAGATACCAAGTCATCTGCAGCGTGTTACTATTTGGAAGTCACTTCTACAACGCTGGCGTTATAGAGAGGATGCATTACCTGTGACCACGCCCCTTTTAGCTAAGAGCAAAGTAATGAGATTACTGAGAATATGTCAGGGAGAACTCTGGGATGGAAATCCCACTTCTGGAAAAGCTGCTCATGTGATCACCTGAAGACTCGGATACCTGTAGATACTCCATAAAGATCAGATCAATGGTGACCAGGTGAACTAAACTAAACGCTGTTCTCTGGTTTATCCAGTCCTAAAGGGAAAAAGTCTCCCTGAGCCACAGTCAAACGGAACAGGGACGCCTGACGCCAGTCTCTGAATACCTGGAAACATAGCCTATTAAATTATAAAAAAGCTCTGCGTAGAGCTAGAAGCCAGTACTATTCAACCTTAATATCAGAGAATGGAAACAATCCCAGATTTCTTTTTAGCACTATTGCTAAATTAACTCGCAGTCAGAGCTCAGTAGAACCACATGTTCCTGTTTCTCTCAGCTCTGATGATTTTCTTACATTTTTCAATAGTAAAATCTCAAATATTAGACATAAGTTAAATCAATTTATTCCTACTATCAGCCCAGAGCAGGCTGAAGCGGTAGAAGTGGAGGCATCCTTAGAAACCTCTGTAACATTAGACTGCTTCACTACTGTGGATCAAGTAGAAATAGCATCAATTATTACGTTCTCCAAATCCTCAACTTGTCTGTTAGACCCAATTCCCACTAGACTTTTTAAAGAAACTTTTCCCCTAATTAATGATTCCATATTAACAATGATAAATACCTCTCTGGAAACGGGTTACGTGCCACAGTCTTTTAAATATGCAGTTGTTAAACCTCTTCTGAAAAAGCCCAGTTTGGATCCTAACATCTTGGCCAACTATAGACCGATATCAAACCTGCCCTTTATTTCTAAAATCCTAGAAAGAGTTGTAGTTAAGCAGCTTTACTGCCACCTACAGGACAACAGCCACTTTGAAGACTTTCAGTCGGGGTTTAGACCCCACCACAGTACGGAAACTGCACTAGTTAGAGTCTCTAATGACTTGTTATTGGCTTCAGAAAAGGGACTACTTTCTATTCTGGTCCTGTTAGACCTCAGCTGCAGCTTTTGACACTATCGGACCACAGTATTTTACTCCATAGATTAGAGCATGACATAGGGATCAGAGGATCTGCTCTCCAGTGGTTTAAATCCTATCTGTCAGATAGGTATCAGTTTGTTAATGTAAATGGACATTCCTCTCAGTGCACTCGAGTTAACTACGGAGTCCCACAGGGCTCAGTCTTAGGACCCATCCTGTTTATGCTTTATATGCTACCCCTAGGAAACATAATCAGGAAACACAGCATTAATTTTCATTGTTATGCCGACGATACTCAGTTGTATTTATCCATGAAACCTGACCAGAATGACCAGATAGAGAAACTGAACGCCTGCATCAGAGACATCAAGACCTGGATGACAATTAATTACCTCCTCTTGAACCCAGAACAAACTGAGGTTATTATACTAGGTCCTAAAAACCTGAGAGATGCTCTGTCTGCTCAGATAGTCTCCCTGGATGGTGGAAGTATAGCCCCTAATTCCACAGTTAGAAACCTTGGGGTTTTATTTGACCAGGATTTATCATTTAAGGCTCACATATCTCAGGCGTGTAGAACTGCCTTTTTTCAGAAATCTACTTTCTAAGAGTGATGCTGAAAAACTCATCCATGCATTTGTTACGTCTAGACTGGATTACTGTAACTCTTTGTTAGCAGCGTGTCCTAAGAGTTCCTGAAGAAGTCTCCATGTTCAGAACGCAGCAGCTAGATTGTTAGCAGGAACTAGCAGCAGAGATCACATCACTCCTGTGCACTGTTCCCTCTAAGCTGCACGCGTGCGCAATTGCGCACTGCTGACACTGTCTCAGTGCACAGAAAATCTATGCGGCGCACAGGAAAGGAAAAAAAAAACTACGTTGAATTCAAAATAAAATAAACACATACAAATTTATTAGGAGCTATTTTTCAATGTTAGTGAGTGAATGCGACCGGTGAGTAACTGCTCCAGCCTATTATGCGGTTCACGTACGTCATGACGCAGTTAAACAACGTCACTGACCGGCTCCTTACATGCCGCGGCGCGCGACCAGTGTTTTGGAGGGAAGACTCGTGAGTGAGTACCGTTTATGTCGACCCTTTATAACGATGGCAAAACGAACGGGCAGCGGCACGTCCTCTCACCAAGCCAAAGTAAAAAAGACATGTGATTCTTTTAAGATAGAATGGCTGTCGGAGTATGTACAAATAGAAGGAAAAGCTGTGAAACTTTTTTCGTTTTCGAGCGAGAAAGGCTTGCTCTGCAAGACGTGCTGCGAAGCCAAAATAGCAAGCGAGTTTTCGGAGGGAAAAGTGTGGACGACATGGAAGCTAGACTACCTCAAGCGTCACATTCAGCACAAAAGTCATTTGAAAGCAGTGGAAGTTGTAAGAAGATGTAAGATGGGAATGGGGATCGGCACGTTGTTGGGGGAGAGCACCAAAAACAGAGAGCAGAGGATCCAGCTGTCACTCATAAATAAATCCAACCCCGAGCATGTGACAATTCTCATTGACAATATTCTGCTAGGCATCAACACGAACGCCTCTATGCTGTCAGTTCAACAAATTCATGATCACATGGCAAAGTATGTGAGTCTGCCAGAAAGCTGGCGAAGCAAAAATTATGCCTTTGAATTTGTGAATTCCATCAATCAAATAGTGCAGAATGAGACGATTTTTAAAATTAAAAATGCTCCTTGGCACACCCTGATTGTAGATGAGAGCACAGACATAACAGTACACAAAATGCTAGCCCTGTACATTAAATACAGAGAGGAAAACAGCGTCAACCATGTTACTGTGTTTGCAGGCTTAATCCAGCTGAGATCATGCACCGCTCAGGATATTGTACAAGCAATACGTCAGTTTTACACCAAGCATGGGCTGGAAATGCAGAGAATGGTGATGCTGACCTCTGATGGTGCCTCAGTAATGTTAGGAAAGCACAACGGAGTTGCAGCTTTATTAAAGCAGCAAATACCACACCTAACTGAGCAACACTGTGTGGCCCATTGAGAGGATTTGAGCATTGATGATGCGTGGAAAGACCTGCCTTTGATGCGTGACGTGGAAACTTTTCTTAGAACGGTTTATTCCACTTTCTCTAGATCCACTGTAAAGAGGGGGAAATTTGATGAGCTAGCAAAGATTCTAGATGAGGATCCTCTGTCATTCAGGCCTCTGAACGAAGTGCGGTGGTTGTCACGGGACCAAGCTGTGAGAGCTGTTCTGAGGAGCTACACAGTGCTGGAAGAATACTTCAAGAGAGAATCCAGTGAAAACGGAGACCCTGTGGCAAACTACTGTCACAAAAAGCTGACAGATCCAAAATTCAGATTTACTCTCACTGCTCTGGGAGATGTTTTGGGCGAGCTGGCACATCTATGTCTTTCAACCTGACTGTGCTGGAAGGACACTGCTTTGCAAGAGCAAAAACTGAGAAGCTGCGTTCCCAATACCTGACAGAGGGAAAGGATGTTAGGTGGAGTGACCGTGTCAAAGAGTGCCTCATCAGCTGATGGCAGAAATACTGGTGAGATCCTTGGTTTTATTTGTAAGCTTTGTGATCACTTGGATGCTCGTTTTCCAGAGGATGAGTTAAAGGAGTGGTCTGCATTGGACATTGAGGCATTGAGCTCAGACAGCAGTTTTGAGTACGGAGCAGCAGACATTGCCACACTGGCAAAGAAGTATGAGGCCATTCTCCACCAGCCACATTCTGTGGAGGTCATTAAAAGTGAATATGCTGAATTCAAGTTCATCATGAGGCAAAAACTGAAACGAGGGTCAATCAGCACATTTTCAGACATGGTGGCTGCAGCACTAAAATGTGAGGAGCTAAAACACATCTCACAGCTTGTGGATATTTGTGCTACATTTCAAGCATCCAGCGCAGATTGTGAAAGAGGATTTAGTTTAATGAATCGGATCAAAACAGCATCCAGAAATCGTCTTGAAGTGGATCATTTGGATCCGCTGATGCGCATAAAGTCAAAGCTGCAAGCAGATGAGGCCATCGACCTGGACAAGGTGTACAATCATTGGAGACGTGAGGACAGACGGGAAAATTAAGGTGAATTTTTTTCTCTATTCTTTTTAGCTTATTCTAGTGTCATTTAATATGAATTTATTATGAATTTTGATGGTGAAATGCTTTAACCATGAGTAGTATATGCTAATTAAAACTGCATAAATATTATTTGTGGGAGTCACTTTGGATTATTGCTACTGGTAATTACATATTAGAGTTCATGGAACATGTCATTGCACAAGATGTGAAAGTTTAAATGTGAACACATTTTTTATCTCTAAAAGATGTACGTCTCTATTCTTCCAGAGCAGGAGCCCCGCCTTGACTCCAGAAGGAGGACCTTCATACCCATTTTGAAAAGAGACAGGGGTTTTCAACGGGGACAATCTGTGCACTTCAATAAAAGTCTTATTACAGAAATGTAAATGCGATCATTTTGATTCTTTTAAACTTTAACTTGGACGGATGCAATGTCAGCATGACCTTGGTGTGAAGGTCTGATGTTGCTCACAGTGGTCCATGGGACAGCTCACGGAGTTTGTGTGCTTGCTCAGACTCGTGAAAAATTAGAGGGAACATCACTCCTGTGTTAGTTTCACTTCACTGGATCCCAGTTGATTCTAGAATCCAGTTCCAGATCCTCCTGTTAACCTATAAGGCCTTACATGGTATGACCCCGTCCTATATTAAGGACCTCATAGTCATGGTGCCTCTGTCAGCTCTCCTCCCCCTCTGCTCTTCTCAAGGAGACTCAGCTCCAGCATTCAACGCCAGTTCAATGCCCCTTATGGTGACTGCGCCTGGTTTAGTCTGCTCTAGTCAAGCTCATCTTGTATTGCGACCTTGCTAACTTTATTCTCCTGCTTCAGGATTCTCAACCATGAGTGTCACCTGTGTGGATGTCTTCACGAGCAGTTCCTGTGTTCCAGTGGAAGAACCAGTTAATGTTGACTACTACCTCCAGCCACGCCACGTCAAGATTCTGTCCACCTCTAGGCCATCGCTCACGCCACAAGCCTCATTCAAGCCCCGACCTTTCATCACGCCAAGACTACAACTCACATTTGAAAATAAATTAATTACTTACCTTCCAACTTCCTGTGGTTTCCTTCCGGGAACCAGCATCTGGGTCTGCCACGCCTACGAACTATGACAGAACGAACTGGCCAAACTCCAGACCCAGCTGACCCGGAAGGTCTCCGCTATGCAGTCAATCAGCAAGGAATCGCCCTGGGACGTCAAGCCGATGCCTTATCCCAAATAGCGTCCGCTCAAAAAGTTCTCTTCCGACGCCTGGATGGTGTGACACAAACACTAATGGAATTAACCGGACAAAACTCTAATCCCGCTACCACAGCCTCGCATCCACCTTTGGGCAATGCATCCACTTCCGCTTCCGCCATGACCCCGGAAAACCTCCGCCTCCAACCTGAGCCCATCGAACATCGAAGCATGCGGTGGCTTTCTACTCCAATGTCAACTGCTGTTTCAACAAACGCCCAGGTACTACTTTTCGGATCACAGTAAAATCACTCTGATTGTCAACTCTCAGGGCATTACAATAGGCTCAAGCATTCCTAGGAGCCAATCCCATTTCCCATCTGCCCTTTGAACGTTTTATCGGAGAATTTCGGCTGGTGTTCGATCAACCCAGGAAACAGGAGGAAGCCACCAGAAGACTCCTACCCCTTAAACAACGCAACCGATCTGTCAGTGATCATGTCATCGATTTCTGGATTCTAGCGGTTGGCCTGACCCCACTCTCTGAGGTATTTTCTACCAATCTCTAAATGACACTATCAAAGATAAATTATGCACACAACCCGAAACTTATTCTTTTGAAGATCTGGTCTCCGCAGCCCTTCGCTCTGATACCCATCTACGGGAATGTCAAAATGAACGAACTCATCAAACTCGTAAGATCCCATCGAAACCTACTCAAATTCGGACTCCTCATTTATCTCCTGCCGTTTCTTCTGAAACTCCCCGTAGCCTCCCGGAGGAACCCATGCAGATAGGGCATTCCAGACTATCTGCAGAAGAACTTCAGAGACGCAGAGATGAGGATGCATGTTTTTACTGAGGTAACCAAGGCCATCAAGTAAACCAATGTTTATTACCTTTAAACTTCAGAGCCCCCCGCTAGACGACAGGCCGCGGGTGGGTATTTCCACTACTGCTTCTAAAGAATTCCTATTTGTTCCTGTCAAGATTTGTCACCAGTCAGAGGTAGCCAATTTTCAAGCCCTTATTGATTCCGGCGCCGAACAGAGTTTAATTGACCATAGTCTTGTTTCACAGCTTTCTCTGCCTTTAGAAAAACTTGATTCTCCTGTCAAAGCCCGTGGGGTTATGGGGACAACATCTTTCCCTAATAACACATCACACTAAATCCATTCTACTAATCACCTCTGGTAATCACAGGGAAGGGATTCAGCTTTTTGTCACACACACCCCTCAGACTCCCGTGGTGTTAGGATTTTCCTGGCTCGAACTTCATAACCCCCAATTCGGTTGGGTTCCCCACCGAATTACTAATTGGAGCCACTTTGTATGGCTTACTGTCTCCAGTCAGCCTTTCCATCAGTCACTAATACCATCTCTAACAGTTCTGAAGAGATTGATTTATCTAAGGTACCCGTCTGCTACCATGACTTAAAAACTATGTTCAGCAAAGCTAAAATCGGTTCATTACCTCCCCATAGACCATATGATTGATTGCTCCATAGATTTACTGAATGGCGCCACGCTGCCCAAGGAGAGACTGTGTAATCCATCTGGTCCCGAGAAAGCAGCCATGGAGGCAGGAGGCACTTTTTTCGGGACACATTCGTCCCTCATCTTCACCAGTTAGAGAGGGTTTCTTCTTAGTTGAAAAGAAGGACATTGATTACCGCGAACTCAATCAAATAACCATCAAAGATAAATATTCGCTCCCACTTATTAGATCTGTCTTCGACGCCGTCCAGGAAGCCCGCATCTTTTCTAAGTTAGACCTCCACAACAATTACCATCTCGTTCGCATCAAAGAGGGGGATGAATGGAAAACGGCATTCAACACCCCGTTAGGCCACTATGCATACTTAGTCATGCCTTTTGGGTTAACCAATGCCCCTGCCGTTTTTCAAAGACTAGTAAATCTCAGAGACTTCATAAATCGCTTCTTATTCGTTTATCTAGACGACATCCTTATATAATCTAAGGACCCCACTCAACATGAGGCTCATGTCCGTCTTGTTTTGCAGAGGTTATCTGAAAACCAACTCTTTGTCAAGGCCGAGAAGTGTAAATTTCACACCCCCCACGATTCCATTTCTTGGATACATTTTTGAGGCAGGTGGCATTCATCCCGATCCAGCCAAAATTGAGCCTGTCTCCCAGTGGGCACCCCTCAATTTACGCAAAAAACTACAGCAGTTCTTGAGGTACGCCAACTTCTACCATCAGTTCATCAGAAATTACAGTAGTATTGCTGCTCCCTTGACTCAACCTACTTCCACCACCAAAGCTTATCAATGGAATCCAGAAGCCCAAGCCGCTTTGGACACTCTCAAAGACTTTTTGTTTCCGCACCCATCCTTGTTCAACCAGACACCACTAGACAATTCACCATTGAAGTTGACGCCTCTGACTCTGGGGTGGGGTATCGGCAAATTAAAACCCTGCGCTTTCTTCTCCAGAAAACTCTCTTCCGCTGAACGCAACTATGATATGGGCAATCGTGAACTACTTGCCATCAAACTTGCACTGGAGGAGTGGCGTCATTGGCTGGAGGGAGCGGTACAACCTTTTATCATCTGGACTGACCATAAAAATGTGGCCTATCTCCGTTCAACAAAACGACTCAACTCTCGCCAAGCACGTTGGCGTCTGTTTTTTGACCGTTTCAAGTTCACTATTACTTACAGATCTGGCAGCCACACTGTAGAACCCGACGCTCTCTCCCAGAAGTTCTGCTCCTCTGAAACTTCTCCCACCACCAACATTCTTCCACACAGTTGCATTGTGGGGATCTTAACCTGGGACCCTGAGATCCAAGTCATCAAGGTGAGGAACCCAGTCATGAAACTCCTCCTAATGGAACCCTCTATGTACCTTCCTCTCTCAGATCTGACGTCATCACCTGGGCCCACTCTTCTCGCATCGCCTGCCATGGAGGTATCCACGGCACACTTAACCTCATGTGCAGATATTTTTTCTGGCCCTCTATGAACAGAGACGTTAGGAAGTACGTAACTGCGTGCTCCACGTGTGCTCGCTCTAAATCATCTTATTCTTCTCCATCAGGTTACCTCCACCCTCTGCCAACACCCAGCCACATCACAGTCAATTTTTTCACTGGATTACCCCCTTCTCACGGCAACTCGGTCATATTCACCGTCATTGATTGCTTTCCAAGTTTCCTCATTTTATTCCACTTCCCCAGTTACCTACCGCCACAGAAACTGCTGACATCCTGGTTCATCACATCTTCCGTCATCATGGCATACCGGCTGATATTGTTTCTGATCGTGGTCCACAATTCTTCTCTCAAGTCTGGAAATCCTTCTATTCCGCCCTGGGAACTATGGCCAGTCTCACTTCAGGCTATCATTCTCAGTCAAACGGCCAAGCCAAAAGGGCGAACCAAGAGCTGGAAGCTTCCCTCCGCTGCCTTGCTGCTTAAAAAACTACTGACTGGTTAAAGTATTTGGTGTGGATCGAATATGCCCATAACTGTCACCCCTCCTCTGCCACAGGGATGTCTCCGTTCGAGGCCTCCCTCGGGTACTCACCACCTCTGTTTCCGTCTCAGGAACTGGACTTGGCAGTGCCCTCGGTTCAGGACCATCTCCAACGGTGTCAGCGTATTTGGCACCAAACCAGGGCTGCTCTCCTCCGCACCAAGGAGAGCAACTGCCGTACTGCCAACTGTCCCAGGATGGTGGGACCCACCTACCAACCTGGTCAGAGGGTTTGGCTCTCATCCCAGAACATCCCTATCCAAGCCTCTTCTCGCAAGCTCGCACCCCGCTTCATCGGTCCTTACACCATCGAAAGGGTCATCAACCCCTCCTGTGTCTGCCTCTGTCTGTGTGGATGTCTTCAAGAGCAGTTCCTGTGTTCCAGTAGAAGAACCAGTTAAGATAGTTACCATGTGAAGATTCTGTCCACCTCTAGGCCATCGATCACGCCACGAGCCTCATTCAAGCCCCGACCTTTCATCACGCCAAGACTGCAACTCACATCTGATAATAAATTCATACTTACCTTCCAACTTATCTTTGTTTTCCTTCCGGGTTCCATTATCTGGGTATGCCACGCCTACAAACTATGACACTCATAGTCCCTTACCATCCAATCAGAACACTTCACTCACTAAATGCAGGACTGCTTGTGGTTCCTAGAATTAGTCAAAGTACAGTTGGAGGTAGAGCGTTTAGCCACCAAGCCCCTGTTTTATGGAATAAACTCCCAGCTCATGGAAGAGAGGCAGATTCAGTTTCTACATTCAAAGTTAGACTGAAAACATTCCTCTGTGGACAGGATTATTGTCAGACTAGTTAGTATTCAGAGATTATTTAACTTCATGTTAATGTGTTTAAATTAAACTTAATAACAATAACTATTTGTTTTTAGGCTGCTAGAAGTTGAAGCTGGGGTACCTTTGGTGCTCTGGGGCTCTGTCCTCTATTCTCATCTACTTCTACTCTCCTTTTGTCCTCTATTCTTGATCATCATTCATCATTTAGTTCTCCATGCCTCTGTTTGGTGCAGTGATTCATGTATTGTCCCTCTATCCCTCTCCCCTCCTGGGGAGTGGGAGTGCTTTCCAGACTCCAGTTGGTCCATCCGTGCTCCTGTTCCTGACTGTGTACCTCCTCTCTGCTCCTGCTCCTACACCTGGCTGTGGTTCCTGTCTCCGGCTAGTCTGGCACCCCCAGCTGTCCCCCCACCCATCTGGATGAAGCTCGTCTGCTGGACTTTAAACATGTAGTTGTAGAGTTAGATAAATTAATTCTCTCTATGAGTTCTGGTAAATCGCCTGTCCGTCCTGGGGGAGGATCCCTCCTTCATGTGAACACCCCTGAGGTTTCTTCATTTTTTTCCGGAGGAGTTTTTCCTTACCGTGAAAGGGGGTCTAAGGGATGGGATGTCCAGTTTAGCTTAGTCAGTTTAGTCAAAGTTTTAGTATTATCCCATTGAATTCTATGCATTTATGATCCTTGTTGCTTTTCTGTTTACCTTACAATTACTGGCACAAAGCCTATTGACGATTGTTGTTGTGAATTTGGGCTACATAAATAAGATTAAATTGAAATTGAAGATGAGCAGATGAGCGGCCTGCTGCTGTACAGCAGACAGATGTTCAGGTCTGAATGTTAAGCGACTGAACACCAACACAGACTGACGAGTCAGCACATGCAGCCAGACACCTGAACCAAGCGCCACTCACCCGTGGGGGCAGACGCATCCCGACACACAGGAACCGTGGGGGGAGCAGGGGATGTTGAGCAGGTGAGACTCACAGGTGCGCTCGCAGGCCACACCTCTTCCTGGCAGGAAGGTCGTCATCTCCATCCGAGCAGTTCTGGTACAGCTGACCTGCTGGACACAACCTCTCTGGAAGGAAGAAGGAGAACCCTGAACATTTCAGGAACCCCGTCAGAGACGGTGAGAGCTGAGCGGGTAACTCACCAGAGTCCGGGCTTTGGGACACCAGTTTACCGTTCAGACAGAGTCTGTAGAGGAACACAGACCGAGGTCATCAAGGGAGACAGCAGCAACACAACCGGCAGAGTTAGGACGCTCTGCGTCTGTCCCTTCTCTATTCAAGTCCAGTTTTCCTCCATGCTTCTGGTTTCTGCAGTCACAACAGACTGAGCTTCTGTTTACAGCTGGCTTCACTGGTTTTGTCGTCAGATCTTGTTCCTCCATGCTTCTGGTCTTCTAGAACTTTTGTAATCAAATTATTTTTCCAGTTTCATTGACCCTGAAGCTTTTGAAATGATTCCCTTTTTGGCTGTTTTCTTTAGTCAAACACTTTGGTTTTATTTGACATTTTATCATTGAAAAAAAACAAAAACATCAAACACTTAAAGATTCTGCAATAACTATGACGGATTCATGTTGCTAAAGAAACGGCAGAAAAGAACTACAAAGCACATCAGGCAGTCTGGGACAAGCCTTTTCGATGCAAATGCTGGACGCACGTGGTGTGCACGTGACCCGTGAGTGCCCGTAGGACGCCAGTAGGATGTCCACACAAACTGCACTCTGATTGTCTCAGTTCTGACAGTCAGGCTACAGCGAGGAGCGTGCACGTTTCACATGAACAGCCCTAACGGCGTCCTTGCTCAGTCTGCAGGATGTGGGCGGGTGGAAGCAGTAGACGGATCTGTAGGAGGGGCCTGCGTCTCCCCTCCCTCAGCCTTAAGCGTGTATGAATGCTCATCACGACCCGATGCCAGTAGAAAACCAACGGCGCTAACGCTGTCTCTCCACGGTTCACTGAGCGGTCTACGGCCGTCATACTTTGTGCGGGTCACGCGTGTGAGCGCCCTCTCTCTCCCTCCCTGACAACCTGCATCCCATCATCTGTGAAGCAAACACCTCGTCCAAAGTGGTGACTTTGAGAAAAAAACTCTCTGTTAGTTCCAGTGTCAAAAGAATGCATGAACCTCAACTGTTTTTGAAAAGTAAAACATAAAAGCTTGTCCACAGCATCCCATCTGCTGTATGTGGAAACAAGCAACATTTTTGAATCTTCCCATTTTTAACCATTTTGGTCATTTTTCTGATGCATGACGGCTGTTACAACAGTAACAGAAATGTTTGTGTGACGGGGGGGTTCCCTGCACATGCAGTCGAGCAGAGGGGGTGAGGGGTTAGGAAGCCCCCCCCTCAGCGCTGGCAGAATTAAAACGTAGAAGTCTGAACATCAGAAAGACTCAGAAGAAGAAGACTAGGAGTCGATTCCCAGCAGCTTCCTCTGGTTCTCACTCAGTCAAAGCCCGGAATCGACTGAAAGAAGACGTCAATCCACTTCCAAACACACTCGGTATGGTTGGCTCCACCAACAGTGAACCTGATTTGGCTCAACTGCAAACATCGTTAGCCTTTTTGGAACTGTCCAGCTCCCGTAGTTGGTCATTAGAGAGCTGCTAAAAACCAGAGATTTAAGAGCTGAAGCTGCCTTAACGTGTCTTCACCAAACCCACATGAAGGAACAAAATGATCTGAGGCAGACTGGAAGTTCTGGTGAGAGACACATGAAGAAGATGATAGGTGACGGTAACCATGGCGCCGGTTTGATCGGTGGACAGCAGAGACCAACACTTCTGCAGAGAAGCTTCGTCAAATCTCAGTTATGATGCACACAATCAAAAACAGACGTCCAAGCAGCTGCTCCTCAAAATTACAAGATGTTGAGAAGAGAAGAATTCTACTGACAAAACACACAACATTCAAGACTGATGTTGCTCCGCCCCTCATCATTTCTGACCAATCAGCAGCGTTTGTCAAACTCTGTTTACAGATTTAGTCCTCCAGCAAAAAAGATTAGGAGCCAAAGCAAATGCAAAAAGACCCAAGAGACTCTCTGCTTCAACGAGGAGGGGCAGGGGCAATTTACAAGGCAAGCAGGGGCAATTAACAAGGCAAGGAGGGGGGAGGGGCAATTTACAAGGCAAGGAGGGGGGAGAGGCAATTTACAAGGCAAGCAGGGGCAATTAACAAGGCAAGAAGGGGGGAGGGGCAATTAACAAGGCAAGGAGGGGGGAGGAGCAATTAACAAGGAAAGCAGGGGCAGGGGCAATTAACACGGCCAGGAGGGGGCAGGGGCAATTTATAAGGCAAGAAGGGGGGAGGGGCAATTAACAAGGCAAGTAGGGGCAGGGGCAATTAACAAGGCAAGGAGGGGGAAGGGGCAATTTACAAGGCAAGGAGGGGGGAGGGGCAATAAACAAGGCAAGCAGGGACAATTAACAAGGCAAGGAGGGGGGGAGGGCAATTAACAAGGCAAGGAAGGGGGAGGAGCAATTAACAAGGCAAGCAGGGGCAATTAACAAGGTAAGCAGGGACAATTAACAAGGCAAGGAGGGGGGAGGGGCAATTAACAAGGCAAGGAGGGGGGAGGAGCAATTAACAAGGAAAGCAGGGGCAGGGGCAATTAACACGGCCAGGAGGGGGCAGGGGCAATTTAAAAGGCAAGAAGGGGGGAGGGGCAATTAACAAGGCAAGTAAGGGCAGGGGCAATTAACAAGGCAAGGAGGGGGAAGGGGCAATTTACAAGGCAAGGAGGGGGGAGGGGCAATAAACAAGGCAAGCAGGGACAATTAACAAGGCAAGGAGGGGGGGAGGAGCAATTAACAAGGCAAGCAGGGGCAATTAACAAGGTAAGCAGGGACAATTAACAAGGCAAGGAGGGGGGAGGGGCAATTAACAAGGCAAGCAGGGGCAATTAACAAGGCAAGGAGGGGGGAGGAGCAATTAACAAGGCAAGCAGGGGCAATTTACAAGGCAAGCAGGGGCAATTAACAAGGTAAGCAGGGACAATTAACAAGGCAAGGAGGGGGGAGGGGCAATTAACAAGGCAAGCAGGGGCAATTAACAAGGCAAGGAGGGGGGAGGAGCAATTAACAAGGCAAGCAGGGGCAATTTACAAGGCAAGCAGGGACAATTAACAAGGCAAGGAGGGGGGAGGGGCAATTAACAAGGCAAGCAGGGCCAATTAACAAGACAATGAGAGGGGAGGAGCAATTAACACGGCCAGGAGGGGGGAGGGGCCTTTAGAAGGGCGGACTCCTAATAGCCACACTTTATCGTCTGCCTTTGACTGGATCAGGCAGCAAAGAGCGTCTTACCTAACGCCTGCAGACGTCACCATCACTTCTCCTGGTTCATAGTCGGCTCCAGACAAACTGCAGGGACACTGGCTCCTGTGAAAACATGACAGTCAACACCAAAACACAGACCTCCTGCATTTACTTCATTAGAAAATCCAGATAGTTTTCTGGTCATTTATACAGTCCTACTGCAGGGAGGAGCTTACGTTACACCTGCAGAGGTCAGAGGGTTGTCTCTGTTCTGGAAACGCAGTACATGATTGCTATAAAAGTGTTATAAATAAACCTAAAACAGGCTTAAAACAATGGATCAGATTTATCTGTGCTAATTCTTGGTGCTCAAACTTCTTCCAGTGTGTCCATCATTCATTCATATGATGGTAGCTACGATGTACCACAGCTGCCCTGGGGCAGACTGATGGGGGCGTGGCTACTCTGACCATCAACGGGACATTCATGCACCAGTGGAGCCACACTGGAGGCAATCTTTTATTTAAAGGTGGGGGCTTCATGACGTCCTATCAGGGTAAAAAGGCAAATACCCAAGAGCTGAAAATTGCCTTCAAACGGGTGCGTGCAAGCCGATGGATGTGATGCCATCAATCATAAAATGTGTAAGGAGACATGATAAACAAGCGGGATGGACTTGGAGCACGCTCAGTACAGCACTCCACTTCATGTGTCCTTGTTAGATCCCATCAGAGATTTTTAAGGTAAATGGTGTATACTTATATGGTGCTTCTCTTCGTTCCTCAAAGGCCCAAACCGCTTTACAGTCACACACACATTCACACACTGGCGGCGGCTCCACTGCCAAACACCAACGCCAACCTGCCACCAGAGGCAAGGTGGGGTTCAGTGTCATGCCCAAGGACACTGCGACACATGGGCATGTAAGGCAGGAATCGAACCTGCAATATTCCAATCTACCGATCAGAGACCGCCCTACCACTGCACCACGGCCGCTCCAAGGTACCTCAAAGTATCCCAAACTAATTATTCCACAAGTACTTAATAAAATCTATCTATTTATCCATGTGTTTAAATATAACTATGTTCAAAGTGTCATGAATGTCTATACACTGTTGTGAGACTGGCCAGTTTGTGTCATACGCCTCCTCTGACTTTCACTTTTACCCCCCTAAAGCATCGGATGTCCAGTTGGCTCCACCACTCAGCCTCTCCTTCTAACTTCTCTGTTTTTCTGAGCAATTTTGAAAATAGTTTGAGTTGATAGCTTCCCTGTAACCATAACGCCAGAATCAGCAACAGCACTGAATCAAAAACCAGGAATGTCTGATATGTAGCCTTTATCCGTGTGAGTGAATCCTGATGTTGTAGTTGTTTTTTTGGTCGACATTGTTGATGAAAGGTTGCAGCCAAAGTCGACACGTCACATTACAATCAATACTAAAATGTTTGATTCTGGTTATCCAGACACATCGTTCTGCACTAAAACACGTGATGCTGGAGAACAAAGAAACAAGGTAGAAACAAGCAAATCCTACACTCTCCTCCACAGAGTATTTAATACCAAAACGCTCATTACAGACAGCTTTTCTCCAAAGGTCAACTTCAGCAGATAACTGAGGTCAAAGTTTACCAGACCGGTTTATTCCTCTGTTGGGATGACGGGCAGTTTTGTCCAGGAAGAGTCGCTCTAATGTCCCCTTCCATCTCAGTAATTACCTGTACACCAGTACCTGGATGTTCACCTCAACAAGAAACTGGACTGGACTCACAACACCGATGCCCTGTATAAGGAGGGCCAAAGTCGCCTCCACCTTCTGAGGAGACTGAGGTCCTTTGGAGTGTGCAGGCCTCTCTGAAGGACATTTATGACTCTGTGGTGGCCTCTGTTATCCACTACGCCGTGGCGTGTTGGGGAGCAGGCAGCACAGACCGGGACAAGAAGGGACTCAACAAGCTGGTCAGGGGGCCAGTTCTGTCCTGGGGTGTCCTCTGGACTTTGTGGACTTTTTTGAACACTTCAGTCTTTTGCACATTGCTGTCATTCGTCTTCTCTGCTTTTTGAACTGCTGTAGCAACTGAATTTCCCCAATGTGGGATCAATAAAGAATATCTATCTATCTAATTCAGAGTTTCCATTATACCAGCAGTAAACTCAAATCTTCACAGTTGTTCTCTTCTCTGTACGAATTACTGTCAAGTGGACTCGTTTCACCTTAAAAGCAGTATTCCAAGTGAGTAGAAAGGAATGTTAATGGCACCAGACCTCATTCCTGCAATCATTGAGGTTAATGTTGAGCTAAGCTGAAGCTTAAGGCCTTTGTAACATATAGAGTCGCTCTCCATCAGATTCTCTACTGCAAACTCCTTCTCACTGGTTATCAGGTTTCTGTGTCGTCCCTAATGAAAGGGGGGGTTCACGGTAAATTCCTGCTTGTAACTTGATCACATGCTAAGTAAAGCCCTGCACTGAACTTGGATGTAAGAACCTCAGACATTAAAGAACAATTAGGCAGCGAGTCTTAGCGGGTGAAGCTGTCTGAAAAGGACAATTAGCAAAGTCCTTCAGGAGAACTTCCAGGTCCACATCAGAGCGGACCCGTGCTGCAGAGCAGATGCTAATGTGACTTTATGGTGGAATATGGTTCAAGTTTTTTATTTCCATTTGCTCTTGAACCCACAGCTACGCTGCCCCTCCAAAGCCAGACAGATTCCTAGAAAACCAAACCAGGACTCCAGAAACCAGCTGGGTGTAAAACAGATAAAATACTCCAGACTCTGAGGGATTTTTGGAAGTCTCACTAGTTTTTTATCCTTTTCAATGGGCTTTCCTGCTTAGGACTAAAGAATCTCTTAAATGAGGGACAATTTTTAAGCTAAATCTCCCTTAATTTTAGCTAAGCGGGCACGTGGAGAAAACCTTTCACATATTTGAACAGAAATTAACCTTTAAATAAATCTCCTTAACACCAGAAATAGAAAATGTACTCGGAATTCCTTTTTTTTTGTAAATGTAGCTGATATGGCGGGGCCCAACTTACCTGTGAACACAGGTGTGTGTTCTGTGGTTGTAGAAGGATCCTTCAGGGCAGGCGCAGCCCTCCTCGCACTCCTCGCCACAGCGCTGCAGGGCGGGGAGGGAGGAGCACCGCCGCTGGCAGGAGGACACACAGCTGCCATACTCCATGGTGGCAGGGCAGCTGACGGCTGCAGCAGAAAGTCAGCATGAGCAACACTTCATACATGAGCAGCACTTCATACATGAGCAGCACTTCATACATGTGCAACACTTCATACATGAGCAGCACTTCATACATGAGCAACACTTCATACATGAGCAGCACTTCATACATGTGCAACACTTCATACATGAGCAACACTTCATACATGTGCAACACTTCATACATGAGCAACACTTCATACATGAGCAGCACTTCATACGTGACCAGCACTTCATACATGACCAGCACTTCATACATGAGCAACACTTCATACATGACCAGCACTTCATACATGAGCAACACTTCATACATGACCAGGACTTCATACATGACCAGCACTTCATACATGACCAGTTCTTCATACATGACCAGCACTTCATACATGTGCAACACTTCATAGATGACCAGCACTTCATACATGAGCAACACTTCATACATGACCAGGACTTCATACATGACCAGCACTTCATACATGAGCAGCACTTCATAGATGACCAGCACTTCATACATGAGCAACACGTCATACATGTGTCAGGTTTAGAACAAGCTGGACCCAAATGCAGTCTGGAAACAGGTTTATTGAGAAGGGGATAGACTTCAGAAGAGGTGACTGGCAGATGACCTGGAAGGCGAGACGAGACAGCTAGGTTCTGGAGACAGACTTGGCTTGGAGAGTTTAGGCTTGGCGTGGGTTTGAGCTTGGCTATGGCTATGGCTATGGCTATGGCTTGGCTATGGCTATGGCTATGGCTATGGCTATGGCTATGGCTTGGCTATGGCTTGGCTATGGCTTGGCTATGGCTTGGCTTGGCTTTGGCTTGGCTTTGGCTTGGCTATGGCTTGGCTATGGCTTGGCTTTGGCTTGGCTATGGCTTGGCTATGGCTTGGCTATGGCTTGGCTATGGCTTGGCTATGGCTTGGCTTGGCTTTGGCTTGGCTATGGCTTGGCTTTGGCTTGGCTTTGGCTTGGCTATGGCTATGGCTATGGCTTGGCTTTGGCTTGGCTATGGCTTGGCTATGGCTTGGCTATGGCTTGGCTTTGGCTTGGCTATGGCTTGGCTATGTCTTGGCTATGGCTTGGCTATGGCTTGGCTTTGGCTTGGCTATGGCTTGGCTTTGGCTTGGCTTTGGCTTGGCTATGGCTTGGCTATGGCTTGGCTATGGCTTGGCTTTGGCTTGGCTATGGCTTGGCTTTGGCTTGGCTATGGCTTGGCTATGGCTTGGCTATGGCTTGGCTATGGCTTGGCTTCGGCTTGGCTATGGCTTGGCTATGGCTTGGCTTTGGCTTGGCTATGGCTTGGCTTTGGCTTGGCTATGGCTTGGCTATGGCTTGGCTTTGGCTTGGCTTTGGCTTGGCTATGGCTTGGCTATGGCTTGGCTTTGGCTTGGCTATGGCTTGGCTATGGCTTGGCTATGGCTTGGCTTTGGCTTGGCTATGGCTTGGCTATGTCTTGGCTATGGCTTGGCTATGGCTTGGCTTTGGCTTGGCTATGGCTTGGCTTTGGCTTGGCTTTGGCTTGGCTATGGCTTGGCTATGGCTTGGCTATGTCTTGGCTATGGCTTGGCTATGGCTTGGCTTTGGCTTGGCTATGGCTTGGCTTTGGCTTGGCTTTGGCTTGGCTATGGCTTGGCTATGGCTTGGCTATGGCTTGGCTATGGCTTGGCTATGGCTTGGCTATGGCTTGGCTTTGGCTTGGCTATGGCTTGGCTTTGGCTTGGCTTCGGCTTGGCTGGATCAGTGGTCTTCTTCCAAAGAGGAGAACAGACGAACCGACGAAGGCCGGAGGGAGTGAAGGACTTATAAAGGCTGACTAATCAGATGAGACAGAACAGACAGAAAGCAGTGACTATCATATGTCAGGCTCTGTCATCATGGCATCCCAAAGGTGCTGCTGGCTCCGTACGAAGCGCAGCCACGGGAAAAACACAGCTTCCTTAATGAGCTGGTATTTATCAGGGGAGAACCGTAAAGCTGGTAGCAGGAGGACAGACGGGGGGGCTTCAATAAACACTCCGGTTGTCCAGAGTGGTTTTCTGCCGGGAACTTGATGTGCTGCTGTCAGAAAACGACTTTCTGATGACAGACAGAATTTGTAGTTTCTCAGTGCAGTGACGTTTGTATTAGAAGATGTCCGATTGGCCGTTCTGCATGTCAATCAAGTCCCGTACTTCTCGGTGAGGACTTTGATTGGCTGGTGGATTGTTTAGAAGTACTTTTTTTATTTGTATTTATTATTTATCTTTGCTGGCCTGCGATCTACCCTCATGTCTTAAAGATCTACAGAATTGGGCAATTTTTCAAAATAAAACTTCTTTCAGATTCCAAAATAAATAAAACGGAAGTAATGCAAGTTATTTATTCTTTTTGTGTGGCCCGCTACCAAATGACCCACAGACCGGTACCGATCCGCGGCCCGGGGGTTGGGGACCACTGCACTAAATGACCTCAGCATTAAACTGCTGATAAAGTTCAACAGGAGCATAACATACTAACTAATTAAAAGGTATGAATCCACCAACTAATGAGGTAAATGTATCTTCTGTTTACAACATTATCAAATCAAAAATGGGGTCTAACAAGAGTCTAGCATCAGGAGAAGCAAAGACATCCCATGGTGAGTGAAGGTTTATGCTGCAGATCATCCTTTACTATATCAATGTCAATAACAGACTTTCTCACATCTTGAAACTTTAATTACATCAAGGATTGAGCCACATGTCAACCCTGAAAGCCAAAAGGTTCATGACCTCCACGTTCGGACATTAAAGAGAAGATGCTGCACCATGGTAACCATAGTAACAACTCAGAATTTTAAAGGGGCTGTATTGTGCTTTTCTTCAGCCTTTCATTTTTTTATCTCTTTATGTTGAGCTTTTACATTTTTTGAAGAAAGACAACAATAACAGATTACAGGAACAATTTGTCCAAAAACTAAATGTAACTGTTTTTTGACACCACATTAATAAAGGTGGTCCAGACATTGAAACACTTCCCCTCCCGTCTCTGCAGGGTGTAGCTAATTTGGAGCAACACGGATCCTTACCACAGTCGGGAATGTGGGATCGGAAGTCAACGATGACGGAGAATTTGCGGCAGTGTCGAGCGTAGTGAGCCAGCGTGGAGCAAAGGCAGGGCGTCCCACACCGGCAGGTGTTTGCCCGGCACTGCTGATGGAAGGGGGCGGGGCTGAGGTAGTCATGACAGGCGGCGAACAGGTCCTGATTCAGCACATCACACATCGATGAGGCGTAGCTCACTGAGCACGGATGGGAAGCAGTTCACATGTGGAAACATGCAGGCAGTGGGTCAATCTTTCTCCAGACAAATCAATCAAACGCCTGCAGCCAGCTAAGCCCAAGACTCACACAGAGAAAAGGAACATTTAGCACCAAAACTAATGGACAGACAAAGATCGTGACTGTTTTAAATCTATGAAATGGAGATATTTTTGTGAAACCTTTAGCTGGAAGTGCACTGCAGCACAGCAAAGCTGTCAGACCCACCTGCCTGCTGGTGGCTGTCGCAGGGGTCGATGGGAGAAACGCTCAGACTGGACAGACAAGCAGACGACACCTTCCAGCTGTTCCCGAACAGCTGTGGGGTGCTTTCTATCATTCCTGATGGGGACCTGCAATCCAAAGACAAGCAGATCTACACAGCAGTTCAGACCATAGACACCAGACAAAGGTTCAGTCTCCCTCTGAAGGGGCAGGAATGCTGATAACTACCCCTGTCCTTCATCTGGTTTGGTCTGCTTTCACTGAAGGTGAGACTCAAAGACTGAAGAGGCAGACAGCAGACCTGAAAACATCAGCCAGCTGCTCGTCTGAGTGTCCGGTGGTTCAAATCCATAAAAAGCAGGAGGAAGAGAAGCAGCAGGACTGACATCATCTCATTCCACCACGTTTACGGAAGACCTGGATGTCAGGAACCCGAGTCTGTGTGGTCATGTGACATGCATCCATCCATCCATCCATCCATGCATCCATCCATCCATCCATGCATGCATCCATCCATGCATCCATCCATCCATGCATCCATCCATGCATCCATCCATCCATGCATCCATCCATGCATCCATCCATCCTTCCATCCTTCCATCCATGCATCCATCCATGCATCCATCCATCCATCCATCCATCCATCCATCCTTCCATCCATCCATGCATCCATCCATCCTTCCATCCATCCATGCATCCATCCATCCATGCATCCATCCATCCATCCATCCATCCATCCTTCCATCCATCCATGCATCCATCCTTCCATCCATGCATCCATCCATGCATCCATCCATCCATCCATCCATGCATCCATCCAAGCATCCATCCATCCATCCATCCATCCTTCCATCCATCCATCCATGCATCCATCCATGCATCCATCCATCCATCCATCCATCCTTCCATCCATGCATCCATCCAAGCATCCATCCATCCATCCATCCATCCTTCCATCCATCCATCCATGCATCCATCCATGCATCCATCCATCCATGCATCCATCCATGCATCCATCCATCCATCCATCCACTAAGCTGTACTGAACCATATCGTGTTTGGGCCCCGTTGCTTATAGGTCCATAGAAAATGGAATGGATCGGTTAGGGCAGCGCTACTGTTGAAACTCGTTAAACTCGACAAAAGAAAGTTAGTGTAGTCCTCTCTGCCGCCGGCACTCCCCCCCTTTAAAACAATATTAAAAGGTTTGTAGATACAAAGGACCGAAAGCCTAAGAGGGAATATTTATGGCACACATTGCAAACAAAACTTTGCAAATGAAAATATTAAATATTTGCTATCAAAAACTTTTTTTTGCTTTCAATAATTATTTTTGTGTTTGCAACACAAATGTGTCGGCATGCGTTGTGTCTCATCTTGCATTTTTCCCAATCTTTGAATTTGCGTTTATAAGTTTCAGTTTATTGTGACCAAGCTGCCATCAAACTGCTGCTGATTGGTCTAGATTCTAACCAATCAGGTGTCTCTGTCTCGAATTGACGGTGCTTAGACCAGTGTTTTTCAACCTTTTTTGAGCCGCGGCACACTTAAACCTTGACAAAAATCTCGCGGCACACCAGCATTCAAAAAAAAAAAAAAAAAACGGGAGAAACTCAGTCTGTTTTGAACAGTTCCTCCATAATCTCACATTCTTTTTTTATAATTGTGGCAGAAAACGCTGGAAGCTGCAGCTGTTTTTTTTCTCTAAAAGATGTAATAAAAGTTAAGTTAAAAGATTTAAAAACTGTTTGATTTGTGTTCGTTGTGGTTTCAAGACGTTAAGAGGAGAGACGAGTTGGGTTACTTTTAACCCAATGCATCATGGGAGATGTAGTTCATAAATCCGCCGAATGCAGAACGACCAGCGTCTCTGAGCTTTATTGTTTTGATCACTTGTTCCACGGTCTGACACCGGATTCTGTGGAAAGCTACACCGCTAAAGACGAGCTTTAGCTGGTATTTTATTTGAAACTGAGCGACTTTATCAGCAGAATGCACAAGGAAGTGAAGACTTTAACCACTTCTGATTGGTCAGACTGATGACACGTGATTAAGAATCCAAGAATGATTGGTGGAGACAGTTAAAGGGGCGGGACTTTTGCTAAAACGGAGATTAAGCTGCAGCTAAAACGGTATCGTCATTTTTATCAAAATGTCTTTAACAGAATCAAATAAACACAAAGAAAAAAGTATTTAATGATCTGTCATATTCCTTATTTCTTAGTGTTTTTTTAGGGCTTGTTTGGACGAACAAAGAGGTGAAATCCTGGAGATCATAAATGTTTCAGTTGAGGGCAATTTCCCACGGCACACTTGACCATCTCCCATGGCACACTAGTGTGCCGCGGCACACTGGTTGAAAAACACTGGCTTAGAGGCAGTCATACGTTGTGTCTGAATTCCTTCCCTTCCTATATCTCTAGAGCCTTCTCCATTTCGTAGTTCTGTCTGAATCTACAATCTAAAATCCAGAGCCCTGGCATTTTCCCAGAAGTCTCTGTGAAAAACCAGTGTATCGATGCTCACTAGATCAGCGAATATAGACCACAATGCATTGCTTCAGAACAATGTCTGCCAAAAAATTGTTTTTAAATGTATTTTGTAATAAACCCTCAACATTTTAATCTTCAGAAGACAGTGCATCATAAGTAATCGTCACAAAACGCTCATTAAAATGAGATTTTAGCTTAGTGAAATGGATGACGTCATATTGAGCTCACATGAACTTTGCTGTAAACGTGCATGGACACTGAGCCCCATTCTGATCTAGATCTGTTCTGTCAGCACCGACTTGCAGCCTTTTAGGGCAGAGTTTCAGGGCCTGAAGCAGCGAGCGACCACTGCAGTGATGTGGATCCTTTTACAGCTGTTAGTCAACATCCGGACTTTATGGTCCACCGTCACCGTGGGGCACAGTGGAGTCCCTATTCCATCAACAGTCAATTCCTTGTTGGAGTGGAGTGTCCAGTCAGAGCTCATCTGGCTGCCTAAAACAAGCTGATCAGAGAGCGAGCCGCCGAGGCCGTGTGCATTACAGGGAGGGAGAGCACTTTGCTGTCGCCTCCCATCGCTCCTCTGAAACTGAAGTCACTCTCTGCTGGTGGTTGGGGGGGGGGCTGGTCAACAGGGCACACACCAGAGATCACAGGTGAGCGTCGCACACTTACAGGAAGTCATCTTGAATGTTGCCGTTGAAGGTTCCGCACAGCCCCACCGTGTCGTCCTTCCACAGCTCATCCGCCTGCAGGTAGAGGCGGAACTCCGCCCAGCTGTACTGCAGCTGCAGGCCGAACGCCGTCCTCACCTGGAGGAACATGGAGGACAGCTCCTGGATGTGGAAGACCTCTGTGGAGGAGGAGGAGGAGGGGCTTTAAGCTTGGCATGGAGAAATACAGCAAGCTGCTTTTTTGGTCAAGTTTTATTTCATGACGAAGAACCTGAGAATGTCCAGATGTGTGTTTAAAAAGAGCCAGGACATGCTAACAGCAGCATTGTTCTGTCCTTTTAATGACGTATTGAGTGGATCTATGATCATTGTGACTGCACGACGTGGAGGAACAGTGTGGGGCTGACGCTGACTCGTTCATGCTCCGTGAAACCACCAAGACATGCCAAACGCCATGGCAACCCAGCCATCCCATGTTATGCAGGCCTGTAGCTGTAACCTAAGTGGCATTTTTGTGCTGCATGTATGGATGAAGCTGTGCACATGGCAGAGGTGGACAGGTGATCACACACACACGGCCACACAGGTGGAGCTGCTTTTTCCATTCAGGACTAGAAGGAAGCTTCAGTTTCAGCTCATGAAGCTCCTCCCACAATCCCAGGAGAAACTGGGATCTCAAATCTTGGAGGTATTTTCACCGTAAGTGGACTAGCAGTTCAATAGGTGGATGTGTAAGAGGGCAGAGACGTCCATCCTGTTCTGTGTGAAACCTACCTTCAGGTGGTTATAATACTGTTTGTGTTGCTTACTTTCTGAATATGTGACTGATAGACACTTTCTGGTATTTTGTTGTGCATAAACATGTCCCAATGACAAGAAAGTCTATTCTATTAAAAACGAGCTTTGCACCCAAATGCAAGACTTTACATTACATTAGCTGCTTTTCTGCACATCATTGTATTATAGATCTACTCCAGTGGAAATGATGTTTTTTGGCGGGTTTTTTTTTTTTTGGCTCCTTTCTGATCATCACCTGCAGACCAACAGGTCCACGAACGTCTCTGTGTTTCTGGTCTGAGCTGGAATCTGGATCAGAACCGGATGGACGGACGGATGGATCTGATGATGCTGGTCACTTTTGTTGCACCTGTAACGTTAGGTTGGGGGTGTGAGGGGCTGCAAGCTAGCGGGAGAGAGTGCAAACAGATGATGGCAAGTGGGGGCGGGGTTACTCCATGCCAGCAGTTTCACCCACAAATGTTTTAGAGTTCCTTTCTACACTTCATTAGTTTAGGAAATGTTTCCACCAGAGAATTATTCTGAGGAGTCATAGACTGGTTTCTGTTGGTGAGTTAGAAGGGTCTACATCAGGAAAAATCCACTTTTTGGAGCTTTTAAGTGTTTCACAAAGTTAATTCCTCACAAAATACCTCAAAGTGGTATCTTGATCCACTTACGCATTTCTGAGTATTCCTCTAAAAAGCTGCACTCTGAGCACCAGCCCCCCCATCCATGAAAATGAGCAGTTTCTCACAATGCGGTTCTATGTGCAAAATGTCTATGCTCGGATCAAAGATCGCATTAGAACTGAACTGTGTACATGGTTCCAGATTCTAACAAACGTTTCCATTGGCCACACTTTTAGTCAGAATGAATCATTGTGACGTGAACAGAACTCTCTAGAATACCAGAAACCACTGGAGGAGAAGAAATCCTGAGAAATACAGATCAACAAACAGCAGAACCAGAAAGAAATGCTGATCTGAATGAGTCTGATCGGGCCAGAATGTTCTGAACGGCGTGTTTCCATGACGCCTTTGATCCTGATCAGACGTTCCTTTGGTTACTTTTGGCCGTGGAAACGCTGCTGCTGTGACATAAGTGAGATCAGCCCCTCCAGGAAGAGTCGGCTCTGCCAGCTCAATCTGCACGTCCATCTTTGTAAAAGTTCAGATGTTGTTTGTTTTGGTGGGAGAAACTCAGACACATGCTGAGGCCGGCTCTAGGATGACGCCATGAAATGGGCGGGGCACAGAAAGGAGAGAAAGGCGGAGCCTCAGAGATCAAGTTGTCTTACTTCCGGGTAGGAAAAGAACTTGTAAAATAATAAATCTTCCTGTAGAGGACCAAAGGTCATATCATAGCATATACATAGATATAGTTTACTATAAAAGGCTTAAGAAAAGCATGAAATAAATCCTTTAATAAGAGAATTTTAACAACTACAAGAAAAGATGCGTCAAAGAAAATCTCCTAAACTCGGTTTCTAGTTCAGAATGAAGAGCATTCAGGATTTCCTGCAGTGATCTGCTGTTTGAAGGCTGCTAATGGACAGTGACAGGCCGGCTAATGTGCAGTGAAAAACAGAACACAAAGTGTGATTTCAGAGCCAACATAAAGACGCGTTCAGTGTGGTCTGCCCTATCAGATCCTCCAGCAGAGTTTCACATGGAACACACAAAGAGTCCAACATGAAGACACTGCAGGCAAAGTGGGCAAAGCTCAAAGGAAAAGCAGGATTGTTAGCCCTGACCCAATCAGTCTTTGGAAAATTATCGCTCAATAGCAAAGCTATCATCACAGCCATGAGAACTGAAATACGTCCATCCAGAGCCCACAAAAGAGCAGGAGCTCACCGTCAGAATAGGGCAGCGAGATGCGGTTCCGTCCGGCCATGAAGACCTCTCCCGTGTGGCTCAGAGTCATCTCTGTTCTTGGATCCTCGTCGACGACCAGGCTGACTGATTGGATGCACGCCCCATCCAAATCCTGCAATTCAGACAAGATCACATTTTCCTCCACAGCAGAAGAAAGTCAGGGAAACGGGAGACAGACGCAGTTTTACCTCCATGACCGACTTCAGGGAAAGCCCTACATTCAGAGGTGTTTGGATGCTGTCACGTTAAAAAGTACACCAAAGGACATTTGTGAGGAAGCTGAAGCTGGAACATCTCCTGACCGCCCTCACCTGTTCTCCGTTTCTGCCCTGCTGGCCCTCAAAGTGTCAGAGCACGGTGGTTCTGAAGCTTTGTTGGTGAGGTCTTCAGCTGCTGCTTTGACTTCCTCCTCATGATTTTCTCCAGAGGGAGATGATCTGAGCTCCGTCTCAAAGGCTGCAGACGGCGGCTCAGAGGAGCTTCTCCATCATGTTCCCTCAGCTGGACCGAGCCTCTGGCGGACAGCGGTCCACTGTGTCAGCCGTCGCCATTTTAGAAAATGGTTCCTGCTGTCGCTCCTTCAGATTTCCCAGCTCCACAAACGCATCGTCAGAAAGGTCAAACAGCTGCTCCTTGGTCTGAAGGCTCCAATTCTTCCAAAAGAGCCAAACTGTTTCCGTTTCTCATCACCTGACCTTCACAGACTAAACACGTGAAAGCCGGTCCGACACGAAGACGCAGCCACAAAAATGTTTTACTCACTTTGCAGAGGCAGAAAAGTCTCTCGGAGAGTCAAAATGTTGACGAGCGGCAAAACCTCAGCTTCCTGGATGGATTGATGTTTTCACACCCAACTAGAAAACTGCAGACGTTTCCTCAGTTTGGGAGTTGCTGCTCTAAACTGGCTGCTACACTCTGCAAACGTGGCATCAAACTAAAAGCATCACAAACAGACTTAGTGGATCTGCACTGACTGTGAGTTTCATTAAGAGCTTTATGAGGTAAAGCTCCACTTTGGGTCTGGGTTTCTACACGTGTTTACAAGTCAACTTTCATTTAGAAGCAAAGAAAATTGGTTTTTGGACTGAATATGTGAAAACTAACTGATAATGAACTGAATGAGATCAAACAATCAAATGATGTAAATCTGAATATAAAAAAACATTGGAATCATTTAAAAGTGTCTCGTTTTTCAAACATAACACTAGTTTCATGACATGGAACTGCTTCTGAAGTCTGGAGGTTTGATAGTAAATCCTGTCCAGTCTCAGTGAATTCAGGATCAGAGCAGATCCCTGCTGGGTTAGCATGGACACAAACCACATCCTGTCTTCTGCTTTAGTCTCTGGAGAAAGGATATTTTCTTTTTTCCAGTTAAATCAGAACATGAAAGTATTTCCTCTGCAGTCTCTGAGATATCATTTCAAAATAAAAGCCTGTTCCTGCTCCAGCTCTGATCGTCTTGGCTTCATCAATCGCTTCTCTCATAAGTGGGAGAGCTTCATGGCCAAAAGGTTTTAGCCCCCCCCCCTTCTCCTCTTCCCATCATTCACTTCCAATTTTCCGACATGACCTTTTCTCTGCCCCCCTCCCTCCAGCCACTACAAAGCTGTCGGCAGATAAGGTAATCCTGCTCCGTTGGCTGGTGGAGGTCTGGGGCCTCTGCTCTGATGAGTGGGACATCTTATATCTGGCCCCCCGCCCCCCACACTCCATGTTCCAGTCAGCTCAAAGCCTGCTGGTAAACTGGAGGTGGGGGTTTCCTGCGTTCTTTGTCAGGTTTCTCCATCGTGACTTCATCCAGCAGAAATGACCTCAACTCCTCTGGGAATTACTGATCTGATCTGATCTGATCTACGCGGCGGACAATCGGCCTGCAGCGTAACCGAACACCACAGCTGGAGCCGAAGAGACAGAAAGAGGATACTCACCGGCCCACAGGGGGCGTTCTGGATGGTGACGGTGAATTTTCCCGACAGGCGACTTTTGACCAGGACGTACTGACACGATGCAGGGAAAGTGTAGATCCGCCCGTCAAAGGACTGAAAAAACATGTCGCCTGTCACCGAGCACTCGCCTGTGCAGAAAGACACCCTGTTACCCCCCAAGTCTGTCACAACAGCTGGCACTCTAAGACCTGGTAGGGATTCTCATCCCTCTAGTACTCTGGAACGGTGGCAGGAAACTCCAATAACTGTGCAAACAAAAGGAAACGCTGCAGCAAAGGAAAATATTTAGCAATAAATGAAATGCTGCGTTTAAAAAGAAACATTTGTGCAAATGAAAAAGCTAGAGGGGAAGTGGATCATTGGGGATTGCTTCTGTCCGTGCACTGCTGTGAGAAAACCAGAGCAGGATACGAATAGAAAACACCAACCATGATGTTAGCGTTCCGGGGGGGGGGGTCTAAGGGCAGGGATGTTAGTTTATAGCTTAGTCAGTTTGTTAGCTGAATTTAGCATTTTCCTGTTGAATTCTATGTATTCATGATCCTTTTGATTTTATGCTTCACTTCTTCAGTTACCGATACGAAGCCCATCAAGACGACTGTGGTTGTGAATGTGGACTATACAGATAACACTGAATTGAATTAGTTACTTTCTAATGTGTACTTGTACTAAGGCCAGGTTGGAACTTCACTCCAACACGCAGCAGACCACAGACCCATGACCCGCCGTGCGGTCTGACCCCAGACAAACACGACCAAAGCAAGGAGAGCCTGGAAGCACGTTGTTTTCATCGCTAATAGTAATCATGCTGACAACAACCTCAGCTGTGAGTAACAGTAGATATCTGGATGAAGTGATTTCTTGGTTTGATTTTGCAGCAGTGTTTCTTTTTCTGTTTCCACAGTTACTTTTTTTTGCTGGGATGGTTTTTGGGTTTTGGATTAAAGTAGACATTTAAAAAACAAGACAGAAAAACAGTTTTCAGTTCCACTGTTTGTCTGCTAACATGGTCCCAATAAAAAGCTTTTTCTCTTAAAGATAATATTCTCAATGACATCTTCAGATTTCTGTTTAAATGTTTTCTAGAATATTCAAAAGCAGCCAATAAAGTTTAAAAGTGGAGAGAACATGTGATGTGTTCTTGGTAGGAACTGGCGGTCTTGGGCGCCGTACAGCGGCGCCACCAGACGTCCCACAGCGGCACCGATGATCAGACGTTGAGTGTGTCGTGTGGAATTGTCTCCTTTGATAGATGATGAAGAGCGCTAGTGCCGTGGCAGAAATGTGATCGTATCTGCTGTCAATCAAAGGATTGATCACATCCGTCACCGTGTTTCGGTTGGCGTTTATTCCCACAATGATGGCTTTGTCTATTGTCTAATCTGGAATCTGGGTTCAGATTGAAGCTTGAATCACCTGATCCAGGTAAAAACAGGACTTGGGGAATTGGAAGCTGAAGAGTACAAACCATGGATGTGAAGCACTCTGACAGCTTTAACTGCTTTAATTTCACTAAGATGAGGTTTGGTGTTCTCCCCCCCTCAAGTCCATCATCAGCCAGTAAAAGCAGCTGTTCCTACTGGGGTTCCTGGTGAGCCTCCCTGAGGAAAAACCGTCCTCGCTGTGACATCATTTCCCATCTAGTGAAGGTATAGAGCAGGAGTCAGGAACCTATGGCCCGTGAGCCATATCTGGCTCTTTTGATGGTCACATGAGGCTCGCAGACAAATCTTTAATTATACTTTTTTTTTCATTAGACCAGTCCTTCTCGTGCGCGATGCCATGCCAGGTGGGGGCAGTAGTAGCGGTGCTTGGAGAAATAAATCTGCGCCAGCACTCAGTTTACCATTATCTACTATTTCACAGAGTTTATACCAGCCTGAAACCTGTGAACTGCCGTGCCTAAACCTGCTCAGTCTCTGAGGAAGAGCTGCAGTTGCAGGACGGGACGTGAGGAAGAAAGCAGGGGGGGGCAGGCAGCAGGTGAATCGTGCAGGGATTGTAATAACGTAAAACCCGCTGCCCGTCACTCACTGCAGTGTGAGTGTGTGTTTGTCTCCACGTCTTCCTCACATCTCCAGAACATTCAGACCTACGATCACGTTTAAAGTCTCAACGCCTGCATGAAGCAGAAACTCACCACGGATCAACCAGACTAGACCATCAGCAAAACCACCACCAGAAATACTCATCATTATTAGCAACAGCATAACCATGTTATTAAAAAGAATCCACAGACTTATTGGACTTTAAATGTTGAAATTCCATCAAATGCTCACATTCACTTGTATGTTTAGTTTTAAACATCGTTGCTTACTGACTTGGACTGAGTTGGGTCCGCTGTTGGGCCACGTTAAAAGTTCTGGAGTTCATTGAACGCATCAAGCAGAGATCTGATTGGCTCTCAGTTCTGTCGCTCAGCCTGTTGTTAGGTAGTTTGGACCAATGGGGTTCAGCTATGAACCCAATACGGGAAATGGGAGGACTGGAGCGGGGGGGGGGCTATAAAGTGGGAGAAGCTCTGGTCTCAGCGGGAGAGATTCAGGAGTTGCTGAATTAGTTGTACGCCGTTGGTTCCGGTCTGCAGTAACCAGAATAAAGAACCTTAAAAGAGGTTCAGTCTCCGTGCCTCAGTGTGGGACAGGGACGCTACATTATTGTATGGCTCTTTGGAAATGACATTTATAAATATGTGGCGTTTATGGCTCTCTCAGCCAAAAAGGTTCCCCACCCCTGATTTAGAGGAACAGCAGAGAACACACACCTGGACAGCCGTGGTCAGTGCAGTTCCACTCTCCTCCCACACATGTGCTGGAACAGAGAGCAGAGCAAAGGAGATTCATGCAGAGGAACATGCAGCCAACTCCACAGAACGATGCAGGACAACGCAGAATAATTTAGAACGAAGCAGAACGATACAGAACGAAGCAGAACGATACAGAACGATACAGAACGACACAGAGCGATACAGAACGAAGCAGAACGATGCAGAACGATACAGAACGACACAGAACGATACAGAACGAACGATGCAGAACGATACAGAACGACACAGAACGATACAGAACGACACAGAACGATACAGAACGACACAGAACGATACAGAACGATAAAGAACGACACAGAACGATACAGAACGAAGCAGAACGATGCAGAACGATACAGAACGACACAGAACGATACAGAACGAACGATGCAGAACGATACAGAACGACACAGAACGATACAGAACGACACAGAACGATACAGAACGATAAAGAACGACAGAGAACGATACAGAACGAAGCAGAACGATGCAGAACGATACAGAACGACACAGAACGATACAGAACGACACAGAACGATACAGAACGATAAAGAACGACACAGAACGATACAGAACGACACAGAACGATACAGAACGATAAAGAACGACACAGAACGATACAGAACGAAGCAGAACGATGCAGAACGATACAGAACGACACAGAACGATACAGAACGAACGATGCAGAACGATACAGAACGACACAGAACGATACAGAACGAACGATACAGAACGATACAGAACGATACAGAACGATACAGAACGACACAGAACGATATAGAACGACACAGAACGATACAGAACGATAAAGAACGATACAGAACGACACAGAACGATACAGAACGATACAGAACAACACAAAACGATACAGAACGATACAGAACGATGCAGAACGAAGCAGAACGACACAGAACGAAGCAGAACGATACAGAACGATGCAGAACAATGCAAAACGATACAGAACGAAGCAGAACGATACAGAACGATGCAGAACAATGCAAAACGATACAAAACGATACAGAACGATACAGAACGACACAGAACGATACAGAACGATACAGAACGATGCAGAACGATACAGAACGATACAGAACGATGCAGAACGAAGCAGAACGATACAGAACGATACAGAACGACACAGAACGATACAGAACAATACAGAACGACACAGAACGATACAGAACGATACAGAACGATACAGAACGAAAGCAGAACGATGCAGAACGAAGCAGAACGATGCAGAACGAAGCAGAACGATACAGAACGAAAGCAAAACGATGCAGAACGAAGCAGAACGACACAGAACGATACAGAACGATAAAGAACGATACAAAACGACACAGAACGATACAGAGCGACACAGAACAATACAGAACGATACAAAACGAAAGCAGAACAATGCAGAACGAAGCAGAACGATACAGAACGATGCAGAACGATACAGAACGATACAGAACGAACGATACAGAACGATACAGAACGATACAGAACAATGCAGAACGATACAGAACGATACAGAACGATACAGAACGACACAGAACGATACAGAACGACACAGAACGATACAGAACGATAAAGAACGATACAGAACGACACAGAACGATACAGAACGATACAGAACAACACAAAACGATACAGAACGATACAGAACGATGCAGAACGAAGCAGAACGAAGCAGAACGATACAGAACGAAAGCAGAACGATGCAGAACAATACAGAACAATACAGAACGATACAGAACGACGCAGAACGACACAGAACGAAGCAGAACGATACAGAACGATGCAGAACAATGCAAAACGATACAGAACGAAGCAGAACGAAGCAGAACGATACAGAACGAAAGCAGAACGATGCAGAACAATACAGAACAATACAGAACGATACAGAACGAAGCAGAACGATACAAAACGATACAGAACGATACAGAACGACACAGAACGATACAGAACGATACAGAACAATACAGAACGATACAGAACAAAAGCAGAACGATACAGAACGATGCAGAACGATACAGAACGATACAGAACGATGCAGAACGAAGCAGAACGATACAGAACGATACAGAACGACACAGAACGATACAGAACAATACAGAACGACACAGAACGATACAGAACGATACAGAACGAAAGCAGAACGATGCAGAACGAAGCAGAACGATACAGAACGATACAGAACGAAAGCAAAACGATGCAGAACGAAGCAGAACGACACAGAACGATACAGAACGATAAAGAACGATACAAAATGACACAGAACGATACAGAACGATACAGAGCGACACAAAACAATACAGAACGATACAAGACGAAAGCAGAACAATGCAGAACGATACAGAACGACACAGAACGATACAGAACGATACAGAACGAAAGCAGAACGATGCAGAACGAAGCAGAATGATACAGAACAATGCAGAACGATACAGAACGATACAGAACGACACAGAACGATACAGAACGACACAGAACGATACAGAACGATACAGAACGAAAGCAGAACGATGCAGAACGAAGCAGAATGATACAGAACAATGCAGAACGATACAGAACGATACAGAACGACGCAGAACGACACAGAACGACACAGAACGACCCAGAACGATACAGAACGACCCAGAACGATACAGAATGACACAGAACAATACAGAACGACCCAGAACGATACAGAACAATAAAGAACGACACAGAACGTTTCAGAACGACGCAGAATATTGCAGAACGACGCAGAACAACACAGAATAATGCAGAATGACCCAGAACAATGCAGAACAATGCAGAACAACGCAGAACGTTGCAGAACGACACAGAACGATACAGAACGATACAAAACGACACAGAACGACACAGAACGATACAAAACGACACAGAACGATACAGGACGACACAGAACGATACAAAACGATACAGAACGATACAGAACGATACAGAACGACACAGAACGACACAGAACGATACAGAACGACACAGAACGATACAGAACGATACAGAACGACCCAGAACAATACATAACAATGCAGAACAACGCAGAACGTTGCAGAATGACACAGAACGATACAGAACGACCCAGAACAATGCAAAACGATACAAAACGATGCAGAACAATGCAGAACAATGCAGAATGTTGCAGAACGACGCAGAACAATACAGAATAATGTAGAACGACCCAGAACATTGCAGAACGATGCTGAACAACACAGAACGTTTCAGAACGACGCAGAATGTTGCAAAACGACGCAGAACGACACAGAATAATGCAGAACGACCCAGAACAATGCAGAACAATGCAGAACAACGCAGAACGTTGCAGAACGACACAGAATGATACAAAACGACACAGAACGATACAGAACGACACAGAACGATACAGAAAGATACAGAACGACACAGAACGATACAAAACGATACAGAACGACACAGAACGATACAGAACGATACTGAACGAAAGCAGAACGATGCAAAACGAAGCAGAATGATACAGAACGATGCAGAACGATACAGAACGATACAGAACGATACAGAACGACACATAACGACACAGAACGATACAGAACCATACAGAACCATACAGAACGACCCAGAACGATACAGAACGATACAGAACGAAACAGAACGAAACAGAACGAAACAGAACAATACAGAACGACCCAGAACGATACAGAACGACCCAGAACGACCCAGAACGATACAGAATGACACAGAACAATACGGAACGACCCAGAACGATACAGAACAATAAAGAACGACACAGAACGATACAGAACGACGCAGAACGACACAGAACGACCCAGAACGATACAGAACGATACAGAATGACCCAGAACGACCCAGAACGATACAGAATGATACAGAACAATACAGAACGACCCAGAACGATACAGAACAATAAAAAAACGACACAAAACGATACAGAACGACGCAGAACGACACAGAACGACCCAGAACGATACAGAACGATACAGAACGACCCAGAACGACCCAGAACGACCCAGAACGATACAGAATGACACAGAACAATACACAACGACCCAGAACGATACAGAACAATAAAGAACGACACAGAACGATACAGAACGACGCAGAACGACACAGAAAGACCCAGAACGATACAGAACGACACAGAACATTGCAGAACGACACAGAACGACCCAGAACGATACAGAACGACACAGAATGTTGCAGAACGACACAGAATAATGCAGAACGATAGAAAACGATGCAGAACAATGCAGAATGTTGCAGAACGACGCAGAACAATACAGAATAATGCAGAACGACCCAGAACAATGCAAAACGATACAAAACGATGCAGAACAATGCAGAATGTTGCAGAACGACGCAGAACAATACAGAATAATGTAGAACGACCCAGAACATTGCAGAACGATGCTGAACAACACAGAACGTTTCAGAACGACGCAGAATGTTGCAGAACGACGCAGAACGACACAGAATAATGCAGAACGACCCAGAACAATGCAGAACAATGCAGAACATGAAGAACGTTGCAGAACGACACAGACGATACAGAACGATACAAAACGACACAGAACGATTCAGAACGACACAGAACGATACAGAACAATACAGAATGACACAGAACGATACAAAACGATACAGAACGACCCAGAACGATACAGAACGACACAGAACGATACAGAACGATACAGAACGATACAGAACGACACAGAACGATACAGAACAACGCAGAACGTTGCAGAACGACACAGAACGATACAGAACGACCCAGAACAATGCAAAACGATACAAAACGATGCAGAACAATGCAGAATGTTGCAGAACGACGCAGAACAATACAGAACGATACAGAATGACACAGAACAATACGGAACGACCCAGAACGATACAGAACAATAAAGAACGACACAGAACGATACAGAACGACGCAGAACGACACAGAACGACCCAGAACGATACAGAACGATACAGAACGACCCAGAACGACCCAGAACGATACAGAATGACACAGAACAATACAGAACGACCCAGAACGATACAGAACAATAAAGAACGACACAGAACGATACAGAACGACGCAGAACAACACAGAACGACCCAGAACGATACAGAACGACGCAGAACGACACAGAACGACCAAGAACGACACAGAACGATACAGAACATTGCAGAACGACACAGAACGACCCAGAACGATACAGAACGACACAGAACATTGCAGAACGACACAGAACGACCCAGAACGATACAGAACGACACAGAATGTTGCAGAACGACACAGAATAATGCAGAACGATAGAAAATGATGCAGAACAATGCAGAATGTTGCAGAACGACGCAGAACAATACAGAATAATGCAGAACGACCCAGAACAATGCAAAACGATACAAAACAATGCAGAACAATGCAGAATGTTGCAGAACGACGCAGAACAATACAGAATAATGTAGAACGACCCAGAACATTGCAGAACGATGCTGAACAACACAGAACGTTTCAGAACGACGCAGAATGTTGCAGAACGATGCAGAACGACACAGAATAATGCAGAACGACCCAGAACGATACAGAACAATAAAGAACGACACAGAACGATACAGAACGACCCAGAACGACCCAGAACGATACAGAATGACACAGAACAATACAGAACGACCCAGAACGACCCAGAACGATACAGAATGACACAGAACAATACAGAACGACCCAGAACGATACAGAACAATAAAGAACGACACAGAACGATACAGAACGACGCAGAACAACACAGAACGACCCAGAACGATACAGAAGGATACAGAACGATACAGAACGACACAGAACAATACAGAACGACCCAGAACGATACAGAACACTAAAGAACGACACAGAACGATACAGAACGACGCAGAACGACACAGAACGACCCAGAACGATACAGAACGACACAGAACATTGCAGAACGACACAGAACGACCCAGAACGATACAGAACGACACAGAATGTTGCAGAACGACACAGAATAATGCAGAACGATAGAAAATGATGCAGAACAATGCAGAATGTTGCAGAACGACGCAGAACAATACAGAATAATGCAGAACGACCCAGAACAATGCAAAACGATACAAAACAATGCAGAACAATGCAGAATGTTGCAGAACGACGCAGAACAATACAGAATAATGTAGAACGACCCAGAACATTGCAGAACGATGCTGAACAACACAGAACGTTTCAGAACGACGCCGAATGTTGCAGAACAATGCAGAACAACGCAGAACGTTGCAGAACGTTGCAGAACGACACAGACGATACAGAACGATACAAAACGACACAGAACGATACAGAACGACACAGAACGATACAGCACAATACAGAACGACACAGAACGATACAGAACGATACAGAACGACCCAGAACGATACAGAACGACACAGAACGATACAGAACGATACAGAACGATACAGAACGACACAGAACGATACAGAACGATACAGAACGATACAGAACGATACAGAACGACCCAGAACGATGCAGAACGAAGGAGAACGATACAGAATGAGGTAGAACGACCCGGAACAATACAGAATAATGTAGAACGACCCAGAACATTGCAGAACGATGCTGAACAACACAGAACGTTTCAGAACGACGCAGAATGTTGCAGAACGACGCAGAACGACACAGAATAATGCAGAACAATGCAGAACAACGCAGAACGTTGCAGAACGTTGCAGAACGACACAGACGATACAGAACGATACAAAACGACACAGAACGATACAGAACGACACAGAACGATACAGAACGATACAAAACAATACAGAACGACCCAGAACGATACAGAACGACACAGAACGATACAGAACGATACAGAACGATACAGAACGACACAGAACGATACAGAACGATACAGAACGATACAGAACGACCCAGAACGATACCGAACGAAGGAGAACGATACAGAATGATGTAGAACGACCCAGAACAATACAGAACAATGCAGAACAACGCAGAACGTTGCAGAACGACACAGAACGATACAGAACGATACAGAACGACCCAGAACAATGCAAAACGATACAAAACGATGCAGAACAATGCAGAATGTTGCAGAACGACGCAGAACAATACAGAATAATGTAGAACGACCCAGAACATTGCAGAACGATGCTGAACAACACAGAACGTTTCAGAACGACGCAGAATGTTGCAGAACGATGCAGAACGACACAGAATAATGCAGAACGACCCAGAACAATGCAGAACAATGCAGAACAACGCAGAACGTTGCAGAACGACACAGAACAATACAGAATAATGCAGAACGACCCAGAACAATGCAAAACGATACAAAACAATGCAGAACAATGCAGAATGTTGCAGAACGACGCAGAACAATACAGAATAATGTAGAACGACCCAGAACATTGCAGAAAGATGCTGAACAACACAGAACGTTTCAGAACGACGCAGAATGTTGCAGAACGACGCAGAACGACACAGAATAATGTAGAACGACCCAGAACATTGCAGAACGATGCTGAACAACACAGAACGTTTCAGAACGACGCAGAATGTTGCAGAACGATGCAGAACGACACAGAATAATGCAGAACGACCCAGAACAATGCAGAACAATGCAGAACAACGCAGAACGTTGCAGAACGACACAGAACAATACAGAATAATGCAGAACGACCCAGAACAATGCAAAACGATACAAAACAATGCAGAACAATGCAGAATGTTGCAGAACGACGCAGAACAATACAGAATAATGTAGAACGACCCAGAACATTGCAGAACGATGCTGAACAACACAGAACGTTTCAGAACGACGCAGAATGTTGCAGAACGACGCAGAACGACACAGAATGCAGAAAGACCCAGAACAATGCAGAACAATGCAGAACAACGCAGAACGTTGCAGAACGTTGCAGAACGACACAGACGATACAGAACGATACAAAACGACACAGAACGATACAGAACGACACAGAACGATACAGAACGATGCAGAACGATACAGAACGATACAGAACGATACAGAACGAACGATACAGAACGATACAGAACGATACAGAACAATGCAGAACGATACAGAACGATACAGAACGACACAGAACGATACAGAACGATACAGAACGATACAGAACGACCCAGAACGATACAGAACGAAAGCAGAACGATGCAGAACGAAGGAGAACGATACAGAATGATGTAGAACGACCCAGAACAATACAAAACAATGCAGAACAACGCAGAACGTTGCAGAACGACACAGAACGATACAGAACGATACAGAACGACCCAGAACAATGCAAAACGATACAAAACGATGCAGAACAATGCAGAATGTTGCAGAACGACGCAGAACAATACAGAATAATGTAGAACGACCCAGAACATTGCAGAACGATGCTGAACAACACAGAACGTTTCAGAACGACGCAGAATGTTGCAGAACGATGCAGAACGACACAGAATAATGCAGAACGACCCAGAACAATGCAGAACAATGCAGAACAACGCAGAACGTTGCAGAATGACACAGAACGATACAAAACGACACAGAACGATACAGAACGACACAGAACGATACAAAACGACACAGAACGACACAGAACGATACAGAACGATACTGGACGAAAGCAGAACGATGCAAAACGAAGCAGAATGATACAGAACGATGCAGAACGATACAGAACGATACAGAACGACACATAACGACACAGAACGATACAGAACGATACAAAACGACACAGAACGATACAGAACGACACATAACGACACAGAACGATACAGAACGATACAGAACCATACAGAACGACCTAGAACGACCCAGAACGATACAGAACAATAAAGAACAACCCAGAACGACCCAGAACGATACAGAAAGATACAGAACGACCCAGAACGATACAGAATGACACAGAACAATACGGAACGACCCAGAACGATACAGAACAATAAAGAACGACACAGAAAGATACAGAACGACGCAGAACGACACAGAACGATGCAGAACGACACAGAACGACCCAGAACGACCCAGAACGTTACAGAATGACACAGAACAATACAGAACGACCCAGAACGATACAGAACAATAAAGAACGACACAGAACGATACAAAACGACGCAGAACGACACAGAACGACCCAGAACGATACGGAACGATACAGAACGATACAGAACGACCCAGAACGACCCAGAACGATACAGAATGACACAGAACAATACAGAACGACCCAGAACGATACAGAACAATAAAGAACGACACAGAACGATACAGAACGACGCAGAACGACACAGAACGACCCAGAACGACACAGAACATTGCAGAACGACACAGAATGACCCAGAACGATACAGAACGACACAGAATGTTGCAGAACGACACAGAATAATGCAGAACGATAGAAAACGATGCAGAACAATGCAGAATGTTGCAGAACAACGCAGAACAATACAGAATAATGCAGAACGACCCAGAACAATGCAAAACGATACAAAACGATGCAGAACAATGCAGAATGTTGCAGAACGACGCAGAACGACACAGAATAATGCAGAACGACCCAGAACAATGCAGAACAATGCAGAACAACGCAGAACGTTGCAGAACGACACAGACGATACAGAACGATACAAAACGACACAGAACGATACAGAACGACACAGAACGATACAGAACAATACAGAACGACACAGAACGATACAGAACGATACAAAACGATACAGAACGACCCAGAACGATACAGAACGACACAGAACGATACAGAACGATACAGAACGACACAGAACGATACAGAACGATACAGAACGACCCAGAACGATACAGAACGAAAGCAGAACGATGCAGAACGAAGGAGAACGATACAGAATGATGTAGAACGACCCAGAACAATACAGAACAATGCAGAACAACGCAGAACGTTGCAGAATGACACAGAACGACACAGAACGATACAGAACAATGCAGAACAACGCAGAACGTTGCAAAACGACACAGAACAATACAGAACGATACAGAACGACCCAGAACAATGCAAAACGATACAAAACGATGCAGAACAATGCAGAATATTGCAGAACAACGCAGAACAATACAGAATAATGCAGAACGACCCAAACAATGCAGAACGATGCTGAACAACACAGAACGTTTCAGAACGACGCAGAATGTTGCAGGACGACGCAGAACGACACAGAAAATTACAGAACAATGCAGAACATTGCAGAACGACACAGAACGATACAGAACAATACAGAATGACCCAGAACGATACAGAACGACACAAAACGATACAGAACGATACAGAACGATACAGACCGACACAGAACGATACAGAACGATACAGAACGATACAGAACGACACAGAACGATACAAAATGATACAGAACGATACAGAAAGACCCAGAACGATACAGAACGATACAGAACGAAAGCAGAACGATGCAGAACGAAGGAGAACGATACAGAATGATGTAGAACGACCCAGAACAATACAGAACAATGCAGAACGATGCAGAACAATGCAGAATGTTGCAGAACGACGCAGAACGATACAAAATGATACAGAACGATACAGAAAGACCCAGAACGATACAGAACGACACAGAACGATACAGAACGATACAGAACGATACAGAACGATACAGAACGACCCAGAACAATGCAAAACGATACAGAACGACGCAGAACCATACAGAATAATGTAGAACGAACCAGAACATTGCAGAACGATGCTGAACAACACAGAACGTTTCAGAACGACGCAGAATGTTGCAGAACGACGCAGAACGACACAGAATAATGCAGAATGACCCAGAACAATGCAAAACAACGCAGAACGTTGCAGAACGACACAGAACGATACAAAACGACACAGAACGATACAGAACGACACAGAACGATACAGAACGATGCAGAACGATACACAACGATACAGAACGATACAGAATGATACAGAACGATACTGAACGAAAGCAGAACGATGCAGAACGATGCAGAACGATACAGAACGATACAGAACGACACAGAACGACACAGAACGATACTGAACGAAAGCAGAACGATGCAGAATGAAGGAGAACGATACAGAATGATGTAGAACGACCCAGAACAATACAGAACAATACAGAACAACGCAGAACGTTGCAGAACGACACAGAACGATACAGAACGATACAGAACGACTCAGAACAATGCAAAACGATACAAAACGACGCAGAACAATACAGAATAATGTAGAACGACCCAGAACATTGCAGAACGATGCTGAACAACACAGAACGTTTCAGAACGACGCATAACAATACAGAACAATTCATAACAACGCAGAACGTTGCAGAACGACGCAGAACGACACGGAATAATGCAGAACGACCCAGAACAATACAGAACAATGCAGAACAACGCAGAACGATACAGAATAATGCAGAACGACACAGATTCATAAAGAACGATGCAGAACATTGCAGAACGACGCAGAACAATAAAGAACGACGCAGAACGACCCAGAACGATACAAAACGACCAAGAATGATGCAGAACGATACAGAACGATACAGAACGACACAGAACGTTGCAGAACGACACAGAATAATGCAGAACGACCCAGAACGATGCAGAACAACGCAGAACAACGCAGAATGTTGCAGAACGGCGCAGAACAATACAGAATAATGTAGAACGACCCAGAACATTGCAGAACGATGCAGAACAACACAGAACGTTTCAGAACGACGCAGAATGTTGCAGAACGACGCAGAACGGCACAGAATAATGCAGAACGACCCAGAACAATACAGAACAATGCAGAACAACGCAGAACGATACAGAACGACACAGAACGATACAGAACGATACAGAACAATACAGAACGACCCAGAACGATACAGAACAATACAGAACGACCCAGAACGATACAGAACGATGCAGAACGACACAGAACGACCCAGACCGATACAGAACGATACAGAACGACACAGAACGATACAGAAAGATACAGAACGACACAGAACGTTGCAGAACGACCCAGAACGACCCAGAACGATGCAGAACGATACAAAACGATGCAGAACGACGCAAAATAATACAGAATAATGTAGAACGACCCAGAACATTGCAGAACGATGCAGAACAACACAGAACGTTTCAGAACAACGCAGAACAATACAGAATAATGCAGAACGACCCAGAACAATGCAGAACTATGCTGAACAACACAGAACGTTTCAGAACGACGCAGAACAATACAGAACAATTCGTAACAATGCAGAACGTTGCAGAACGACGCAGAACGACACAGAATAATGCAGAACGACCCAGAACACTACAGAACAATGCAGAACAACGCAGAACAATACAGAACAATTCGTAACAATGCAGAACGTTGCAGAACGACGCAGAACAATACAGAACAATTCGTAACAATGCAGAACGTTTCAGAACGACGCAGAACAATACAGAACAATTCGTAACAATGCAGAACGTTGCAGAACGACGCAGAACAATACAGAACAATTCGTAACAATGCAGAACGTTGCAGAACGACGCAGAACGACACAGAATAATGCAGAACGTTGCAGAACAATACAGAACAATGCAGAACAACGCAGAACGACACAGATTCATAAAGAACGATGCAGAACATTGCAGAACGACGCAGAACAATACAGAACGACGCAGAACGACCCAGAACGATACAAAACGACCAAGAATGATGCAGAACGATACAGAACGATACAGAACGACACAGAACGTTGCAGAACGACACAGAATAATGCAGAACGACCCAGAACGATGCAGAACGATACAAAACAATGCAGAACAACGCAGAATGTTGCAGAACGGCGCAGAACAATACAGAATAATGTAGAACGACCCAGAACATTGCAGAACGATGCAGAACAACACAGAACGTTTCAGAACGACGCAGAATGTTGCAGAACGATGCAGAACGGCACAGAATAATGCAGAACGACCCAGAACAATACAGAACAATGCAGAACAACGCAGAACGATACAGAACGACACAGAACGATACAGAACGACCCAGAACGATACAGAACAATACAGAACGACCCAGAACGATACAGAACGACACAGAACGTTGCAGAACGACCCAGAACGACCCAGAACGATGCAGAACGATACAAAACGATGCAGAACGACGCAAAATAATACAGAATAATGTAGAACGACCCAGAACATTGCAGAACGATGCAGAATAACACAGAACGTTTCAGAACGACGCAGAACAATACAAAACAATTCATAACAACGCAGAACATTGCAGAACGACGCAGAACGACACAGAATATTGCAGAACGACCCAGAACAATACAGAACAATGCAGAACAACGCAGAACGTTGCAGAACGACGCAGAACGATACAGAATAATGCAGAACGACACAGATTCATAAAGAACGATGCAGAACATTGCAGCATTGCAGAACGACGCAGAACGACCCAGAACGATACAGAACGACACAGAACGACACAGAATAATGCAGAACGACCCAGAACGATGCAGAACGATACAGAACAACACAGAACGTTTCATAACAACGCAGAACGTTGCAGAACGACGCAGAACGACACAGAATAATGCAGAATGACCCAGAACGATGCAGAACGATACAAAACGATGCAGAACAACGCAGAATGTTGCAGAACAATACAGAATAATGTAGAACGACCCAGAACATTGCAGAACGATGCAGAACAACACAGAACGTTTCAGAACGACGCAGAATGTTGCAGACCGACGCAGAACGACACAGAATAATGCAGAATGACCCAGAACAATGCAGAACAACGCAGAACGTTGCAGAACAACATAGAACGATACAGAACGACACAGAACGATACAGAACGACACAGAACGATACAGAAAGATACAGAACGACACAGAACATTGCAGAACGACACAGAACGACCCAGAACGATGCAGAACGATACAAAACGATGTAGAATAACGCAGAACGTTGCAGAACGACGCAGAACGACACAGAATATTGCAGAACGACCCAGAACAATACAGAACAATGCAGAACAACGCAGAACGTTGCAGAACGACGCAGAACGATACAGAATAATGCAGAACGACACAGATTCATAAAGAACGATGCAGAACATTGCAGAACGACGCAGAACAATACAGAACGACGCAGAACGACCCAGAACGATACAAAACGACCAAGAATGATGCAGAACGATACAGAACGATACAGAACGACACAGAACGTTGCAGAACGACACAGAACGACACAGAATAATGCAGAACGACCCAGAACGATGCAGAACGATACAGAACAACACAGAACGTTTCATAACAACGCAGAACGTTGCAGAACGACGCAGAACGACACAGAATAATGCAGAATGACCCAGAACGATGCAGAACGATACAAAACGATGCAGAACAACGCAGAATGTTGCAGAACGGTGCAGAACAATACAGAATAATGTAGAACGACCCAGAACATTGCAGAACGATGCAGAACAACACAGAACGATGCAGAACAACACAGAACGTTTCAGAACGACGCAGAATGTTGCAGGAATGCATTTGAAGGGGTAAACGTGAGCAGCCTGCAGGTCCAGAGGCCTGACCCGAGGGCTCAGGAGACGCTCACCAGTTGTTGCATTCCTCCTGCAGCATCTGTCCAGCAGGATAAAACACGCCGTGGTGCTCGCACGGGCAGTCTGACGCCTCCACGCAGCCCCCATCCTCAAAAATCAGACCTGAACACGTGCAGGACACACATGAGTTACCGTAAAAAACCTGGAAATGTGATCATTGGAGAAAAAAACCCACAAAAGAAAACATCAAAGAAAGAAACGTTTAAAGCCTCTTTGAAATAAATACAACATGTACGTTTAAATACACTTGACATTTCTCTCAGTTTAAGTAAAAGTTCTCATTAGTGACATCCACCAAACCTTTCCAAAAATAGAAACCTGCATGTATTAATGACATGAGGGAGTCACCATCAGGACAGTAGCAGCCGTCCAAACACGCCAGCCGGCTGTCGATGCACGTGCGCTCCAGGCTGCAGGTGGCCGGGCAGCAGCTGATGCATTCCCGGTACTGCAGCCCCGCCGGACACGGCGGCACTGAGCGGGAACGAAAGAAACAAGCTGGCATCACAAAACAGAAACTAGTTCCAACAAATACTCTATCTTTGAGACTTTTTCAGAAGATTTTCTGATGGAACTCAGCTGATGTGTCACATCAGGAAATAGATTCTAACAAACCAAACTCCTGCAATGGTTCACTTCGGTTGACTGAATTCTAGACTGGAGAACATGAACACGGTCAGACTGCATACCACACTGAGGAATGTCCCGCCTCCAGTCCAGCAGCGGGTGGTCGGCGTGGGCGCAGGCTCGCGCGTACTCGCTGAGCACCTGGCATACCGCTTCACCACTGGGACCGGACCTGGAACCCAACCAAAACAAGAGAAAGGCTGCAGATTTGCTCAGATCTGTCCTCAGCAGCTGAACGAGTCCCCTGGTTCCGTCAGGTCCAAACTAAAGTGGACCTGCTAAGCTGCCTGCTGTTTAGAGCTCTGAGAGGGGTCGTCTGTAACAACAGGAGGGGCTCCACATCTGTGTCAGGGTTCCATTCAAAAAGTAAACCAAATAAAGAAGAAAAAGGACAAACATCCTACATGTCTGTCAGTTTAAAATTCATCTAACTCATAAAAATAATCCTTCTAGCAGCTGCAGTAACATTTTGGGTCTAAAACCAGAAAAAGATCTGAAGAAACTTGGTTTCTGTTGGTTTCTGAAGCACAAATTGGGTGTTTTCATGTTTAAAGTAAAGACGATAGTTTTCTTTTTCACTGACACACAAACGGAGACGTCTCTTGTGTTACATTTCCTTCAGAGTTACCAACAACTAATGTTTTTTATTTTAAATAATTGACCTACTTTGATTATTTTTCTTGTAAGACAAAAAACAAGCTTCATTTCAGATTAATGGATGGATGGATGGATGGATGGATGGATGGATAGATGGATGGATGGATGGATGGATGGATGAATGGATGAATGGATGGATGGGTGGATGGATGGATGGATGGATGGATGGATGGATGGATGGGTGGATGGATGGATGGGTGGATGGATGGATGGATGGATGGGTGGATGGATGGATGGGTGGATGGATGGATGGATGGATGGATGGATGGATGAATGGATGGATGGGTGGATGGATGGATGGATGGATGGATGGATGGATGGATGGATGGGTGGATGGATGGATGGATGGATGGATGGATGGATGGATGGATGGGTGGATGGATGGATGGATGGATGAATGGATGGATGGATGGATGGATGATGGATGGATGGATGGATGAATGGATGGATGGACGGATGTTTGGATGGATGTTTGGATGGATGGGTGGATGGATGGATGGATGAATGGATGGATGGATGGATGGACGGATGTTTGGATGGATGGGTGGATGGATGGATGATGGATGGATGGATGGATGAATGGATGGATGGGTGGATGGACGGATGTTTGGATGGATGTTTGGATGGATGGATGGATAGATGGATGGGTGGGTGGATGGATGAATGGATGGATGAGTGGATGGATGGATGGATGGATGAATGGATGGATGGACGGATGTTTGGATGGATGTTTGGATGGACGGATGGATGGATGGATGTTTGGATGGATGGATGGATGGATGGATGGATGAATGGATGGATGGACGGATGTTTGGATGGATGGATGGATGTTTGGATGGATGGATGGATGGATGGATGGATGGACGGATGGATGGATGGATGGATGGATGGATGGATGGACGGATGTTTGGATGGATGTTTGGATGGACGGATGGATGGATGGATGTTTTAAACCTCTCCAGCACCAGAACCAGCCCTGTGACCGTCACGGTTGACCCGGATGTTCTTACCTGCAGAGGTCGTTGGAGCAACTGGCCATGTAGGGCAGCGGGCTCACAAAGTCGTGACAGCTGTGAAACGGGGGGCTGAGGAGCATGGAGCAGACCTCCTCCACTCTCTGCACAGACAGGAAACAGTCGGTCAACACCGGAGAGTCGAGCTGTTCTTCTCTGGCTTCTTTCTTTTCTTACCATCAAGGCTTGAACATCCAGACCAGTACAGGGAGACGGGAAAGAGGAGCCGACCGGAGGACAGGTGTTCTGTTGAGGATCCATCTCCATCCAGCTGTTCCCAAACATTTCTACATCGTGAGTCAGAACACCTACAAAATAAAAACCTTCTTACTGCTTGATAAAGCCTGAGCTTTGCATGGACGCCTATCTTCAACTTTTGAAAGACCCAGTGGGTTTTGTTGTGTTTTAAACAGTTTGTGCAGATATGATGCAAACATGAAGAGATGCACAGCAGGACAAACGGCCGAATAAGACACTCAAAAGGTTTTCAGTCCAGTTGCCATGACTCAACGTCAAGACAACGATGGATGAATGAGAACCTTTGACCTCTGACAACAGAGCTGTCAGTTCCACCTCTACAGCTCCACCCTCAGGTTTCCATCAGGCTGCTTCACAGCTTTAATAACATTTCTTTGGATGTCCCCGACATCAAACAAAAATATTTGAGCCCCATAAAAGATTTTGGCCCCATTCCTTTTGACAGTTTTTCTCCTGCTGTGATGTCATCTTTTTATTTATTTATTTTTTTGGGGGGGGGGTCACTGTCTCTAAAATACAGCAGGTACTGGCGTGTGCACATTTTGGTGAGTTTTTGAATATATGGCTCAAAGACACATGAATTCCTTGGGGGGGGCCGTTTATGAAGTGACAGAGTCAAATATTAACAACAATATTTTTGGTTATTTATCCTGATTTAGGAGAACAAATCAGGTTTCATTTTTCAAATGCTTAATTTCAGCTTTTAGTGTGTGTATTTATAAAAGTTACATTTACTAACTAAATACTTAGTTAGGAAACTAATTATTTAATTCAAAGTTTATAAACTAAATGTTTGTAAACGAAATATTTAACTGGAGAAAGTTCAACATTAAGTTTGCAAATGTGATCGATCTGACTTAAACATTTAATTTTCCAACTAAACATTTAAGCTTTCTAACAAAATATTTATTTGTTAAATCAATATTTAAGTCTAACCAAATATTTAGCTTTTTATATTTAGTTTGGAGTGAAATGTTTCGTTGGGTGCTAAACGTTTACCTACTAACTAAATATTCAGCTAACATGCAAATGAACTATGTGATAAGCGGAAATGGACTTTCAAAATAAAAGCTGGATGACAGAGTGGCCGTCCGTCATGTCTTTGTGCTTTACTGGTTACAGACGTCCGACCTGCTGGATGAAAACGTTGGACCAATCGTTTAAACGGCTAATCTTTAGTAAGAAGGCATCTTCTCCAGGCACTTTTGATACCTTCCTGTAGCCTCTGCTGCCCCCCCCCCCCCCCCCCCCGAACATTGAACATGTCCTTTTTAGCTGTCTGTGTTTGATTGACAGCCGAGGTGGACTGGCGTTCTGTTTACGTTTGTAGCCGTTCTGGTCCACAGCCGTCCATCTGCTTCATTGATCACAATCCCTGAATCCAAATCAAAAAGATCTTATTTTCCATACAACAGTGGGGGGGGCGCTGAAAGAATAATGCAAGATTATTAGAAACAGCCCCCATAATACGTTTTCACTTGAGTGAAATAAATATTTTTGAACTTGAACTCACATTTCCCATTTATTTGTTTGTAGGAGGACCCCCCTGAGATGTGTCATCTCGTTTTCAGGGGGGTCCTCAATGTACAGCAAAACGGGCAAATGCCGACAGATACCGTTCAGCAAACTGTACATTTATGAACAACAACAACTGGACAGTTCAGAGACACAGCAACTTCCAGCTTTTATTTTGAAAGTCCGTTTCCGTTTATCAGCAAGTTCATTTGCATTTTAGCTCAACATTTAGCTTGGAGTTAAATATTTAACTCCAAGCTTTTAGTTAAAAAAACTAAATATCTCATTTGAACTTAAATATTTATTTTACAAATTAATATTTAGGTCAGATCTAAATCATTTGCAAACTAAATGTTTATTTTTCTAAAATTACATATTTAGTTTGTAAACTAAATATGTAATTTTATATGAAATATGTAACTTTATTTTCAATGAGTAGCTTGCAAACTGTATTTAGTTAGTAAAAGGAACATTTATAAATACATGAACCAGTAGGTGAAAACCTTCCCTTGAAAAATGAAACCTGTTATTTTTTTCTCCTAAAACAGGATGAATAACCAAAAACATTGCTGTTAATGTTTGAGTCGGTCCCTTTCCAAACGGCCCCCCATAGAATTGGGAAACCATCGGATCCTCCAGTCCGGGTGACGTCCTGCGTGAGGAACATTGCTCTGGAAAGCAGCCGGCCTTGGCGGCTGAACGCCGTCACGGCTCCACACAGACGCCTTCTCTTCCTCTAGACCTCAGCAGTTCTCCACCCGTCTCCACCTGCTGCGTCACTCACCGTAACTCGTGGTCATGTCATCCTGGACCTCTGCGTTAAAGTTCCCGCACAAGCCGCAGGTTCCGCCCACAAAGTCGGGGCTGAGTTTGATGTAGACGGAGCCGGAGCGCCCCTCCCACGCCAGCGTGAAGCCCTGCTGCTGCGTCACCAGCACGTACTGGGAGATCCGCTCCAGCTGCAGGTGGTGGAGGTGGTGGGGCAGCTGCAGCCTGAGCACAGCGGACCCCCGTCGGTCAATATGTTAGTCACACTGAGGCCGACCCCAGTTCCACCCCTACCCCTCCAGCTTCTCCCACATTTAGCCCTCCAAGTGGAGAAAATAGTAGCTGTGCCCGAATTCCCGCCTTAACCCCTAAATACTGAAAACCTATATACTGTCCCGGATTTTAAAAGCAATTCAGACGCCACGCTCACTACTATTTTCTTTTTTTTAATGACGTCATCGACTTCATGAAGTTAGAATCTAATAAATATGAGCGTTTTGTAATGATTATCACTGTCTTCTAAAGATAAAAACGTTGATGGTTTATCAAAAAAATACATTTAAATACAATTTTTGGCAAAAACTGTTCCGACGCAATGCATTGTGGTCTATATCCTATGATCTAGTTAGCATTGATGCAGAGACTTCTGGGTAATTTCCAGGGCTCTGGATTTTGCAGCAGTAGATTCAGACAGCACTAGAACATGACAAACGCTCTGTATGTGTAGTGAGGAGGGAAGGATTCCCACACAGCCACTGTCTTCAAATTCAGACATGACTTCCACTCCATGATGTCATCAATAGTCGCCGCTCATCTGCATTAGCGAGTAGCTGCCAGCGCTTGGAAAATACACAACATCGGTTTAATAATGCTAAAAGAAAAACTCCTTCCTAACATTTACATGTGAGCACAGGCACATGAAGAAAGGCATTTGTCCTCCGCGGCACCGCGCGACACGGATCACCCTACCGGCAGAGGGATACAGAGCCCTACAGAGCCCCAAAAGACAAGCTCGGACACCACCACAGCTCCAAATGCCCCTGCAGCTGGAGCATCAGGGAGGAGCCAGGGGGTAGGGGAAGAATTCAGCTTCAGCCTAAAACACACGACTGGCTGTGATGCTGACCTTCGCCCTTTGAAAGTAACGTTGGCGGCGTGCAGACGGATCTCGCCCTCCCATGGCAGGAAGATGCTGACGGAGCGCTGGCAGGTGTAGGGGGCGGAGCTGCACTCTGGATCATTGTGCACCTTGAAGATGAAAAGGAAATGTGAGCTTGTGACTCCAGAAAGGAGAAAGGAAACAATGAAGCACTCCGAAGTGAGTCCTCCACGTCTGTTCTGTCCACAGAACAAACTGCTAGAAATGTGCAATGTGACGCCATCTGCCTTCTTCTTACAGACAATTTTAGATATAAACGTAATTCCAAACGTGTGACAGTCCATCCTCATCATGGATAGTAAATCTGAAGGGAAAAGATGGAACCAGGGAGAGAGGAAGACAGTTTCTGCTCTCTAACATGGAGCCCACCAGCCTGCTTTGGAAACCTGGTGGTAACACGGGGAATTGCAGCGGCTCCACTTCTCAAATGAACAGGAATCACTGCCGCCTGTAGCTGCTGTGTTTGCTACTTAGAAGAAGCATCTGCAAACCTATCCACCCTGCTTTTCATGTCATGTGTATTGGTTGTTTCATTCATTAAAAACTGTTTCTAGGTTTAAAAATGAATTTCAATATGATAAAAAGGACCAGGAAAGAACAGCTTTCAGTGTTTGCCCCCTTTTCACAATTGAAGATTTCTGATCAAATGATAAAAACAGCCTTTGTTCTATTTAATTATTATAACCCCCCATAAAAACACAGCAGAGGCACTGAGGCGTTCACTAATCTTCTGGAGAAATCCCTCCCTTAGGATGGAGACGGTCTCTGCAAAATCTCAGGTCATGTCCATTTTTTGGGGGGGGGGGTTGCCCATGTAAATAAACCCGGACAGGTTTCTGTCACACATATCAGGGACTTTTCACATTGACCTGTTGCCCTCTGAGAGGCGCTACAGATGCATCCGAACTAAAACAACCAAGAATCAAAAATAGATTTTTAGAACAAACCTCTGAAATGAGGATTATCAGGAAGAAGTTCAAAAGGAATCAGATCCACAGCAGTTAGAATGATGGAGTAACAGCTGTTTATGTCTCTATAGACGTCGTTGGGATTCTGGCTTCTTGGAGCCAGCAGGTACTTCCTGTTTGCCATGAGGGAGGGGCCACTCAGTCCAGTTCTGATATACAGTCACATCACATCATCCTGTTTTCTATGATATGATTATCCTTGTTGTACATAGATGTTTTTGTGTGATTAAATCAATCAATCAATCAATCCAATCTCCCCAGTCAGGTCAAAAGTGGGTGGAGTCAATTCAAGTGAACTAACCTGGACGACCAGCCCACCCTGTGTGGTTTCCCCACAGTCCTTCAATAAGGTGTACGTGCACCGACCGGGGAAGTAGTAGTAGAGGCCGTCAAAGGTCTCAAAGTTGTATTGGCCCCACGTCCGACATGTCATCTCCCTCTCAAAGCCCAGATTTACGACTGTCAATGAACACAACACACATAAACACTGCTGATAACACATTTGCTTCATCAGATATTCTTAGGCAAAGAATAATCCTAACTATTTACAACGAATAATGTCAGCAAAAAGACGGTAATCTTGGTCAGATGTGTGTCAGGGTTTACCTGTCTGACACCTGAGTCCAGTGGCGTGATACAAGCTACAGTCACATGACTGCTGAACACACTGTCCTCCATTGAGACAGGGGAAATCACATGACTCTCCTGGGAAAACAAATGACTCCATGTTAAAACTCCCATGCTACGGGGGGCTTTCATGCTATATTACATGCGAGGACCCCTTCCTAACAAACGAGTGCAGATTCCGTTAGTACTATGCTCCCTGAACACAACACCTACTCCATAATGATATTGACAGCCATGTGTTTGATGAAGTCATCATGAGGACAGTGACATGTGCTGAGACACTGACTACTGGAATCAGATTTGTTGGAAATGAAAAGATAATCTTTTGAAGTATTTAACATACAGAACGATGATCAGGTTTTATATCTTAACAGCCTCAGCCTCTCTTTCACACACAGGACTAAATTAAACTAACCCTAAATGTGATTAGACCATTTTCTAATTTATAAATGTAAAAAGATGAACGTCTTTTCTGTATCTGTTTGTTCTTTTTTGTATCCTGCTGCATTTTAAAAGTGAGTTAGCAGCTGGGTTTGCTAAACTGTTGACTTTCTCCGTTGACCTTCTGAGTGAAACTTCTGGGCCTTTAGCAAGAACATTGAATCAATGATACCTTCTTTATTTCTGCATTCACTTTAAAAGCGTTTTCTCTTTGCTTCTGTTACTCCAGCATTGATTAATGTGAAGACATAGGGTCTTACATTTCTGTTTTCTATGGAACCTTTGAAACCATCATGTATGACAGAACATGATGAACCAAATATTTTACATAAACCATGGCAGCCTTTGGAGTAAAGACCCTGTGAAGCTGAAGGTGACCTGAACTCAGCACCACGGAGAGTGGGCTACTTGGGCAAGTGTTGGAAAGACAACCACTGCACAGACTTCAAACTGCTGGGTCCTTGCAGATACACCATTGATTCCCTTTCATGCTGGTTTCATGACGCCTCCTTCACTCACCTGAAATTCTGCGTCTGGATGGTCCCAGGGCCTCCTTTGTCTGCTTGGTGAGAACTGAAACATTAGCGGGAGGCTGCTCTGGTGGAAAAGCTTGGTTTCCTGTCGGTTCTAGAGCAGGTGCTGACTGTGTTGAGCTATTGGGTGATTGATCAATGGTACCAGAAGTAGATGGTGACTGATTGGTAGCCGTCATGCTTGGTAAGTTGGGACCAGAAGGTTGTGAAGTGTGTATTGGTTCATCAGCCAGTCCTGAAGGCCTGAGTGCTGATGTGTTTAAGGGTGTTTGTAAGAGATTTCTGTCAAATAAACCTTGTCTTGATTTTGCAGTTGAAGTATAGGGAGCAGCTGTGATGCTTTGCGATTGGTCAAAAGATTCTGTACTTATTGGTAACCGTCCTGATTGTGCAGTGTTTGGCAGTGACTCCGTAGTTTGTGGTTTTCTAATTGCAGGGTTTCTGGCCGGCTTCTCTGTTGAGGAACTGCCTGATAGTTTTTCAGGTGCCTCTGAGCTTTTTGGTGATTGGCTGTCAGATTTCTTGGCATCAAGTGACTGGTTCAGTTGTATTGTCTCTGTTACAGACCCAACTGGAGGTATGATGATATCTTGTGATGCGTCTGCTGGTTTTGTGGTCGCTGGTGAGTGGCTAACTTGTGATTGATGGACTGTCTTAGCTGTCAGTGAAGTATCTGATGCTGAGCCTTTAGATGGCTGGTTTGCCATTTCAGTCGGGGTCGATGGGTCTGGAGCTGAGATCGGGCTGGCTTGTGTCATTCTACCATGTACCTGGTTAGCTGGTGGTGTGCCGTTTGGGACTGACAGATGCCTGGTGACATCGTTAACTTGACTGAGTGATGCAACTGTACTTGATAATTGGACGGGTGTTTCTGTGGTTGTTACCGTGTTGCTGGACGGCAATGGCTCGGTCTGCCGTGTAGTGATGGGTGGTTGTGGACTCTGGAGCATTGGCTTGTTTGTTGACTGGCTGATTGATGTTTTGTTGGTTTGGGAATGATTTGTTTTTTCTATGATACTCTGTCCTTTTTGATCGTGTGCTTGCTTTTTGGTGGCTGGTGACTGTCCAGGTTCTTGTACGGTTGTTGGAGCTGTGGTTGTTCCTTCTTGGGTGTGAAGTACAGGACTGGTCTTTGATTGGGTGTACTGTACAGCCCTAGAAGAGGATAGAGTAGACACCATTGCAGGATGTCCTAGTTTGGTTTGTGTTGCACTGACTAAGGATTTTTTGTGATTTAATTCTGTGGTTGTTTGTTGGTCAGGGAAAGTTACTGGGTTGGTCTGAGGTTTTTTGGATGCTGTAGTCCTGGCTGATGATGCCCTAATCTGAGATGTACTGTCTTTGGTAGTGCTGTGTAGTTTTTGGCTAGCTGTGGATGTGGGTATGTTGGTAACAGTTGACGAATCAGGGCTGTCGGTCCATGAAGAATTTTCTGTCCCTTCTTCTGTGGAGGACGTCAGGTTGGACACAGGAATCCAACCGACCAGTGATTGACTGACAGTTGTGTTGATGTCCGGCAGAACAAAGCCTGTCTGGAGATCATTGGAGAAAGAGCGCAAGTCAACAGAAACTTCATCCAACAATTTATCTTGATAAGTTATATTTCAAAGGTGGATTTATCTAAATCTATTTAGCAAACAAACAAGCTTCAAGTCTAAATCCTTGTGATTTGAACTCATGCATGTAAACACAAAGTGTTTTTGGACAACAACACTAAGGAGCGATCAGACAAAGAAGCAGAGACTTTCTCCTGTGGATCATAGAGCTCAAATGAAGATGAGTGAACTTTGTTCACCAGTCATTCCTCAGCCCTGTGGTGGGGGTGGGGGCCGTTGACAATAAAATTTACAAATTTAACAGTACAAACATAAAAGCTTTTTAAAGTCTTCCTATGACATTTCTTTAAAAAACCTTCTCAGTGGAGTTTTAATTATAACTATGAAGTTTTTAATCCAAATCCCAACAGCTGAATGTCTGAAAGTCACGTTTCATGTTTACCTGAAGCCACTGTTTCCAAATGCTTGTCTAAATGGGCGTGGCCTTTGTTGCTGACTTTAGATGTCCCGTCCTCCACCCCCCCCCCCGACCCCCCCATCCTGTCTGCAAGCTGTTTTTCATGAGTGAAGAGCTTAACACAAGGGGGGGCACAAACGACACAGACTGACAGTCTCTATTGTCAGATGTTTAGCGATAAAGAAACAGTAAAACTGACATTTTTGGTTCCAGATGGACACTTTTTGAACAAAGTGTGGAGCGACAAAACAAATGTGTGAACCACACGCTGCTGTCTGGTTCAATTCAATTCAATTCAATTCAATTTTATTTGTAGAGCCCAAAATCACAACAACAGTCGTCTCGATGGGCTTTGAAGTAAAACATGAACTCAAAAGGATCACGAATACAAAGAGTCAATAGGAAAATACTAACATGAACTAACAAACTGACTAAGCTATCCCTGCCCTTAGACCCCCCTTCGATAAATGATAAAATGACACCAAAAACAGCTTTGATGCCAAACTATTGAAACTGATTTGACATAAAAAAAAACTACTAAAGAAGAAACCAAAGGAGGTTTACATGGATACATAGAAATATCAAACTTAAGTTCTTTAGTTATGGTAGAACTGGAAACATAAAAATGAAAGTAAAAGAGATCCATAACCATCCATATACATCTACATACATTAGTAGATAAAGCCATTAGAATGAAATAGACATATTTGGACTCAAACATAAAACACAATGACTACAATAACTATGAAGTTTTTCAAAAACAGTTGAAGTAATTGCTTGAAAAGGAGAAGGAGGAAGCGTCCCACCCCCATCCCAGCAGCAGGACCCCCCAACCCAGCAGTTTCATCAGCGTAAAGATTTCAAATCCAACTACTGCTGAATGAAACGCAGAATCAAGTTTCCACTCCAATCTGTTCCCTTTTAGGAGCTGAGTGTTTGTAAATGTTTACATCTGGTTACAGTGTCCCCTGATTATTCACGTTTCCCTATTCACAGGTTTTCTTTTGGTCACGTGACCCCCCCGGTACGTCACCAAGACTCAGCTCAGGACGCTCGGATGAGACTTCTGCATCTGAAGGAGGTGCTGCTGGGATTTCTGAGGAGGGGACCAGAGATGAAGTCGGCTTCCTCGCCGGCTCTTAAGGAATATTTCACAGCTATTTCAACCGATTCCTGAATCGCATAACCAAAGTTTGAATCCCTGCACGGAGAAAAGGCATCAGCTGAGTCAGAAGCAGCTGGAGAAGATCCTGACAGCTGAGGAAGATCATTCTGGAGAGTAATTATCATCCGGATGAATGAATGATGGATGAAAGCGGCCTCTGGCCTCAGCGAGACTCCTAATGTGTGATGAAGGCTACAGTACAATCTACGGATCTGAATAAAAAACGCTTCATGCTGAGCAATATTCCAGTGATCTTTAAGAAATGCTTCACGAAGCATCCCAAATGTCTCAGAAGGGTTTTGGATGAGGAAGGATCGTGACGGACGGTGGTTCCCAGAGTTCCCAGATTTGGCGTGTTTGTGGATCCTGCTTACCGGGGGTGTCTCTGGTCCCTAACCCCACCAATACGGGGGAAATAGATTTAGTTCAGGAGTTTAGCATTTCTACGCCAATCCGACCGCTCCAACAACCCGAGCCCCCTGGGACGGGGCAGTTCAAAGGGGCTCTCATCTCAAAGCAGCTGGCAGAGGGTCACTCACAGAGTTTGTCCACGAATTATTAATCACTGATCGCTGTCACAGATCAGAGCAGGGAGCAGATCAAACGCTCTGACCACAGACAGACCAGCCTGTCCTTCCCATTGCTTTGTTCCTTTCTGTGCTCCCATGCTTTGAGGCGGATTCTCCTGTCGCCCGGCGCCAAAGGGCGGCCGCACAAAGGGCCGCCATACTGAAGCAGATGGCAGCTTTGATACCGGAACAGTGAGACGAGCGAGCAGCTGCTCAACACTCCTGCTGGGATTCCCTCACGTCTGCTTCCAACAACCTGCACTGATCATCATGAGACGCTCCACACGTATGTGCTCCCAGAACAAAAGCAGTGTGCATTTTCAACAGGAAAGCCGTGCCCCAGCCAGAACCGGGCTTTGGTGTTGGTGTGAAAACATGCAGACCTTTTCCAACTGTAGAAGTTGTCGTTCAGGCTTGTTTCACATCTGGACCAAAGTCTTTTAGTTTTCTGTTTCACTGCTCTGTGGATGTGACCGTCGCTCATTTTCTCTGCCGCCTGAACAAGTTCCATCAGCATCAATGATCAATGCATCGGCCTACCTGCCCTCCCTGGGAAGTGGTGTCCCATTTCTCCTGTTTTCTCCTGCTGCTCCCGCTGCTGGGACACAGAAAACAAGGAGAGGTTTGTTCCTGCTGCTCTCCACCGATACCACAAGCCCACCACCAGCAGCAGCAGCAGCCACACAAAAACATCATCTTCATCATGTCTGTGCCAGCCTCACCACAGTCTAACCAAGCACAGGATTATCCTGCACTCATTGGATTCTAACTGGTGTCAATGTTCAGTTTGTGTCTGATGAGCCGTGAGAAGAAGCTTCATCATTTAACTGAATGAATGGAATGTTTACATCCATCTGTGAAAGCTCGTTTTCTACTGCAGTTTCTATTTTAGTGCAAAAACAGCAACAAAATGATCATCAGGATGAAATGTCTTTAGGATTTGAACCGATTCTCCTCAGAATTACAAATAACAAGGTTTATTGCTGTGAATGGGATTTAAAAACATCTAATTGGTTTCAAACTGTGGTTTGATGAAACTTGGATTTATAAAGTTGTTGTAAGAAAGGACAGTTTCTTTATTGATGTCATATTGTGTATATTAATGTTTGTGGGGTCGTTAAGGAAGGGCAGAAGGAGCATGACTCCCCCCGCCACATTCGCCTGCTTCCCCCTAAATCCACGCCATGAAGTCCACGCCATGAAGTCCACGCCACAAACCTGCACCCATGTTTTCATAGCCGTTCTGATCAAACTGTGCTTTCAAGCTTCAACAGGTGGGGGGGGGGGGGGGGGGGGGGGTCAGTGCATCCCAGAGAGGAAAAACAGACCCATTTTCCTCCAGCACCAGCTTTTCTCTGTGTGCGTGCATGTTCCCACAGTGACTGTCGCTCTGGAAGGCTTCATGTTTGTTTCTTTAGTCACATCAATAAACGGACAAATGCAGAAAGAAAAGAAAAAAACTGTTAACTTTCTAACCACCTCAGGTTTCTCCACATGCTGTCACAGCTGTGGAGAAACCTGAGGTGTTTCTGTGGTTTGACTCCTCATCAGAACAGAATCATCTGCAAAGGTTCGATCCACTCACCTCCTCCAGTCAGAGGCGTTTTCTCTGTCAGCAGAGCAGCACAGATGCGCTGAAAGGACACCAAACGTCAGGAAACCTTTCCACGCAGGACGCGCAGCGGCGTGAGTGACAGCTGCGGGAGACCCACTCACCGTGACTGACGAGGATGAGCCACGCAGTCACGCAGCAGCGAAAAGGCCCAATCCGTCCGAACCGGCGATCCATCCGCAGCACCGACAGCATCACCTGCTGAAGACCCTCCGGTTGAGCTCCCGCGGCCGCCTGCTCGCCTCCATCCGGCGCATCTGCTCCGCGGGCCGCCGGCGCGCGCCTGAAGAGGCGCCGCACCTGCTCATTAGCATAAAATATGCGCACATGGGGGCGGGGCCGGGGAGACACACCTGGAGACTTCTGAAGGATTATTCTGAAGAATTTGGGACCGTCTTTCAGGGCTGAATCTAGATTTTCATCATGATTGATTGATTGATTGATTGATTGATTGATTGATTGATTGATTGATTGATTGATTGATTGATTGATTGATTGATTGATTGATTGATTGAGCTTCCACCTCCAGCCAGGAGGAGCAGGGAGAGCAAAACATAAAGGAATAAAGAGCATAAAACCGGATGAAACCACAGGCTGATACTAAAGCCCTGAGATGGAGCAATTCTTTTTTAAAAGAGCGCGATTCCAGACTCCAACACAGCAAACTCACGATAACCCCATGAACACGAACTGGTTGGTGGAACGTAAGGACTTTAGGGGGGGTATTTGAAAAGCACAAGATTATACCACAAAACAGCGCCCCCCTTTGGACATGGGACAAAACAACACATGCGCATGCTCAGTACAGTCTCATCCAAGTGCGCGCAAAGCTCTAGAAGCGATCCTTTGGTTTTCTGGAGTTTGTCCTCTGCGGTTTTTGTTGCTGTTCTCTAATAACAACAGTCAAGACCACCGAGTCCCACAAACGGACAGTTTTCCTCAGTTTCACCTCAACAGTATAATGTGAAGAGCAGCTAAATCCCAGCAAAAGCTGCAGACAGAAAGGAAGAGAAACATTTCAGATTTGGCAATCCGGACATGAATTGGTTTTAAGTAAAACGAAGACACAACTTTTGTCTGAATTCAACCTCTACTTAGTGAACTAGAGGCTACGGTGCACCAGGAGCCCCACCAGTACTTGGATTTATTTAAGGGACGATGCATACAACAAACAGTGTAGCGTGCTCTAAAAGTAATGAGACACTGTAAATACACTGAGGTTCATAATTGTACAACTCAAAAGTAGGACCCAAATCAAGTCATTATAAAGCTCTAAGCTGATTGAACTTTGACCTCTTTATTGGACTAAAACATTTAGAAAAAATGAAACCTTGGTGTCCAAACCTGTGAGTGAAGAGACGTGACCATGAAACGTACACCACTCAGCCTCATGAAGAGCTGTGGTGCAGCGGTTTGCGCTCCTGCCTCAGAACAAGAGAGTCCTGGTTCTAGACCCGGCTGGGGGGCCCTTACCAGAACACCTCACACCTTTCTGTGTGGGACTCTGGCTTTCTCACACCAGAGGTCTGGTGGTCCTAAAATTCAAATTTCCCACAAGTCTTGGGGTGGAGACAAAAACAAACAAAAAAAACTCACTACATATAGACCACAATGCATTTAACAATCTGTCCTAAGAAAAATGTATTTACATTTATTTTTAGAAATCACCTGAAAGGTGGAACACAATACCATTTTTAGACCTTCACTCTCGGATTGACTCAATAAGAATGAATATATTACCACGGATGTTATATTTATTTCAATGTTTACCATTTCCCATACCCCAAAAGCAGTTTGTAGAATGGGATAAGATGTTATCAAGATACATATGGAGAGGTAAAAAACCCAGAATTAGATATAAAACCTTACCATTAAAAACTGATCAAGGTGGCAGAAATCTCCCTACTAGACTACTTCTGGTCTGCAGCTGAGGCCTCTGATCTGCATGTGCTCTCCAGTTTACGCTGCAGGATGGAAAGATCTAGAGCTGAAAACCTTTGAAAAAATACCATTAAAAGCTTTACTAGCTGATACCAAGTTACAGGGGGAACCTCCCTTACAGGATGACCCCCCACTGAATATGGTGATTAAAACCTGGAATGACACAGTCAAGAAATGCAACTTGGTGGAAGACTCAAAAATTCTCAGATGGTGTGCGTACGACTCAGAGTTCACCCCCAACAAGTATGACGGTAGATTTAGGTTCTGGATTACCAAAGGGCTAACAGATTACAACTCAGTTGTTCATAAGGGAACGTTTCAAACATTTGATACCCTAAAAGAAAAACACGGGTTCATTTCTGAAGATTTCTTCAGGTATTTACAGGTCAGACACTATTTCAATCAAAAAATTAAAATACCCACAGATGACCAAAGGTTTCTTAAAACCTTTAAAATATGAATAAAAGCAATATGCCCTACGAAAATCATTTCAAAATTATACAATAGTATCTTGACGCACAAGGGGGAGAACACGTACTATGTAAAGGGAAGATGGGAGCGAGAAGGAGGGCTCACTATTACAGAGGAGGATTGGGAACAAGTATTATAATTTATAATGGCAGGGTGCATTTGCTACAATACAAATAGCTTAGTGATAAAGTCAGTGCTGTTTGTGACATGAAGTCCTGGGTTCAAGGCCATTATTTTCCAAAGTTTGCTTTTTGCTTTGCGTTTATTTTCTTCATGTGATGTGTGTTTTGCTGTCAAGCACTTCTCAGAAAGTGTCACGTGGTGTTGTTTTATGTTGTTTTACGTTGTTTTACGTTGTTTTACGTTGTTTTTTTCTAATCATCATTAACAACATTGTTTAGTTTTACGTTTTTTCATCATCATTTCCACATTGAAGTGTTACAAGCAGCTTAGTTGAAGCATATGATATACGTCCAGTCCACCACCAGATGCCGCTGTTCTGAGTGGTTTCAAAGCCCTGAATGGTTGGTTCATTTATCCGGCACAATTACATGAACCCCAATGAGGCTTCATGGGGCTTCTATTCCCATCCCTATGTCAAAGTAACAAAATTAACTCAAGCTTTTAAATGTAACAGAGGACAACTGAACAGACGAACAAACTTACTTAAACTGACCTACCTAATTGAAAACACAAGGGAACATATATAGTGGCTGATCAAACCAACTAGACACACAGGGGGGAACTTAAAAAGACTAAGATAAAAAAAATACAACAAACAAACTAAACTAATCTCCATTCTGTGGTAAATTAACATACACAAAATTAAAAGAAAGATCAAAATAGAAACCAAAGTAAAGCAACAAAAGAATTTCTTCTCCACTGGGCGATGGTTCAGTCCATTTAGCAGCCTGCTGAATAAAAGGCCTCTGCTGACTGGCATGCATTGCTGTGTCAGGCCTGACCGGATGGTTCCAGCAGCAGCAACAATGGTTCCCACAGCACTGGTAACTCAAAGCATAACATCAAATTAATGAAACAAATAATCAAGTAAACTGAAACGTGTTAATACATTTTATGTTCAAATGTGTGTGTTATGTTTGAAAAAGAACTCTAAAGTATATGCACAAAAAATGAAGTGAACAGATATGTAGGGTGTGGTGCAGGACGTTACTGCCCTGATGGGGGGGCAGCGTAGGCAGCCATCACACTTTGTAAATAAATCTTCACATTTTTTATTCTAGAACAAAGCACTTAAAGTGTGGATGCCATGCTTTGAACAACTTTGTCAAATAAAAAAGCCCTTTAAACGCTGATTCTATTGATACCAATAGTTAGAGTCGAAAAAAATCCGAAGCATATGAATAATAGACATCGTTCGAAGGAATCAGAGATTTGAATTTGCCGCTAAGAGCGCAGGCTGGAAGTGAACTCGATATGACCTGTGACGTCACGAAAGGCATTGACTTTCGTAGTTCCGCTTCGGACAGCATGTAAACAAAACAGGTAGTCTTCGTTTCTCTCGTGTTTAAATCTGTTAATCATCAACATGCCAAGTCGTTGTGTGGCAGCTGGATGTAGCAATACATCTAGTGAAAGTGGATCTGTGTATAAATTCCCAAAACAAGAAACGCTGCTGAAACAATGGACAAAACAAGTTCAGCGCACGAGGGCCAATTGGGTGCCAACTAGAGGTAAGATCTTAAGCCCGAGTCCGGTCGGGCTCTAAATGACAGTCATTACGTTCGGGTCGGTTCGGGCCGGGCTTCTCTCTCGCTGACTTTTTTAATAAATATATTGTAATGTCTGCAAAGAAGCTCCTTAGGCGGCGGTTGTCCAACAGCTCTTTATTAATCCTGGATGTCAGAACGGTTACCGCACGAACCGAAAGGCACAGCCAGCTTCTTCTGACTCAGAGGGAGAACGTTCCCTTAGCGCACACACACACACACACACACACACACACACACGAAACTGAAAAGGCAAACGCGCACCGCCGCGGCTGCAGTATTTCTCTGCATAATGAAGCGAGTGCTTATCATCCAGATCTCTCTGTCACTCTCTCTGTCTGGCCTCTTATTCTGTGTTCCAGCGTTATTTCATTGATCAAATGCATTTGTCATGGAGGGAGGAACCTATGCTCAGCGCTTCCAGCTGAACTCTATGCCACAACAGCAGCTTATACGCGCGCGGCTGCAGCGACCACTCTCTGTTCGAAAGAAAATAACTTTCATGATCATAAAAATATGTAGATTATTTTACCTTTAAGAAATCTGGCGGGGTTTTTTCTGTCAAAAATCCTATGGGTTAAATTGAAATTTCGGGTTTGCTTCGGGCTCGGTCCTGCAAATCAAGTTAATTGGTCGGGTTCGGTCCGAGTTCGGCTTTAATGCCCGCGGGCCTGTGTCGGGTCGGGCCGGATTTTTTAGGCCCGATCTTACCTCTAGTGCCAACTGCTTCGTCAACTTTATGCAGCGAACATTTTGAGGCAGACTGTTTTGAAGAAACACCACAGCTCATGAAAGATATGGGAATGCATGTCAGATATAAAAAAGTATTGAAACCGAACGCAATCCCCACCATTTTCAAGAGATCGCTAGACCTACTACTTTCTGCTATATCCTCCTCACTTTCGCAAAAGGGTTCGAATCGATACGGTTGCAAAAGTGACTCATCATCATGATAATCTCCGCAACTTTCCTCTTCATCTTTCTGTTCAGCTAGCCATGTTGTCTGCCTTTCGTTACGTCACAAACAAGGCGGCGCGAATTCGGCGGAATGCGTGAAGCCGGCGGCCGTCCTCGTTGTTTATATCGCGTTTTTCGCTATTTATTCTTTTTCGAAAAATATTAAAAACAATCGCAACATGAAATAGAGACTATTTACTATATTTTGGCTTATTAAAATAGGTCATGTCACCCACACTTTAATATCCCATTGACGATATATTCAGGGCATGACACTGTGTTAAAAACACTTGATAGTTTAAACAACCTTTCAAATGTCAAAATTAATTGCAGGTAAAATAGGAGGTCTCCAGTGTGTAGTTGTAGTTAAAATTGTGGGGGGGTCAGTGAAAGATGAGCACGGATGTTTCAACGTGCCCCCCTCCACCAGACCCTCCCCACAAGGCCCTCGATGAATCAGGGTGTCTAATATGCAAGTAAAAGCCGGATGGAGGGCGTGCACGACCCAGAGAGAGACACCCCCAGTGAGCCCCCCCAGCATGACCCCCCCATCCAGTTCACGTACCCTATGTGCATGTGTGCAACATTTGTTTGGGTGGGAGCAGGGAGGGGCAGGCGGATGGGCACAACCAGAGGAAGAAGGCTCCCCCGAGAGACCGGCCCCCCCAGCCGGCCGCGGTAGGCGCCCCCCCTCCCAGGGCGGCCAAGAGGTCATGAGGTGGCCGGCCGCAGATAGAGGCCAGAGCCTCGCCAGCGCAGAGAGACAGTCAGCAAGGAGAAGTAAAATTAAAAATCATCCAGTCTAGACGTAACAAATGCATGGATGAGTTTTTCAGCATCACTCTTAGAAAGTATATTTCTGATCTTAGCAATGTTCCGCAGGTGAAAAAATGCAGTTCTACACGCCTGAGATATGTGAGCCTTAAATGATAAATCCTGGTCAAATAAAACCCCAAGGTTTCTAACTGTGGAATTGGGGGCTATACTTACACCATCCAGGGAGACTATCTGAGCAGACAGAGCATCTCTCAGGTTTTTAGGACCTAGTATAATAACCTCAGTTTTTTCTGGGTTCAAGAGGAGGTAATTAATTGTCATCCAGGTCTTGATGTCTCTGATGCAGGCGTTCAGTTTCTCTATATTGTCATTCTGGTCAGGTTTCATGGATAAATACAACTGAGTATCGTCGGCATAACAATGAAAATTAATGCTGTGTTTCCTGATTATGTTTCCTAGGGGTAGCATATATAGCGTAAATAGGATGGGTCCTAAGACTGAGCCCTGTGGGACTCCGTAGTTAACTCGAGTGCACTGAGAGGAATGTCCGTTTACATTAACAAACTGATACCTATCTGACAGATAGGATTTAAACCACTGGAGAGCAGATCCTCTGATCCCTATGTCATGCTCTAATCTATGGAGTAAAATACTGTGGTCCATAGTGTCAAAAGCTGCGCTGAGGTCTAACAGGACAAGAATAGAAAGTAGTCCCTTTTCTGAAGCCAATAACAAGTCATTAGAGACTGCAAGACTGGGCTTTTTCAGAAGAGGTTTAACAACTGCATATTTAAAAGACTGTGGCACGTAACCCGTTTCCAGAGAGGTATTTATCATCGTTAGTATGGAATCATTAATTAGGGGAAACATTTCTTTAAAAAAAGTCTAGTGCCGCTGGGAGCTCCACGTTTCTAACTTCAGAAGAGCCGATAACCAGAGTTGAGGGTTCAGCGGGTGTGTCGCTGAGGGGGGAGAACCTATTACTAACGTGGAGTCTCGGGTGCTCTAGGTTTTTGCAAACCCCTGAGTGTCTCCGGGCTGCTGGGAAGGCGCTGGGGTGCTAGCTAAATTAGCCCTGGTAGCACGGCCCGCGCTACGAGTAACGACCTGGCTAGCCGGCTTAGCTTCCACTGTGTGAAGCCGCGCTTCTAACTGCTCTAGCCTGGCCTCCAAGTCTAACACAAGACTACACTTAACACACCTACCGCTATCTGCACCAAAGGAGGCAGGATCGTCACTAAACATACAACACATGGGGCAGGAAAGAGGAGGAGAGGCAGAAAGAGTGGTGGCCATGCTAGGTTCTAAGCTAAAGGCTAGCGGTGCTTAGGTAAAGAGAAGTGGTTTATTTAGCACAATGAGAAAGTGAACAGCAAGCAGTTTAACAGTAGTGTATTGCTACTAACAGGTGCTAAATGTGAATATTAACCCAGATAACACTTAGAGTAAGATATAGTAGTTAGGCTAATGCCAAACAAGAGAGCAGCAGTCAAACACGACTATACTGGAGAACGCTCACCCAGAAATGACGTCACAGGAAGCAGCGTTGTTTTTCTCGAACAGATCCACGTCACAGCTTCATGCCCACTTGTGTCTTTCTGTACAGAGTTTGCATGTTTAGGGGAAAACACATTTGGGTTTTTCTGTTCAAGGCCTTTCATCGAGGCGTCTGATTGGTCAGTTTATAATTTGACTTCCGGTTCTGCGTTTATAACAGTGTTATGTCTATTTTACTGATACAGTATTATTTTTTAATTATATACATAACTTTTGTAATTAATATAATCTGCATATATTTTAGATAACTGATTTGTCATGTTGATTTCTAAAATAGTTATTTTTTACATAATAATTAAATAATTCATCTTTGTCATGTGCTTTATTGATACTTTATGATTCTTAATTCTGTCTGATAAAAGCTAGGAACCGGATATTGATAAATCATGTAATAAAATGGTTATAGTATAACGGGGTGGGATTATATAAGTTCACTTCCTTCCACTCCCTTTCAAGCAACATTTATTAATATGTCTAATTATCCTAAGTTTGATTAGTTACTGTATGAATGTATAACTGAAGATTATATTGTTTTTGTGTATTATTCTTATTTCATTACTTGAAATAAACCATTTCAAATCAAAATCAAATAAAAAATTTTAATAACTTCAATTAGAGGAAAAAATCTTGAAAAACAGAGTATTTTCAAGTACATGTTAAAAAAGTAGCAGAGCAAGTAGGGTTATTCTGATCAGGAGGTGTCCTCTCAGTGCCCAAAACACCAGTTTACCTGCACCCTTTATTACACACACCCTTTACCCCACAAAAATATACACCCCAACATACACAAAAACACACATGCCATTCACAAGGAAGGTGGGACCTCTGACCATCTGTCCCCCTACCACATCCCTGGAGGGGGGCACCAGGCCCTCAGCAACGGCCGTGTTCCTTGGGTGCTGGCTTCCTGACTGGGCTGGACCTTGCACTCTGCCCCCCTGCTCTCTGGCATGGGGGGTCCTGCTGACCCCGGCCTGGATGGAGGATGACACCTGGGAGGGGGAATTCCTCTGGATCAGCAGCGGTTTATGACACAGGGCCTGCATATGGGAGCAGCAATTTCTGTGCTACTGTTCCGTGTTCCTGACAATGAAATATCTGAGTCTAAGAGGAGACTTCCAGCTTTTATTTGGACATGTCTGACACTGCATATCACACCCATGTCTTCATCCCCTCCCCTCTCCACACTTATGTTGCAAAAAAAAAAGAAAAAAAAAGGATGAAATAACTCAGAGTGAAACAACGTAGAACAGCCACATGAAAAAGAATCAGGCAGAAGAAAAACCCGTGCTCCACCCATTTAGACCAGAGCAGGCAGAGGGGATTATTTCCCACAATTCCCTGCTCCAACACAGCAGACCCGACGTGCACGTGACAACCGCCCTCTGCTGTAAGACACTTGCACCCCCACCTCTTTGAGTCTTTGGAACATAACAAGTCCAAATATTCCAGAGAGGGGGGCAACTCACCGGTGGGTGAATCATGCAGTGTTGCCAGATAGAGTCACAGTTTTCCAGCCCAAAAGTCATCTGAAAACCGCCAGACCAGCCAAAAACCGCCCAACACAGCTTTTCTTGATGGTTTTTTCATACTGGACTGATTTAGCAAAATAAAAGATTTTTCTAAATCAAAGATAGTTCAGACTAATAATAAATGAGTACACTATTGAATATTTCTCCAGCGGGCCGCCTTCTTCCATTCATTTGCTTAACCCGCTCTATCTCCGCTATAACCTGCGTCCGGCTCTTTCATCCTTGTGCTTCGCTGGAGCGCCCCGACCATCGTGTCAACCTATGATGACCGTATTTAGCTCTCTGTGTAGGACACACTGAGGAGGAAGGGGAAACAACTCTCAGCTGCAGAGGATGTGAACAGGTGAACAGGTAGAGAGGAGAAGCAGGTAGAGAGGCGGGGGAGGGGCTTTGGCTTCAAACTGTCAGAGAGATGGAAACACGGGCGTCAGATTCAGACGCAGCTCATCCTTTAGAGAACACGATGTGCATTTGCAGTGATGTATGTTTCAGAGGATGTCCGATTGGCCAATCTACATGTCAATCAAGTCCCTTACTTCTCAGTGAGGATTTTGATTGGCTGGTGGATTTTTAGGAAGTACTTTTTTATTTTAATCTTTTCTGGCCCGCGATCTACACTCATGTCCTTGAAGATCGACGTAATGAGCACCCCTGATATAATATATCCATGCATAATATATATAATGATGTCAAAATGGGTTGTGGCTCCGGGTGCTTTCTTTTCATTAGGGGCGGTCCCAAATGGCTCTGAGTAAAAAAGGTTGCTGACCCCTGTCCCAGAGAGACTGAACCCTGTGTGTGTTCATGAGGGCTATTGCTCTGTTGTAAGAACTGTCTCTGAGTCTGATAGTCCGTGACCTCAGCACCCTCAGTCTTTTTCCAGAGGGCAACCATTTAAACACCCGGTGTCCTGGGTGTTGCAGTCTTTCATGATGTTGCGTGCCCTCTCCAGACAGCGAGTGCTGTAGAGGTCCTCCAGTGAGGGAAGAAGGTAGCCGATTATCTTTTGGGCAGTGTTTATGACCCTCTGTAGTACCTTCTTGTGTGCCATGGTGCAGCTTGAAAACCACACGGAGATGCAGTATGTCAGCACACTCTCAATGGAGCAACGGTAGAAGGCAACCAGCAGCTCCCTCTTCAGGCTGACCCTCCTGAGGATCCTCAGGAAATGAAGACGCTAGTGTTTGAGCTCCATTGGAGGTCTTCATCAATGTGCACACCAAGGTACTTGAAGCTTGGCTCTCTCTTCACCCCCCCCCCCCGCCATTAATGACAATGGGCTGCAGATCAGACTTCTTCCTCCTGAAGTCCTTGATCACTTCTCTTGTTTTTTGAGGTGTTAAGGACCAAATTGTTGTCTGCACACCACCCCACCAGCCTCTGGATCTCATCCCTGTTTGCCGTCTCATCACCATCAGAAATAAGTCCCAGCACCGTTGTGTCGTTGGCAAACTTGATGACTGCATTGTCTGGGTGTGTGCTGACACAGTCATACATGTACAGTGTGTACAGCAGAGGACTCAGCACACAGCCTTGTGGGGAGCCGGTGTTTAAACTCAGGGCTGTGGAGAGATGAGGACCCACTCTGACTCTCTGCACTCTGTCAGAGAGAAAGTCTCTGATCCAACAGCAAGTGGTGGGAAGAAGTCCAATATCCAACAATTTTGTCATTTTCAGTCAATTTTCAATCAGTCAATTGTCAATTTTCAGTCTGTCCGGCAGTATTGTATTAAATGCAGAGCTAAAGTCGACAAAGAGCAGCCTAGCATAACTCCCTTGTGTTTCCAGGTGGGAAATGGTGGTGTGACGACGGCGTCCTCTGTCGATCTGTTAGCTCTGTATGCAAACTGTAGTGGGTCGAGAGTGGGTGGGAGTTAGGACATGATGTGACGTCGGACCAGTTTCTCAAAACACTTCATTATGACAGGTGTCAGAGCTACTGGTCGGTAGTCATTGAAGCTGCTGATGGAGGACTTTTTTGGCAGCAGGACAATTGTGGCTGACTTTAGGCATGGTGGAATGTAGGACTGAGACAGTGATGAGTTGAAAATTTTGGTGTAGACCCCAGCCAGCTGATATGCGCACTCCCTGAGGACCTTCCCAGTCTACCATCTGGTCCCGCGGCCTTCCTGGGGTTCACTGCCCTCAGCATGCACCTCACCTTATGCTCCTGCACTGTGAGAGTGAAGCTGCTGCAGTCTGAAGTATGGGGTTCAGCTGTCCCAGGTCTATCCACCTCAAAGCAGCAAAGAAGTGGTTTAACTCCTCTGCGAGCACAGCATCATGGTGTTCCAGGGCTTTTGGTTGGTAAGGTGCTGGACCCCCCGCCACACCTGTCTGTGTTGTTGTCTCTGAAGAGGTCCTCAATCTTCCTCTTGTGAGCTGCCTTGGCCTCTCTGATGCCTCCTTTAAGGATCGCCCTGGCTGCACTGTATTGCGCTTTGTCACCGGATCTGAAGGCAACATCACGATGTTTCAGCAGGACCTGGACCTCTTTAGTCATCTAGGGTTTCTGTTTGGAGTACACCCGATGACGTTGGACCACGGTGACGTTGTCAACGCAGAAGTTGATGAAAGAGACAATGGATGAAGCACCTCCATGGCTACGCTAGCATTAGCATCGGGTGGTATGTATACTGCCATTACCATGACGGTGGTAAACTGCATTTAACAGTCAGATATTCCACATCTTGGGAACAGTAGCTGTCTACCGTCGTCGCATTTCTGCACCAGTTGTCGTTGATGTAGACGCATAGCCCCCCTCCTCTGCTCTTACTGGAGTCCCCGTTCCTGTCATGGCGGTAGGCTGTGCGGCCTGCTAGCTCGATAGCCGAGTCCGGTATGGAGGGATTCAGCCAAGTCTCTGTGATTAATACGATGCAGCAGTCGCGGAAACACTTGTTGGTTGCATTGTTCAGCCTCAGTTCGTCAATCTTGTTCAAACTGGATCTGGTGTTGGAGAAGAAAAGGCTGGGGAGCGGCGGCTTGAATGGTTGTCTCCTCAGCCGCGCCGGTGGGCCACCCCTGCAGTCTTGTTTTTGCTTCCTTTGTTTTCGCTTCCTCTTGGGCTTGCCGCTGGGGAGAACCATCCACGGAGACCCCTGGGGTCTCGATATGCCCTCAGGAATTATCCTTTCACAGCGTAAACCCAAGCTTAGAAGATCCTGATGACTGTATCTGTACTGTGCCCAACATCCCGTGTTTCCAAAGAGTAGCGCACCACACCAAACATACACACAAGGAAAGAAAAGAAAAGAAAGCACCGGTCATGAAGAGCAGTGAGCCACTGCGTCTGTGCGCGCTGCCGCCATACTAGGAAGCCCTAGCCCTGATGCTACACCGAGAGCTCCACCTAGTGGCCAAATGGAAACGCAGATTTCTCAACAATCTGTCCATTTTAGTTGGAGCTTCTCTGTGCTGTACAGTGACCAAAAACCAGACAAAAGATTAACAAAATAAAAACAAAGTACACCAGTAAAATGGATAAAAAATAAAAACAAGGTAAAAACACAGAGGACCACACAACTCATGTGGTGTTAAAAGCTAGAGAGTAAAAATGCGTTTTAAGACTGGATTTAAAACCCTCCACAGAGGGCGCTGTTCTGACATGCGATAGCACAGTTAAGGGCCGACAACAGAGAACGCTCTGTCTCCCCTAGTTTTGAGCCTCGTCATGGGCTCAACAAGCTGGAGCTGACCTCTGACCTCAGAGCACGAGCTGGTTTAAAAATCTGAATGAGGTCAGAGATGTATTTTGGAGCCAGTCCATGTAGAGCTTTAAAAACAAACAGTACGATTTTCAAATTAATCCTAAAATCATCAGGAAGCCAGTGCAAAGACGCAAGAATGGGTGTAATGTGCTCATATTTTTTGGATCCTGTTAAAAGTCGTGCAGCAGAGTTCTGGACTAACTGCAACCGGGAAAGTGCCTCATGGGAGACCCCAGTGTAAAGTGCATTGCAGTAGTCCAGTCATGAAGAGATAAAAGCGTGCACGACCTGCTCAAAAATATTAAAAGATAGAAAGGGTTTAACTTTAGATAAAAGCCGCAAATGATAAAAACTCGATTTTAAAACGCCATTTATCTGTTTATCAAATTTAAAATCACTGTCTACGATCACGCCAAGGTTGCTGACTGTGGGCCTCACGTGATGCTGAGCGGGCTTGTGGTGGATCAGACAAACAGGGCCAAGAGCACAGATATTTAGTCCAAAAATAAATTATTTTTAATGTCAAGGATCCCACTGAACAAACACAGTTTTAAAAGGGCCCATAAAAGAGGTCAACAAACTAGCAACTTAGGAAAGAACTCAAATGACTGACCTAACATTACGATACAATGGGGGGGGGGGGGGGGGGGGGGGGGGGGGTTAAGACAAAAAAACCAACACAAGCAGAACAGAGAAACCCATTTCCTCCCCCATGGAGTCCAGGTAATGGTAGAACCCTTTTTGAAAGCCGCTCCATTTGGCACCATCTCTTGGCCAGGCCGGTACAGCTCCACATGAAAACTCAAACAAAGAATCAATATACACAAATAATTATAGCAAAAAATACATACAACTACAAATGAAAGTGTACACTTCACCTTCATAATAATCTTGTGTGACTGCAGTCATCACAGGGCTCCAAGTCAAGATTGGCTTTGGGTCCAAATATCATGACCTCTGTTTTTTCCTCATTAAGTTTTAAAATGTTCTGTGCCAACCAATCCTTGACGTCCCCCAGACAGTTAAGTAAGGGCGTCAGGGGGCTGCTTCCATTATTTTTAACAAAGGACATGTACAGTTGACAGTCATCTGCATAAAAATGATGTGACAAGCCATGTTTCTTAAAAATTTCAGCTAAAGGAAGCAGGTATAAAGAAAAGAGCACAGGTCCTAAAATTGAACCCTGGGGAACTCCAGAATGTAGAGGAGCAGAGGACGAGGTGGAGTCCCCCAGCCTAACTGTAAGGGACCGCCCTGACTGTTAGACCAGTTCAGGGCAGTCCCCCTAACACCCACACAATATTCAAGGCGGTTTAAAAGAGTTGTGTGATCCACTGTGTCAAAAGCAGAAGTCAAGTCTAAAAGCAGTAAAATAGCAGATTTACCAGAGTCTGTGGTTAAACAAAGATCATTAAAAACTTTAAAAGAGCAGACTGTGCTGCCTTGAAGCCTGACTGAAAAGTTTCTAAAATCCAACTTTCATCCAAAAAAGGTTGCAGCTGTGCCATTACACACTTTTCCAAAATGTTAGACACTAACAGCAGCTTGGAAATCGGTTGATAGTTGGCCAAGCATGTTGGATCACGTATGAGTGGGAGCAGTGACATGCTGGGCTAAATTCAAAGCCTCAACTAAGTTTTGAAAGTCTTTAACCATTGGCTTCAAAGGGCAACAAACATGCTTACTATTCCACTAATACATTTTACAGTATGTGAACTGCATCAGAATAATGTGAATATGTTCAAAACATATGTAGATCATTCAAACGAGAGTTCACAATACAAAGTAAATGCTTGGAAAGAAGATCTCCAGAAATGACAAATGAGGAATGGGAGGGTGCATAGGCTGCAGCTCAAAGGCTGTCAATTCACTCCAGACTAAAATTAACACAACACAAATGGTTAATGCGTACATATGTAACACCAGCGGATTTAAATATGTAGAACAGAAACACACCAGAAGTTTGTCCCCAATGTATGGAAATGAAAGGAACATCCTTCCACTGTACTTGGGAATGCAAATGTATCCAAACATTTTGGGAAGAAGTGAAAATCACTACAGAGAAAATTACTTTAAAGCAGATTCCACTGGAGCCAAAGTTTTTTTTATTAGGTATATTTCCAAAAATACACAACTACAACAAAGGTGAGAGGGCGTTTCTAAATCTCAGCTTGATTCATGCTGGAAAGACACTCACAGTCCAAGCATAACCCAATGTTCCAACAAATGCCGTCAGGGGTCCCTCTGGAAAGAATCACTTATATATTGAAAGACAAAGAAGAAGAATTAGAAAATATGGCAACATTCATACATTATGGGAAGAATATGGATCCTTTAGAATAACATGTTGATTGTTAATTTTGGATAGAATAACAGACCTCTGTTTTTACTTTCTTAATTTTAAGTATGTTAAGTTTATAAATTTCATTTTGTCTAAGGAGAGGCACGCCTGCTCTTGGGGTGGGGAGGGGGGGTGTTAAAATAAGACTGAATAAGAGAAAGCATGACCTAAACACTGTTGATAAAGTTGAAAATATGTTTTAATGGCTGTTTCAAGTGGAATCTGTTTGAGTTATATTTTTTTCTCTATTGTATTGAAAATTGAATAAAAAGAATGTGGCAAAAAACAACATATGTAGATTATTAATGTACGTCTATAAACATGTGTAAACGTGTAAACTGTAAAAATTCCAAACTGAGTGGATTGACAGAATCGTGAATGGAACCGATCCAGGCTCTGGTTCTGGAAATGACTGGTGATGCTCAGCCCTGAGGGAAATCAGAACTTTCTGATGATGTTGGCGATGATTCATCAACGCCAACATCCAGACCCGTCATAAAGATGGACGATGAGCGTGACGGCGACGCTTGAGGGTGTGTGTCACAGACATCATGGGAAAAGTAAAAATATAGAAAAGTCACACTTTATTTCAAAGTCACGTGATGTTTGACGGTCACATCCAAGTCACAGACGCAGAGGGGAGGGGCAGGAGCACGCCATCATGAGGGCGGGAGATTAAAACAGTTAACCAATCAGAGAACAGACCATAAACTGATCATGTGACCAAACAGAAAGTCAGCCAGTCCAAAGTCCGGTCAAACACAAACAGAGACACGTGAACACATCTGATCTTTTATTAAACTCAGCTCATTTAGTCATTTTATGCAGTACAAGTTGAACTAAATGATTATAGAATGAAAAATGTCCTGCAAACAGGTGAAGCAGCAACTTTAGGTGGAAAGTAGTGAGATTTTGTCAAATATAACTACAGTACTTCTTAACCTTTTGAAAGTAATTAAAGTACCTTCATCAGAGCAAAGGATTATAAAAACGGGAATTTCTACAGAGACTTTAAACACCTTTATTTACATTTCAACTAACATGCAGGTTTGCGTTGGTTTAACCCGTTCAGTACAGCCTCTTTCCTTCTCAAATGACATGTTTCCATCGTCAGATTCTCAAGATGGGAAGTCAATGTTGCTGAATTAGCTCAACACACCGTTTTAAATGTTAGTCAAACATAGAGTTCTTCATATTTGTCTGAACAAAGTCTTTGTATAAAGCTGAACATTTCAACAGCAAATGGTTGTGAGAGCTAAAGTATGAAGGAGTTCAAACGACCAAAAAACACAGACAAGTCCGAACAGGCAGGAATTCACGATTTAGCTTCACTGAAAACTAAAGCAGATGAGATTTTCTGTTCTGATCCTTTACAGCAAAAAAACCCCCAAATGCATCCTCACTTTAGACCAGACCAGACCAGACCAGACCAGACCAGACCAGACCAGACCAGACCGCCTTTATCGTTACGGCCCATATGGGCACTGGCATTACAAGCTGTTGGTCCGTCTGTGACACGCCCACATGTGGCTGATCTCCTGCTCATCTGACTGACAGCTGAGGCAACAAGTCAAATCTCATTTCTGTCAACATGGTTACAGTTGAAAGTTTTATCATTCCTCTATTTGTTCTTATCAATTCAAGAAAACAAGTAGAAATCTTCCCTAACAGCAGAAAAGTTGTTGCTTGTGATCCGAGCAGACATTGAAGTCTTTCATGTGAACAATCAAAAACAAGAAAAAGCCGTTTCAGGGGAAGCAAACATTGGCTGTGAGGAAACGTCTTTCCAGACTCCAGTGGCTGACCACCAACTCAGAGGTAATATAATGAAACAAACATAAATGCTGTGAGAACAGCAACAGAAACATAAAGGAGACTCGTGGTTTTCTTCACCAAAGAAAGGAAATGCAGCATTTGTTCCACAACACCAAAGACGGCGAGCTGCACCTCCAAAAAGAAGTCCAACAAAAGACAGGAGAAATGAGGATCTACCACGAGACGGCAGCACTCAGCCCCTCTGAACCCAAATCACTGTGGAAACCAGACGGTGGTCGACCCAGACTCTAAAGCTCCAGGAGTGGCGTCTTCACGTGGAGAAACCCTGCAGGAGTCCTGGACCTCCGCTGAGCACGCCGTTATCTCGGCCTGTGGTTGGACAGCAGGAAGTCCTTATCTTTGCACGTGAGGCAGAGTTTCAGGTTCCTCAGGGACCCCCCGGCGGTATAAAACGCCCAGACCCCCATCCCAAACAAGATCACGTAGGCGGGAACCAGAGTGGCAGTGTAGTCTGGATTCTGGAAGGTCTGCAGAAGAGGAGAAATAAAATGACGTCTTTCTATTTTCTGTTAGAATCCTGAAGAAGGAAAACGGAAACGGCCGCTCTGTAGAGCAAAGACGCCGCTCTGCAGGGCAAAGACGCCGCTCTGCAGAGCAAAGACGCCGCTCTGCAGAGCAAAGACGCCGCTCTGACCCTCTGAGGACTCACCAGGCAGGACACCAGCAGGTGGACGATGACGACCAGCCCCACCGCCCACCAGCAGCGCTTCTCACATGCGTCAAAGAAGACCACGCCCCAGAACATGTGGAGCAGGATGATGGCCATGGTCATGAACGCTGGAGGGGAACACAACCAAAAGACGTTCAGGACTCAGATGTCCACTTCCTGTACATGCGCACTGATCACAGCAGAGGCCACCCGCTCTGAGGCGGGTTCCCACGCCGGGGACAAGGAAAAGGTTCAACCAGGGGACGGGCTTCTGGCAGAAGAGGACCCGGCTCCTGACCTCCAGCAGGACGTGGGCGGTTCTTCTTAGTTCAGTGTTTACACAGCAGAACCTAGTTAGTACCAGTACTAGCTGCTCTGTTTTTCCTCAAACCGGCGGCACATTAGTTAGCTACCAGTTAGCCCATCTCGGTGTTAGCCAACCTCTGTTTGTGTTTTTCTTTTGGTATTCTCTTATTATGAACCTGTTTTTGACGGTAATGATTGCGGTGGCGTCCCTGCTACACCACTTCTGAGTCTGAAGCGGTCGCCCGCACTTACACAGTCGGTTGTAGTTGCTCGGCAACAACGACATGCCATCAGAGAAATGAGCGGAGATCACAGGAGAGGCTGAGGAGACACTGGAGCATAACTAGTCTTAGCCATTTCTAAGTGCATTCTGGGTTCTTTATCATCTGTCTGCGATGGTAACAAGGTCATTCCTCTTTGTGAGATCAATGAGGATTTTAGGCGAGGCCACTGTTAGACAGGTCAAAGTGGGCAGGGCCACATCCAGTGCAGGCCAGCTTGTACCTGAAGACAGGAAGTAGTGTTGCGAGTCTCCATGGATCCCGATGGTCCCGGGCCCGGCAGAATCAGCCAGGATGTTCACGACAGAGAAAGCCCCACTCATGAAGCCAAAGCCCAGGCCAGAAACTGGAACAAACCACAAGCAGAGCGTGTTAACCAGAGCGTTTTCCACGCAGGCACTCGCTTCGGCACCAGGAGCTCCACGTGTGACGGTCCGACCATCAGCACCGAACGGAAAGGAGGACTGGACTTCAAATCTGCTGCTTGGGTTGGTTCCCACAGAGGAGACTTGAAGTGGATTTAAGGCGGAACAATTGTTCCACAAACTCACCGTAAAGACTCATTTCCATCAGATTCTTTAACGTAAACAGCCTGACTGCTGAAATGAAGGGAAGTGCGGCCAGACTTACCGTAGGCCAGCTGTCGAATGGAGATGGGCATGGTTTCCTCCTGACTGAGAGTGAGGAGGCCTTCGTTGGCTTTCCTGCGGGACACAAACGCATCAGACTCATCCAGCACAACAACAGAACAAACCCAAGCACTGGAGAGTCCAGGCCAGGGGCTGTGGGCGGAACCAAACACCGTCTGGCAGGAATTTGGAAGTTAAGAAACAGCGAGCAGCTGATTGGAGCAAACATGACGGGCAGTGCAAACGCTGAACCACAGAGGCGGACTCTTACTTCAGTAACTTGTAGTAACCGAAGCGGAAGGTTTCCTGGAGCAGAACCGACAGAACCACGCCGAAGATGAGCAGGCCTTTCTGCTGCGCCGCACTCTCCTTGTTACTGATCTGGACCGAGATGAACCACACCAGGGAGGACAGCAGCAGCGACACCAACCAGAAGAACGCCCTTCAGGAAGGAGGACAGGACAATCAGACCCTCATTTACTCTGAATACTCAGCACTGGAACCTCCTGCTGGTTCTCCGGCTAACTTCCTGCTTGATGGATCACCTGGATCAGGTGTGTTCAGACTTACCCCATTCAACAGAGACTCAAGCTGGATCTGCTAGGAAACAGATCCCTGATCTGTAGATCATATGTTGTGGCGGGGATCACATGTTAGCCCACCAACAGAGCCCCCTTTGTGATGAGGGGGCAGAACCTCTACTGACGCGCTTTGGGCCTTTAAGGAAAGCAGGAAGGAGCTCTACAAGCATACGCCATTTACCACTGAGGCAATATTCAGGAGCCTTTGTTTTAAAAGCCACTCCAACGACAATGGTGTTCTAGTTGTTGTTAAAGGTTCTTGTGGCATTTAGCTGAAGAAAGAGGACACGCTTAAAGAAAATTAAACTTCAAAATACATTTCAGAGAATGTCTTTATTCAAATTGCTGTGAATCAGAAGCAGATGAAAACATGCTGCTGAGCTAAAGCTTGTAATTGTTACAAACAAACAGTGAGGGCCACAGTCTCCAAGCTCCGCCCCTTTCTGATCCTCCACTGTCAGACCAACAGGTCCATGAACGCCTCTGTCTTCCTGGTCTGAGCTGGAATCTGGATCAGAACTGGACGGATGGATGGATCTGATGATCACGGATGTGGTTGCACCGCCAATGTTGGGTTGGGGGTGTGAGGGGCTGTAAGCTAGCCGGAGAACGCATAAACAGATGGTGACGGGAAGTGGGGACAGGCTTACTCTCCGCCAACAGTCCCGCCCACAACTCAGAGGTGAATCTCTAAAGAGCTCCTGCCACTCTGCAGACACCATGTCCTACAAAACGAGTTTTCTTTTCTTCCTAAAAACAACATCATTAGGGCTGTACTATATTTATGTCATTATTTCTGAGCGTCCTTCAGCGTCTGACTCGTGTTCTACCTAGTCTGTGGCTCCGCCCACTGAGCAGCTCAGCATCACAGTTCTTGTTGTTGAGACTTGCACTACTAACAGAACCTTATTGGTTCAGCCACTTTCATTCTATGTTTCATTTCCTATACAGAAAAGATTTTGTTGTGAAAATTAGTATTTTTACACACCCACCCACCCACCCCCACACACACACCTAACATGGAGAACAATCAAGAACAATGTAAGTGGCGTGCACTTTGTTTTTTAGACATAATCTCTGTCTATGGATGTGTTCACATTTAAGGTATCCATTTTTTGTGGTTTACACCGTCTTTTTGCACAAGCAGATATCACGATGTGGATGTGGATACACGTACGGTTTATCGCGCAAACCTAGTTTATTTATTTATTTTAGAGGAACCGCTGTGACCCACCGAAGGTCTGCATACAAACTGCAGCCTAAAGACGATGAGGCCGTTCTGTTTTCACTCATCTTGTCTCGTGGTAGCCAGCCCAGACCAGGCCTGAGCTTCATGCAGCTTCACAGGTGAAGAACCCAACAGAACCCAACCAAAGTTCTGGTGAGAAACACTAGCAATAAAAACAACAAACAAGCCCATTCCAGCATTTCTACTGGGAATATTAGATTGATTTGAAAATATTGGACGTTTCTATGGCCTCGTCAAATTAAATGATTAGGGCTGCAACTACCTGCGATGGCTACAGAACAGTTTCTGAACATCCTCCTGTCTGATGAAGATCCAAATGCAGACGTCAGCGGGTAAAATGCAGAAACAGCCCAAACAACAGTGCAAAACCTGGGAAGAAATGATAACTTTTGATCAACTGCCAAGGCTAATACTTAACACGAAACTAAAAATATTTTTAGGGTTAAAATAATGTGGTTTGGTGAGAACAGAAAGGCCTTAACTTAACTTAATGGCGTGAGATTGTTGACAAAAGGATCTTTGCTAGCAGAACTTAACACCTCGTTTTTCGGTCTGCCAGGCTTTTGGCGAACACCAGGAGACGTTTGGACTCGAATGTGCTCTTTAACTTTGGGATTCGAACGCATAATGTCCCATAGGACGTTGAGTTTCCGAACCACCGCTGAACGAACCCGGAAGTTTGTGAAAATAGCGCTGCTATGCTAGCTAGCTGGCTGGCTAGCTGGCTGGCTAGCTGGCTGGCTGGCTCGGTCTCGTTTGTCTTCAAGAAGCCGCCGCGGCTCGAAGGGACAGACGTCACCGCAGCCACAAACACCAGTTCCATGCTCACCCTGCGATGAGGAAAATGACCCTGAGCGGCTCTCTGGCGATGGTGAACAGGAACAGAGAGATGGCCGGCCCAAAGGCGATGAAGGTGCAGCCGAAGAACACCGCCGCCGTCATCCTGCCTGTCTGCGGGGACAAACACTGGCTGCTCTGACGATGACGCCCAAACTCCGACTAGTTTGAGGAGGAAACCTGGAAAAATATCTAATGCTCTGATGTAGATAGACTATAACTGCTCCACCCGAACTCCGACCGCCGCCGCCGCGTCACGGGAGCGTCATCACGTGACTAAATGGAGTTCTTCTTCTTGGGACTTAGAAGCGGCTTTGCTCGTTTCCGCCATCTAGTGGAAACGTTCGACTAAACCAAAATGTTTTACAGGGATTACAGGGAATTACCATTAGGCAGCGGTAGGCAATCGCGTGGGGCCCCCACCTCTAGGGGCCCAGAGCTGAACACTTAAAACAATGTCTACAATACAACTTACGTCCGTCGTTATTGAACTCTGTCATAAAAATTAATTTAAAAAAACCACCCCAAATCACTGAACTGGCATAAGATTGGTCATGTGAAACTGTTTGCCCCCTCCATTCTGCATCAATGGTATATTCCAGTCAACAGAAAGTCCAGAGACTCACAAATTAGCGAGTTAGGCTACAGAGGGCGCCAATCCAAAGCTGGGAACGTTATTTATAGTCTGTACTTTTTAATTTCACAGCTGTTGGTGCACAGATAAATGATATGATCAGGAACAGAAGCACATCAAGACTGATTGGCCCCCCCACCACTCCTCCTTCACAGAGAGCGCTGTTGATTATATTTATTTGAATTGTGTTATCATCTGATGACAGCGCACTAAAGAATCGGGGGCTCAAAAACAGAAAACGCAAGAGGGAGACGGACCAGGATGGTGGGAATTCTCTAAATCAGGGGTCGGGAACCTTTTTGGCCGAGAGAGCCATAAACGCCACATATTTATAAATGTCATTTCCAGCCATTCAATAATGTAGCGTCCCTGTCCCACTGTTTGTGCTGATCTTGTTTCAGAAACATATTCAATCATTTGTTTTATGAATGCATATACAGGTTTTTGGGAGCACTTTTATTGATGGTGTTTTTAAATAAACAATTACAAAAACAACAAATACTTTTTGGACTCATCTCAGATGATGTTTGATTTAGTTCTTCATGTTTTATTGAATACAGAGATATTTTATATTAACAAGAACAGGTTTTTTTCACGAATCCGACTCCTCTTCACTGCTGTCAGAAGTCAGAGCTCCGTCTCCCCTCTGGTCACCAGCAGGATCAGTCTCCAGAGTTCTAACCTCACTTCCTGGATGCTGCACCCCTGACTCTCATTCACTCCACCAACCACAGCACACTTGAGCTCTGCACTGAGCAGTGCTCAGTCTGGAACACAACTATCCAACCAACCAACCAACCATCCAACCAACCAACCACTCAAAGGCCGCATTCACACTGCAGGTCTTGATGCCCATATCCGATTTTCCGACTGTATCTGATTTTTTTGGCCTTGGGCGCTCATGGATGAGGTAGGAGAGGAAAAGGAGGGCTGCTCGGCCGGCTTCTGGTCTCTCTCTGAGTTTGAATGAGGAAGTGTTTGCAGACGTTGTGCTGCACTAACAGGTTGATCCAAGCAAAGAAATAAACAGCTTCTAGCCTGTTCCAGAGCAACGGTGTCCCGCTTCATTAGTTACCATTTGCACCCCGACCGGGACCGGACCAGAAACAACAGCGGTTTCAGACTACGGTGTGAAGCCTGAGGCTGAAAGGTAACACGCTGATGGGCTCCAGCTGTCCTCCAACAGCAAAATCAGCACAAAAGCACCTAGGTCATTCGGGGCTTTGACCACTCACGTCCTCCTCCTGCATGTCCCACAAGCTCTAGCAAGCTTGGACTTGGCCCCCTATGGACTTGTCAATAAGCCTGGTAATTATTCAATCTGACACATGTGATACAACAGAACGGCTGCAAAAGAGCTTGGGGTGTCTCCCCAAGATGAGTCTGCTGTGGATCTAAATATTTATTTAGGTTAGGATCAGGAACTTAAAAAATAAAGTTATAAAAAAAGACAATAATAGAACAACAAAGACAAAACACTATGAACCAGGAATAAAATTACGCAGAAGAGGAGCAATATGTGGTGGAAAATGTCCAGCACGTTTTCCTCTCCAAGGTCTGCTTCTCCTCGTGCTGTTTTCATGGAGAACATAGGTGGGAGTAAACAAATTCAAAACAAAGAGAAAAGTTTATTAGGGGCTGTCGTCTAATGACCTATGTGGTGGATTCTAACTCCTGGGGCCTCATTTCTAAACCTTGCGTAGGATTTGCGTCAGAAGTGGCGTACGGATGAAACATAGGACGTGCGTACGCACAGAAATATTCGGATTTATAAACCGTGCGCACAAACGTCCTACGCATCCTTCCCTTAATAAATCACAACCAATTCTAAATGCTGCGCAGCTTTAGCGGCTTCATGACACGCCCATAGTTGCCCATAAATAGTCCGTGAAACGCCCACAAATGAATATTCATTGATAGCGAAACCACAGCAAACATCGAGAGGAAATCAAAAAAACTAAACTTCACTCAATGTGAAGTAGAAGTTATCGTTGGTGAGGTGGAAAAGAGGAGAAAAATGCTGTTTGGAGGGCACAGTGTGGGCATTACTAATGCCAAAAAGAAACGTGAGTGGCAAACAGTGACAGACGGACATCAAAGTCGGGGCAAAAAACGTCTGGCGCTGCATCGCTAGAGTGTGTCTGCCACGGGTGGGGGACAGGGGACACCGGAGCTGACCCCTCTTGATGAGAGAGTGGCGGCAATTATTGGGGAATCCCTTTTACGTGGAGTGGTGACTGAGGGGGGGGGGCAGCGGAGCGCCAGATGCACCGGGTGACACCCCCCCCAAAAGCTCCACCAGGACGGCTGGAGGAAGTGGGAACCGGCTCATAAGCCACTGGTCCTCGTTTGCCAGCAAGTCTTCTTGCTGTCTAAAGATGCGTTCACTCCCAATTCTTCCATTTGCCACATCTTCTAAGATCCAAGATCAGCCATTGTGGTCATTACGCATTGTGATGGGGCATTTTATTTCCATCCATTTAACTGCATCTGACAAGCTACAGATGTGGGTAATAATCCACGTGGAAATGGGAAATTGTTCATCAAATGTCATTTCTTGTTGCTTTCTGAATGGTTGAGACATACGCCATACATTGTTTTATCAAATATAAAACAAACTAAAGGCATATGTATGAATACCATAATTCTGTAGCTTATGAAGAAATGTTTACTATGAAAACAACTTTCCCCAGTGGACAATTAATACGTCTGTCTGTCCGTCTGTCTGTCTGTCTGTCTGTCTGTCTGTCTGTCTGTCTGTCTGTCTGTCTGTCTGTCTGTCTGTCTGTCTGTCTGTCTGTCTGTCTGATTCGCATGCATCTGGCGGCGCGTGCACACGCAGCGGCTCTATCGGCTTTATTGTTTTTAAAAGAATGTATTTTTAAGTAGTTTATTTATTCTTTTATATGCTGCTTGCACTGTGGGGTGAGAGGAAAGCAATTTCATCTGTGCTGTATGTCTTACGGATGCAGCATATTTGACAATAAAGCTGACTTTGACTTTGACTTTGACTATATCTGCTCCTCCAGACGGACACATTGAGGAGAATATCAGTTTTGTTCATTATTTCATTCTGTTAACTATATTATTTATGAGGATGAATTGCACAACATGCCAATATTGCAGAACATATTTCACTTTTCTTTTTGCAAGTAAGTGTTCATTTGAATTTCTGTTGTAATTGTCGTTTGATTTTCTTTTTGTTTGTTTCACTGCTGATCAATCAAACAAGCTGTAGGCTGTTATTGTGAGACTTGCTTTGTGAAGTCTTCATGTTATTCATGAGGCAGTATTGTCATTTTCACTTTCACGTGTTTCTTCCATCTGCAGACGGTGTCGCCGTTTCTCATTTCACCTGTTTTTGTGCGTACGCCTGGGTCAGAGCTTGATGAAGGACCGCACATTTTCCCCTCAAGTTTGCTTTTTATAAATCTCAACTATTGCGTAGAGAGTGGCGTACGCCTTCTTCTGTGCGTACGCAACGTTTATAAATGAGGCCCCAGGACAGTGTACAATTTCCAACTCCTCCTTGCTGTGGATGAGAGAACCAGATGAACAGACACACAAAACTATGAAAGGTAAAAAGGTCAATCTCTTCCTAGACAAACGATGATAACTGAAACAATAATAATTTTCCTTCAAAGAATCACTGAGACCTCTTTTCACCTCCACCTCCCTGTCTTGGCCTGGGAAGAAATCCCAGGACACTAGTGGAGTGAAACAATGTAGATTAAAACAAAGATAAGGCACAAACACATAAAACGAAAGAACTGGAAATTAAAAACATAAAAACAACAAAGAATTTTTTGTGCACCGGTAAGGTGAACAGGCGTTCTGTCCACGTTCCTGTGAAGGCAAGATTATAACGTGAAGAAATGAAACTACTTAAGGGGGACCATGTGTTCCATAAAACAAAGAAGAAAGTGTTTATCATATTCACAAAGACCCAAAAACCAAATGTCCAAACTATTTCCAGTTATAATGCTACAAAGTAGACTTTCTATGCTCCATAAACATTGAAGATTTAGTTCTGCTAAAAATGCAACTTCCTTTCTGCTAAAGTGCAAATTCCTGTTACACTTCAAAACCCAAAGTCGTACAACTGCAACAGAAGATCTTTCATTACTCGCAGGCAAGTTTCAGCAGTTGGTGCTGCTGGCAGAAAGTCATCAAAACACAACCCTCTCCTAGAGAGACTTCAAACAGTGATCCAGAATGCCAGGAGAATTTGTAACTCATCTGTACTGAATGCGAATAAATGTCTGCTATTTTCATTTAATGGAATGCAAAAGAAAACGTTTGTTCAATCATTGACAGTGAACAACACACATTATGAGGCTAAAAGTTGACAGCATATAACATAAGTCAGGAACGGGTAGGCCTAGAGTAATGGTGACGTCATTAACAGCCCTGCGATAAAGTTACCATCTGCTTTCAAAATTAGTCTAAAATGATGACACTAAACGAATGTGAATGCTACACCAGAGTTCCACAAACCAGTTAAAGTTCCATCCATCACTCCATCTGCATACGTCACCCTGGGGTACTGAGATCTAAAAAGTCGTGCTCCTGCAGTTACCAGAATCACCACTGGGGGGAGAGTGAAGTCTGAACCAACATAAGTGAACCTGTGGACCATGAAGCATCAGAGAGCGTGTTTAACAGCACCTCTGCATCTTCATGATCTGTCTTCTGTCTGCTGCGATGTTTGACAATGCAGAAATGGTCCAGAACTCAGGAATTTGTCGTTGGATGAACGGTAAACCTGTACAATTTTATTGAGGGAGGAAAGTGAACACCTGAAAAAACACAATTCTACCAGTGTGTTGTTAATGTCCTGCTTAGTCTAATCCTATGTGAGATACAGCTGTGTCTGACAGCTAGTATCATTGCATTTGTGAGTGTATGAATGCACAATAAGCCGCTCGCCCTCGGGGCTAAAATATGTCAGTGTAGGTCAAATGCCACGTGTGGTCCTCTACCTGCTGAAATACTTCTTACTGTTAATCCTGCTCTCTGTCATAATGGAGTGTACAGGTCAGACCATTCGGAGGCTTCAAACACAGGAGTCCAGGCTTCAAACCTGAAGTTAACGAAACCACCTGGCGTTTCAGGGCCCTCTGGTTGTCTGCAGTGGGTTTGGCTGTGGTGTGCGGCATGGCATCCAGTCTGCTGGCTCCTGTTTTGACAAGACTGTCCCGTCCCAACAGATTCACAGGCGTGTGTGGTGAATGCACGCATGAATGTTCCACCATCTGGTCAAAAGTCAGTCGGATGGTCTTTTGCAGGTTTTGAGGAGTCATTTGTTCATTTGTCAGAGCAGATGAAAAGACAATGGCTCCTGCATCATCAAGTGGTATTGTCCGACTTGCCCTGTGGTCCTCGCCACGGTGGAGGAGGGGCTTGGAGTGGTCATGGGTACTGTTCATTTTTCCTCCAGACCCTCTGCCTCTTGGTCTTTGCAGTCTGCTGTTGGGCACCTCGTTGTGGGCTGTCACATGTCCAAGGGTTCAGAGCGCCATAGATGCCGTTTCCAACTGCTGTTAGGGTCTCCTGGGTGGCCTGCTGCTCCCAGGATTTTCCACCCATCTTCCTGATTTGGCCTCCGAATGGCTGAGCATGACACGTCATTACTGCTGTCTCTGAGGGCATCAAAAGTCAAAATTCATGTTAGTATCCTTTTCTTTTTTAAAACACCTTTTATCCTGTGTGAATTCTTTCAGCAGTGTAAAGAATTGTTTTTCTTCAGTTGTTCAACCTCCCCCCCTTTCTCCTGTCCTGTTACTCCAAATGTGCTCTGGGGGTCAGTCACTGCTGACTCGGCCCCCTCCTGTGAAGGTAGAGAGCTGCGGGGGATGGATAAACTTCTGTGCCTTTTGTCACTCACCCAGGAAGCAGAGGGGGTTCTGCATGTACATTTATGAGGGTTTGGGGGGGTCTGCTTTTTCTCTCCCATCTACTGCTTGAGACAAAGATTTTGAAAATGTATTCGTGTTCAGTTTTCACTGTCGCCAACCCCATGGGTGCAAATCAGTTAATCAATCCCTTTTAAATCAAGAAGCAAAGACTAATTGTTTTGACTTACCATTAAGGACTTGCTGTCCTACAAAAAATGTGAAAAGTGCTAAAAGCAACAAAATCTCACAATCCAAACCTTTCCTTAAAGCTGCAGAACATACAAGTGCTAAAATGTAGTAACATCTTTATCTTTCAAAGTTAAATGCAAACCAAAACTAGCTGCTATTATACTGGAATGGTGAAGTCTGCATTACTAATTACTAAGTACCACAGTTTATACTGTGGCTTCTGATCGTAAAGAATTCAACAAGGTGTGAATTTTCTGGCACACAAAGGGCCCTTTGACTTACAACACTATTCACAACCCACAGATTCTGTATCTTCCTCCATGCCACAGATGAGAAAATTAAAACACTTCTCTTACACCGTCATGCAAGGCCCTTTTTAAAAAGAAAAAACAAAAACAAAACCTTTTTTTGTTCAATGCCGTTGCAGAGCTCAGAATAATTGTTAGCAGCCATTCCTGAATCCATTACTTATTCAAACTCCATGATCCTCAAAGCTCTCCTCATTTCTCTCTCCATCAAAGTCACACCCAGTCTCCATCTTAACGCCTGCAACAAAGCCCTGCTCAGAAAACTCCTCTCCCGGTGTGACTCCCTCATCCTCCTGTAAGATGTGACTTTCAGAGGAAAACAACAGTTCTGGTCCTATTTAGAGTTAACAGAAATGACACTTTATCAACAGATCATCATTCATCATAGCAACATCATATTTTCTGCACTTTCCTGAGACCTTCCATCCTCTTGCCTCTTGTCTCCTTCCAACAATCTCTTCCTCTCACCAACAAATCCACTTTCTGGTTCTGTTCTTACTTGCCTCTCTGCTGCCTCTTTCTGATTTTTACAAACAGGTCTGCTGTGTTCACAGATCCCTACACCACTTTCCATGCACGCCATTTTCCTTCTTTCACTGCCTTTCCATTACATTTCTTGTCTCTACACTTTCCACATCCTAAACCCACACTTTTCCCTTTCTTTACTCTGTCCTTTTTCTATTCTCTGCTATTTCTGATAATTTTCAAATACTCTGGATTATGATTCAAACAAACAAAACCGCCAGTCATTCGTTCTCATTCACACATTTACTCCACAACAATCCAAAGTAATATGGGAAATAATAAAACAAACAGACAAACTAAATCAAACATTGTAAACATCGTAGCGATTCTTTTTAAGGAAGTCCGGATCTAAACCACCAAATAGGCATAAGAAATGTCAATAATACTTCTTTGGACAAAGCTGAACTAACTCACAGTAATTATGAAATACAAACAAGTTAGAGACGCGTATTCAAAATGAGAAAACCGAAAAAATTTCAGAATTATTTTTCACAGAATTTAATTGTACTGGTACTACCTTAAAAATCGTTTTCGTCGAACCAAAAGCCCACCGAAATTTGTTTTGATCGAAGTCTTACAACCGAGGTCATGACCATGCCCAATAAGACAATCCCCGCGATGATTGTACCGCAAATTAGGTCCAAAATTCTCCAGATTTGTTCGTGAAAGTTCAGCGCCGGTCCGCCATGTTGGTCGCTAGGAACGCCGACTCGCTAACCACGTGGTACGAACAAAGCAAATCATAGCCGTCAACGGCATTTTGGTTTCTAAGGCCCCGTCACGCTGACCACGTGGTACACACAAAACCAACCCAGAGCCGTGGACACATTCGAAAACGACTAAACCGTCCCGTCATTGGTTCATTCGACGTGACCAAGATGGCAGCGGCCATGGAGAAAACAATACACAAGGAAATGTGGAAATAAAGTTAAAATTCACCGCTTTCAAACACTTTTTCATCCCATTCTCTCCAAAATCATACATTTCATTCCATTCATCCACATTCAAGTCATTTGCACCACTTTTGTCAAGTCGTCTGTCTGCAGCGTCGAGTCTGTCGTCCAAACAAAATGCACCGGGGTCCCCATAGTTATTTTGAATCCTTCTGTGGTTTCTCTCCGCAGTAAAAAGTGCGAAAAGGACGCCGCCTTTTACTGGTTCTTCCGAAGATCCTAACGCGCAAAAATTGGTTCCTAATTCTAACCTGTTTTTATGTCTTTGAGACAACGTAGGTCAAACAGACGCAAACCTACGAAGTTATTTAACCAAACCCTGTTTTTTATACGGATCCTGCCGCAGAGGCTCAACAGACGCAAACCTACCGAATTTATGAACGCCTTTTGTTCAGGCGACGGTAAAACCATACTCTCTATTTCCTTCTGCTCAGGCGCACCTCATGCCGTAGCTTAAATCATCAACTCTTTTACAGCTTACGCGCACCGACATGCCCGCAGCGTAATAACCAATTCTCCGTATTTTGACCGTTCTTCGTCCAGGGATACGGATGAACCACAAAGCAATTTTGGTGCGCTATCCCGCCCACACACTCTACTTCCCCCCAATTTGAGTTATTCAGTAGTTGAATAACGTAATCAATACGCAGAATTTAGGCTCTGGCTTACCGTCTGTGGGAGGCCTAGAGGAAAGTGGAATCGTGGGAGGAAAGTGCACCGACTTTTTGCCAAAAGTCTCAGAGATCTCGTCAAACATCCTCAATAATTCGGATCCAAAATCTGCCGGCTTCCTGCCGTCACTTATCACATCGGGGTCACCAAGATGAAGGAGAAAATATCTAGTCGCTTTTGTAGATATTTTCTTTTGCGTGTTCAAAAAGTTGAAAACAAGAAAACCACGGATTCGTTCGGATAGAAGATAAACAAAATTTATTTCCCTAACAATATTTCTAAAGCATAGTAAAACACCCAAAATTATAACGAGCGCCCGGGTTCTCTAGAATTTCCACAGAGATGGCAACGCACCAGTTCACAGTGACTTAGCTCGCCAGTCTGTTCAGAGAGAGAGAACACAGAGCATCCCCCTGATCAGCGGTTTTGATGCGTGGCTGCAGCCCCCTCCTTCAGAAAGGAACATGGCCGCTTCACTCCTCCTCCTGCACGCGTAGATTGGCTGGCCGAAAGGTCCGGTCACTTCCTTCAGTCCATATTTGGAATCCCAGCCTCTTTGCTCACGCATGAAAGTTCCAGGGGGGTTACTATGGCAGACGGACGTGTCCGACCCCCAACTGTGTCCCCATGGGAGTTCAGCACCCGTCCGGAACCTTCTCCACAGGCGTCAGTCTCAATCCTTTGGTCTCCACATGTGAATCTGCATTTTTAGAGGGTCCCATGAAATGTTAATTTATGATCCATTGTCAGGCTGCAGCCAGCCTTCAACTGGCCTTAGAAACATCCAGGTGTCTTTGCAGGGGGGGTGAGTTCTGGAGCTTACAGTGAAAAGAGACAGGATGTCCCTTTGAAATTCAAAGTCCGGGTACCACACACACTTAAATCTGAAAACAATCTTCACTGAAATAAAAGATAAGACAGAAAAACCTAAGAGAAAATATAACCATAAAAAAATATAAATTCCTTCAACCTTAATAAGTCATGTGATCTCAGGTGGTGTCCTGAGTTGATGTCACTGACGTACGACTCACATTTACTGGGGAATATCCGATTTGTCTGCTTACATGGCACACGCTAATGCACGGATCTGATTCATATCCGATTTATTTCCACATATGAAGGAGGCCTGAATCCGATCTGAGAAAATCGGAATCCATGCGCTTTTGTCCTGCTTACACGTTCACCAGTCATATCCGATCTGTGCTAAATGAGAGGAAAAAATCGGAATTGGGTCACTTAAACCGTGCAGTGGAAATGTGGCCCAAGTTCCATTGTTGATTTATCTGTCCAAAATTTCAATAACAAGCTCAAATCAATTTGTATTTGTATTTATTTATTTAAGGGACAATGCATACAACAAACAGTGTAGAGTGCTTTAAAACAGTGGTCCCCACCCCCGGGCTACGGACCGGTACCAAATGACCCACGGACCGGTACCGGTCCGTGGGTCATTTGGAAAGACCCACGGAAAGAATAAATAACTTAAATTACTTCCGTTTCATTTATTTCGGAATCTGACAGAAGTTTTATTTTGAAAAATCGCCCCATTCTCTGTTCCATCAGTCTATTCAGGGGGGCTCATTACGACGATCGCGATCAACCGGTAGATCTTCAAGACATGACGGTAGATCACAGGCGGCATAGATAAATAAAAATAAAAAATGTACTTCTAAACAATCCACCAGCCAATCAAAATCCTCACCGAGAATTCTGGACTAGATTGACATGCAGAACGGCCAATCGGACATCTTCTACGTCACTGCATATGTGTGTTTAAACACACTGACCGCAAATTCTGTCTGTCATCAGAAAGTCGTTTTCTGACAGCAGCACGTCAAGTTCCCGGCAGAAAACCACTCTGGACAACCGGAGTGTTTATTGAAGCCCCCCGTCTGTCCTCCTGCTACCAGCTTTACGGTTCTCACCCGATAAATACGAACTCATTAAAGAAGCGGGGTTTTTCCCGTGGCTGCGCTTCGTACGGAGCCAGCAGCCCCTGAAATGCCATGCTGCCCACATAACACGGTTTACAACAGAGCCTGACATACGATAGTCACTGCTTTCTGTCTGTAATAAAACGCCTCATATGTTAATACTAAAGTATCTTTGTGTAATCTTACTGTGTAGTTTTTAATCATCACTAAACAACAATGTACAAAAACATGGAACTAATAAACAAATATTTACTAATAGTATATATATATATATAGAGAGAGAGAGAGAGAATAGAGTAGAATGCCTTTATTGTCACTGTACACATGTACAATTTGCATCACACACACATGCAGTGAAATTAAAGCCGCTCACTATTCAGTGCAAACATGCAAGAGAGAAGTAAACTCGCAAAATAATATAATAATAATATAAAATAATTTCACAAAATGAGAAGCACAATTTACAAAGTACAATCTACAAAAGAACAAAATGTACAATAGAAATTTCTGCAGAGAGGTAGTTATAACAAACACAAAAAAACCTGCTATGTCCATGATGGCAGAGATATATTACACTTAATGTATTGCACATGATGAGATGGTGTTGACATGATGAGATGCGCCTAGTGAAACAGGGGCACATAGGGGTGGAGCTGTCAGTGCATGCGAGAGTTCAGGATGGTCATGGCTTTGGGGAAGAAACTGTTTTTTAGGCGGTTTGTTCTTGATCTGATGCACCTGTAGCGCCTTCCTGAGGGCAACAGGTCAAACAGTCCAGAACCAGGGTGGGAACAGTCTTTGGTGATCTTCCCCGCTCTGCTCAGACAGCAGGAGGAGTAGATGTCTGACAGGGAGGGGAGGGGGGAGCCGATGATCCTCTGAGCTGCTATGACTATCCTCTGCAGTCTCTCCCTGTCCGCCGTGGTGCAGCGGCCGTACCACACCGTGATGTAGTACGTCAGCAGGCTTTCAATGGACGTATGGTAGAAGGTTGTCAGCAGGCTGGGGTCCAGAATTGTTCTTCCTGAGGACCCGCAGAAAGTGGAGTCTCTGCTGGGCCTTTTTGATGACCTCTGTGATGTTTTCTGTTGTTGGACAATACGACACCCAGAAACCGGAAGGTGTGGACCCTCTCCACATGCTCTCCGTTGATGTAGAGGGGAGCTGGGTCGGTGCTGTGCCTCCTGAAGTCCACGATGATTTCATTGGTTTTCTTGGTGTTCAGAGCTAAGTTGTTGTCTGAACACCAAGCTGCCAGCTTCAGGACCCCCTCCCTGTAGGCTGCCTGGTCTCCCTTTGAGATATATATATAGATCCTCCATCATCCTAGTAAAGCTACAATAATCATCCGCCTATATTTGAAAGACCGGTCCGTGAAAGTATGTGTGACGTCATACCGGTCCGTGGCATGAAGAAGGTTGGGGGCCACTGCTCTAAAAGTAATGAGACACTGTAAATATGCAGGATTGTAGCCTAGGCTAATTTCTAGGGATGGGAATAGAAGCCCCATGAAGCATCATTGGGGTTCATGTAATTGTGCCGGATAAATGAACCACCCATTCAGGGCTTTGAAACCACACAGAACAGCGGCATCTGGTGGTGGACTGGACGTATCTCATATGCTTCAACTAAGCTGCTTGTAACACTTCAATGTGGAAATGATGATGAAAAAACGTAAAACTAAACAATGTTGTTAATGATGATTAGAAAAAAACAATGTAAAACAACGTAAAACAACATAAAACAACACCACATGAAGAAAATAAATGCAAAGAAAAAAAAGAAATTTGTAAAATGCTGGTCTTGAACCCAGGACGCAAATCCCACCGACTGTTCCACTGAGCTATCTCTGCTGATACCAATTTATCATGCCATGATAGATTTACTGAAGTAGTTTAATACACAATGTTCATAGTTTAGTGTTTTATTAGGAGAAATCGAGTAGAAATGATCCTGAGCCACAGTAGGTTTTTTACCAGGAGTCATGGTGAAGTGCAATGAACTGATGCTGATTCTGATACAGGGGAAACAATAGAACTGGTCAGGAAACGTTCAGGATTCATTTAGTATTTACAGAGAATAGAGCCCAACTGTTCAAAACACAAGTGACATCTGAACCGTGGTTCCACCAAACGAAGCATTTGGTGCGTCACACGTCATCAACCACGTGATCTGCACTAGTTGACACACGACCTGAAACATTGTGCTGAAACACTGTTTCATGAAGGTGAAACGCACCGAAGCGTCGGGTTAAACAGCCCAAAAAAAATGAAATTTTAGTTATTGGTCCAGAAGCCAAGAGAGAGAAACAGTTTCTGAAGCTACAGGAACTTTCCTTAAGTCATTCAGAAACAGTCAGAAACCTGGGTGTTATCTTTGACTCTAAGCTGACTTTTATCCCACATATAAAACAGGTGGTTAAAACTGGTTTTTATCATCTAAAAAATCTGGCTAGAGTCCGCCCACTACTCTCTCTTGCCAATATGGAGATGCTAATGCATGCTTTTATCATGAGTAAAGTTGATTACTGTAACGCCCTGCTTGCTGGTCTTCCAAAAACCAACATTAGGAACCTTCAGCTTCTCCAGAACTCTGCTGCACGAGTTCTTACAAAGACCAGGAGGCGGGCTCACATCACCCCAATTTTAAAATCCCTGCACTGGCTCCCCATATGCTTCAGGATTGATTTTAAGATACTTTTAACCGTTTTTAAATGTCTTAACGGTCCTGCGCCTTCTTATCTATCAGATCTTTTAGTAAGATATGAACCCTCGCGGACCCTGAGATCCTCTGGCTCTGGTCTGTTAACTATTCAACCAGTAAAAACTAAAATCTATGGAGAGGCTGCGTTTCAGCACTATGGCCCCCGTTTATGGAACAGTCTGCCAGAGGACCTGAGAGCCGCAGAGAGCATTAATGCTTTTAAGAAAAGGCTCAAGACCCATCCTTTTAACCTGGCCTTTAGCTAATTTTTTACTACTTTTATTTATTTATTCAGTTATTTATTTATATGTTTTTTGTATTTTTATTTTATTTATTTATCCATTTTATCTTGTTTTATGAACTTGAACCTGATTTTTAACGTGTTATTTTAATTTACCTTATTTCAATGTTTTATCGTTTTTTATCAATATGTTTACTTTTTGATTCTCATTTTATTTATTTTATTTCCGGTGCTTCCTCAGCTGGAACCCCTCCCTCTGGGTCGGCTGCTGTTCAGCCACTGCGGCTCTGGGTGGGGACCTGCATCACCGCTTAGCTGTGGTGGAGCGGTCCCCGCCTTCGATGCTGCATTTGGCTGTCTATGCGGCTGTTCACAGGGGGGGGGGGGGGGGGGATTCCAGATACTAGCGTTTCCAGCATCATGTTTTTGTGCTCAGCCTATTTTTCATTGTCATTTCCCATCAGTTAGAGGGTGGGAGGTGTGAAAGGTGTGGGGGCCTAGGTACGGGGAGGGGGGCCCTGTTAATTATTTATTTATTTTTTAATGCTTGCTTGTTTTTATATTTTGTTGTTTTAATGTAAAGCACTTTGTGTTATATTTTTATATGAAAAGTGCTTTATAAATAAAGTTTGATTTGATCTGATCCCTACAATTTCCATCCTCTGTCCCGTTCTGACCGTGGCCAGCCACCTAGAGACTATAGATAACATAAAATGAGTAAAAAAGTACATCACTAATGTAAAATTGCATTAAATAAAATGACATGAAATTAACATAACTCAGAAAACCTTTTTAAACAGTTTCAAATACATAGTTCCCCAAAGTATACATCAACAAAATCACCAAAATCAGAACAATACTATGACAACTGTGCTCACTTTTTTCATCCCCCAATGACTTATTTTGACTTTTGTCCCTAAAGTTTGCTGTGAGTGCAAGTTAGGTTTTCTAGCAGCCATGATCTTTATTGTTTTGAGAACGATGGAAGTGTGGAGGGCTCTCCAATGCTTTCTGGGATTGTGTTCCGGGTTTGAGAGGCTGGAAAGGTAGAAAACAGTCTGTCCCAAAGCTGCTTTTTCTGGAAGGAATGATGCAGTCGGCTCTTGAACTTGCTCTGGTGCTTCTGTTTTGTCTTTTTAATGGACAAAGTCGTTCCTTTAAATATAAAAACAGTCAAAGCCAAAGCACCTCCTCCTTGGAGAACAGAGGAAACCAAGAGACTTAAGAAAATCTGAAGGGTTGCAGAACGAAAAACTAACAATTCATTACCAAATCTTTAAGGAAAAAACCAACAATACAAGAAATGTATTAAACGTGCAAAGCAGGAATACTATTCAAAATTAACTCTAATCCAAAGATTCTTTTTTCTACCATTGACCGACTAATCAATCCAATCTCTGTCATAGTTCTGCAAGACTTAGCAGACCCAAATGCTGAAACCTGGAAGAAAACTCAGAGAGTCATCAGGTAAGTTTGACAGATTTAATTCACAGCCAGTGAATATGAGGTCCAGAGAGAGAGATGAATCTTGATGCGGAAGGCGAGGCAGGCTGGGGGGGGTTCGGCAGCAGAAACCAGAGTATTTCGCTTGAGCAGGACTCCAGGGTCGGACGAGGAGCATGAGCAGAGGACTGCGACCAGAGGAGCACCCGTGGATCATTCCTGTAGGTAAGTAGCAGAGAGGGGAATTAGCGTGGTGACGAGGACGAGGACGAGGACGAGGACGAGGACGAGGACGAGGACGAGGACGAGGACGAGGACGAGGACGAGGACGAGGACGAGGACGAGGACGAGGACGAGGACGAGGACGAGGACGAGGACGAGGACGAGGACATGAGTCGCCCAGACTAAGCACCGTAGAGGAGCAACGAACTGGCGCTGAATGCTGGTCCTGGACCTCCTTAAGAATGCTGCATGCTGATGAGGTGAGTGGAACCAGCTGGTCGCGTCCAGAGCAGAGCGGAGGGGGGGGGGGGGGGGGGTAGCTGACAGAGGCACCATGACACTCTTCCAGCCCATGTTCTGTTAAAATGTGAAGAGTTTGCAGTCCACTTCACTGATAAGATCAATAATATTAGATTTAATATCACCCAACAACCACCAACAGTTCAGTTTGTTGCATTCTGTTTGCCTTTTAAGAACACACTAGAGAGTTTTGCTTTGATTGATGCTACAAAGCTACGTAAAGTGATTTCCCAACTTAAAAGTGAAACCTGTTCTCTGGATCCCATCCCCACCTCTCTTTTTAAGTTGGTTGTTCATCCTGTGAGGAGGAGCTCCTGAACATCGTTAACCGCTCTCTTCAGACTGGGATCTTCACCGCATCCTTAAAGACTGCGATGGTGAGACCCACTCTGAAGAAGAGCAGTTTAGATGAATCTAGATAATTACCGACCAGTGTCAAACCTGCCATTTTTAAGTAAGATTTTAGAAAACCTAGTTTTCATTCAACTAAATGATTTTATTAATAAAAATAATATTGTAGAAACATTTCAGTCTGGTTTTAGATCACATCACTCCACAGAGACGGCGCTGGTCAAGGTTATAAATGATCTCAGGTCCAATTCTGATGAAAAGAAAACATCAGTTTTAGTATTGCTGGACCTGAGTGCAGCCTTCCACACAGTTGACCACTCCATTCTTCTAAACAGACTGCATGACATGGTTGGAATCACTGGAACGGTGTTCAGATGGTTTGAATCCTACCTACCAGGAAGAGATGTTATCGTCAGTGTAAATGATGCATCATTTGGGAGGCACGGACTGACATGTGGTGTGCCACGAGGTTCAGTCCTTGGCCCCACACTTTTTAACCTTTACATGCTACCGCTTGGTGATGTCATCAGGAGACATGGCATAAACTTTCATAGTTACGCTGATGACACCCAGTTATATGTGGCGGTGTCTCCTGATGACATGGGACCCATTGAGGACCTTTTAAGTTGTGTTTTAGATATTGAAACATGGATGGGAGAGACCTTTAAGCTCAATCAAGACAAAACTGACATTTTAGTTGTTGGTCTTGAAGCTGAGAGAGAAAGGGTCCAATCCTATTTATCCACTTTTAATCTGAATGTGTGTGTGATGGCAGCATACCCTGCCACACCCACAAACAAAATGGTGGTAACCTCCCCTCAGCATTGCACACTTTCTTTTTAATTTTATTATTTCAGATTCATTATTCTTAAATAAATGCACACATTTCTTTGCGTTAAAATATACATTTATTATCTATTTTCAATAATTATTTGTAGCACATGCACATTTGTTTAGTTTATTTACTTTGGGTTTGTGTAATTAATGTCACCTGTTTTTGAGTTGCCAGTGCTGAGGGTGCTACTGGTCGCTACGGGCGTGGCTGAGGTTCTGCTCCTGGAGCTGGGCTGTGAGGACTGGCAAAGGAGGAGGTCAAGTCTTCAAAGCCTTTAAGTACTCCAGTCAGGCGCCATCGACAGAAGCCTCCAGGGGAGAAAGCATGGACTTATTTAATGTTTATTTGCTTTGCTTCTGTTGGTCATTATTCATTTTGTTCCACTTTTGATGATTTTTCTCTTTCACTAGGAGACCAAGTTTTGTGTTTAGTCTTGTCTTTATAGTCTTTGTTTAATGTCTTTCGTAGTTATGTTAGACCCCCCCCGTGTTTCTAAGGTGGTCTGATCAGCCACTATATATGTTCCCCTGTTGTGTCTTTGGTTAGGTCAGTTTGTTTCTGTTACTTGGTCTGTTCAGTTGGTTAAGTTAATGTTATTGCCTTAGTTAATTATGTTTCTGTTGACCTCTTTTAAGGACCCAGTTTGTTTATCTTTTTACATTTTTTGAGAAAATTAAAACTTTCATTTTTTGATGAACGTCTGTTGTCTTCTCTGGCCGCTCGATCCCTCACAGTGTGCAATAAAGTAAAAAACCTCGGTGGGATGTTAGATGCAGATCTTAACTTTGAAGCACATGCAAACCAAGTTACAAAGACTGCATTTTATCATCTTAGAATGCCAGAGTGAGACCCTTTCTCTCACACGCCAGTGCTGAAATATGAATCCATGCTTTTATAACATCTAGGATGTCATGGTTTATTGAAACTTGACAGACCCAGATGCTGGAACCCAGAAGAAAACCGAGGAGGCAAGAGGTAAGTATGAGATATTTAATATCAGGTAGGTAATTAAGTTCATAGGTTTGTAAGGTTGAATCCGAAGGAAGGAGCCCGAATCCTTGACTTGAAGGTGTGGCGTGGCTGGAGGGTTGCGGCAGAAGCTTTCCAGAACAGCAAGGCAGATGCAGGCAGCGAGGCATGAAACCAGGAGTGACTTCGGTGACCAGGTGAGTACCCGTGGACGAGTAATCCTGTAGGCGAGGCGTAGGTAGGTTAGTGAAAGGCAGATAAACATGGACCAAGATACTAGAGTCGACCAGACTATGCACCGTTGAGGAACAACGGACTGGCATCGGATACTGGCACTGGATCTCCTTAAGAAGCAGCGGCTTGATGAGGTGAGTGAAGTCAGCTGGTCACGTCAGCAGAGAAGGGAGGGGGGAGGAGACTGACAGAGGCACCATGACATAGGAGAGATTCTTGTGATGCTCTTCTTTCTGGTGGTGAGAGAATACTATCAACCGGCTGTAGCTTGTTCAAAATTCGGCTGCACGCCTTTTTTTTTGGGCCACATTCTTTTTATTACATTTTCAAAGCCATAAAAATCAAAATTCTGAAACACAATTTACAATTTTTAATTTCGCTCAAGTCAGCCATTACAAAAATCCCAACAACAGTATTTAGGGAATGCTTTCTCTCATTGGCTGCACGCCTTTTAACTAGAACCAGAAAGGAACACATGACTCCAATCTTGAAGTCTTTGCTCCCAGTCAGCTTTAGGATCCATTTTAAGGTTCTTTTATTAGTTTATAAAATGGATCAGATTTCCTTTTAGTCTCTGACCCTCCCAGAGCCCTCAGGTCCACAGGGGCAGGTCTGCTGGCGGTCCCAGAGGTCAGAACTAAAACCCACGGCGAGGCCTCCTGTCAGCGCCGTGGGCCTCGCCGTGGACCAGCCTGAGGACGTGAGGGCTTCAGCCACTGAGGAGGATTTTAAGAGAAAACTTCAAACACATCTTTTTAGTAAAGCTTTTACAAAGTTTTTACCTGTCCATGTTTTTTTTTATTTCATAAAATTTTAACAACAAGTTTTATTTGATTTGATTTTAATGGTGGGATTTGTATGTGTTGGTTTTTTGTGTGTTTTATTAATTCATTTCTTTGTATTACTATTTGTATTATTTTTACTATGTTTATTATTTTAACTACTATATTTTTATTTTTTATTCTTTCTCTGGGAAGTACTTTGAGATGCTCTGGAGCATGAAAAGTGTTGTATAAATAAAGTTGAATTTGAATTCAATGTGGAGTATAGTTTGTGTCACTCTGCATTCATTAGCCAGTGTTATATCTGGACCTGATCTTTGACCATCTTGTCTCTCCTCTGATGATCTCATGTCTGTTATCGACTCCTGTCTGTCTGACCCTGATTTAGTTTTGTGGACTAAACCTGCTGATTTGGATCCAGCAGTCTGTTCTTGTGACAGTTACGTTTCACTAAAACCTTTGCTTTCATTATATCTCACTTTCATTCAGAAATAGTAAAAATACAAGAACAATTTCCACTTTTTTGTTCATGATTGGCCAATAAGTTAAACTTATATATACTATAGAAGTATTTTTGTGTTTTTTTTCACTTTCCGATTTTTCTTCTTAATATTTGAGTAAAACATCAGTTATTGCTAGTAAAGGTCAACAGGAATCCATTATTTCATGTTTTTCTCTGACTGCAAACATGGTGGATGTCAGTTCATTAATTAGGAAGTAATAAATAATGAACGATTAATTACTGCTAAGTAATCACTGATAAATATTTTGGGTGTTTTTTGTTGGTCTGGTGGTCTCTAGATGACTTTTAGGCTGGAAAACCGGGACTCTATCTAGCAACACTGGCAGAGATTAAACGAGGATTCAAAGCTATTCTTAAAAAGACCCCAGAGGCTGTGAAAAGAGGAAAAGGCAAAGAGAAAGTTTGTGGTTAAACTTCCAAAAGTGCTGGAGGATGAAATGGGAAAAACAAGAACAGAAGAAAAAAAATCTGTTTCTTTAGTGAAAGCCGTCAAAGCGTCACTTTTTAAAAAACGCCTCGGGTTCACTTTTTTGGTTTGACGCGCTGCATCAAAATCTATTCGACCAATGAGAATGGCGCTTTTGCACACGTGTGTGGAGCTTCTGAAGTTACAGTAAAACACAACTTGGGGGCGCTCAAACACAACACTGCCTTTCTGAGTACACATACCAGCAAAGAAGATAGACGCCAAGTAGCGGCTACACTGCCGCAAAGAAATAATGACGGACATTCTAAAATATCCCCGAAAACGCTCATGATACATTTTCAGGTCTTGTACCAGTCGATAAAACTCACCATGTTCTTCTCTTCTCGTAACTATGGGATGTACCCAAAATCGGCGTCTTTTCCGGCGTCTTTCATCATCAACAGAACAATAATTTCTTCATCATTGGAACTGGAGCTGGAGCTACTGGTGCTTGAAATATTCATGTTTTCTTTGTTTGATTCTGACAAGCGCGTAAATACTGGCTCTCTTCTTCTGAGTGAAAACCACCTTGTGTACAGGAGTATTTCTGTTTGACATTAAGCGCCATCTAATGTCAGGGAATGAAATTGCATGTTCAGTCGGCTCATCGTCAGCGAAAATCACCTGGGTGTGAACGCAAAAGACGTGGCGAAAAACGCTGGCGAATAACGCCAGGCGAATATTCGTCCCGGTGTGTACGGGCCTTTACACTGGTCAGCTCTCTCTTTGCTGCCTGTGATGGTTCTGCTTCTCCCCCCACATCCTGTGATCTTCTTCATTCCAGACCACACCGCTCTCATGTTGTCCTGCTGGAGTTTGGATTCCAGCTTCCTTCTGTAGGAATCTCTCCCATTCCTCAGCTGGTCCCTCAGCTGGTGCTGCACCCTCTTCAGCTCCTCCCGGTCTCCAGACCTGAAGGCTGTCTTCTTCCTGTTCAGGAGGTTCTTCAGGTCACTGCTGATCCAGGGCTTGTTGTTGGGGAAGCATCGAACAGTTCGAGTGGGCACAACCGACTCCTCACAGAACTTAATATAATCCGTAATCCAGTCCATCATGCTGTCAATGTTCTCCCCATGAGGCGTGCAGAGAGCGTCCCAGTCTGTGGACCCCAGACAGTCCTGCAGGGCCTGCTCCGTTTCTGGGGTCCACCTCCTCACAGCCCCTTTTGTGCGCACGTTCCCGCAGGGTAACAGGGACATAGTTCAGGATAAGGTGAACCAGGTTATGGTCAGACCTGCCGGGGGGGGGGGCCTGTAGCTCTGTATGCATTCTTTGCATTTGCATACAGCAGATCCAGAGTTTTATATTCCCGGGTGGGACAGTTCACCACTTATTGAGTGAAGTCCCCAAGCGGTCTGTCCATGTTGATGTGGTTGAAGTCTCCAGTGATGATGCAGAAGGAGTGAGGCTGCTGTGTCTGCAGGCGGGAAACGGTGGTAGTGATGACGTCAGCGGCGGCCTCAGCATCGGCGGATGGAGGAACATAAACATTCACCGCCAAAACCGATGTAAACTCCCTCGGCAGATAATGAGGCCGGAGTCCCACCGCCAGCAGCTCCACATGCGGCGTGCAGAGTCGCTCCTTCACGCAGACGTGTCCGGGGTTAGGGTACATAAATAAATCAAAATTCATCTAAGTACCTTTGAAAAAACTCTTCTGTACATTTCCTCACGTAAAGACAAACTAAATTTTTTAATCTGATAAAAAAAATCTGCAGATTATTTCTGTCAAATTGCAAAAACACACAAAAAAGGAAAACATTGTTTTAAAAAGCAATTTTCTTTGTAAAAAATAGTATAGATAATAATGATTATTTATTTGTTTATTGCATGTTTGAATCTTTTTGCACTATCAACTACTACACTAGTATATTTCTTTAAAAGTGAAGACTATCAACAGGGAAAAGAGAAAACCAAGCTCTTCAAGGGTTTGTGGGTGGCTCTGAAAAGAGCCGTTGTGGGTCAGAAACATGATTCTGCATGGATCTGCTCCCTCTGCAGGAAAGTGGATCATGAAGGAGTCTCTCAGCCGGAGAGCCTCTCTGGAAGAGTTGTTGGCAGCCACAGGTTTGAGGCCGTGCAGCGGCTCCTCTTCAGTGACCACAGCCTCACTCCCTGCAGGTTCCTGTGGTGCTGAGGAGCTGATGAACTGTGAGGAGCTCATGCTTCCCTCACATTCTGCTCCACACATTCTGGGTGGACTTCATCCCTGGATACTGACACCCCTGCACAGAAAGCATCCAAGAGGCCTTCTTCAAAAGCAGCCGGGCTGGGGAGAGGTTGTAGTTAAAGATGCACCTCTCTCTGGGAAGGAGGCACCCAGGGAACGATTGCATCAAATGCTTTTTCAGCCACAAAGACACTGGGACTCATTGGAGACAGAGAATCTCAGGGAATCCTGAGTTGGGGGTTCTTCAAACAAATGTATTGACAAGTTTGTTTGCTTTTAAAAAGGGCTGCCTATCAGGCAGCCTGTTGCCTAAATTTGCTTTTTGAAGGCTCTAGACCTGCTGGGTTCCAGGAACCCTCCTTGGTACGGCCCCCTGATGGTTTGCAAGTGTAGTTCTATGTTGGTGGAACCTGCCGGTCTTTTCTCTGACCTTAGAAGTTTCCTCCAACACCAGCTGACTTGCTTTTGGAGCAAGAAAGTGTTTTCTGCAGCAGCTCTGGCTGGAGCCTGTAGAGGACGCCTCAAAGCAGCATTCAGAAATTCAAACATCAGACATGTCACATGCTTAGAGCCTGTGGGGGGTGGGGGCTTGTGGCGGTTTGCCAAAAAATGACATCAGACATGTCACATGCTTAGAGCCTGTGGGGGCTGGGGGGTGGGGCTTGTGGCGGTTTGCCAAAAATGACATCAGCATGACATCAGACATGTCTCATGCTTATAGACAGTTCCATCATATCTGACATGTACGCATCATCATCTTTAGTCCTTAAATAGACCCCAGAAAACATTCTTTCTCGTCGCCCGTTTGGTTTTTCCAGAGAGCACACGTTCTGTTCCCCAGCTACTAGAAGCCTTGCATTCCCGTCAAGCGTCTTCCACTTCCACTGAGGAACACGCAGTTTTTTTTTCTCATACCACTAAAAGCTGCATCTATTTTACTTTGACGAGGACATTTTCAAGATTTTCATAGCTGTAAAGAAAATCCTCACTGAAAATGTTCTTTGGCCGTCTCAGAGACTCTGGGGTTGAGGAGAGCTCCCTCAAACAGAATCTCTCTGATCTAGAAACTAAAGTCCAGGAAATCACCTCAGTGACCAGCCAGCTGCAAACCCTGGCCGCTGAGCTGGAAGGCAAGAAAAGCCTTAGAGGAGCCTACGCTGGACTTTCCCAGGCAAAGAAATCAGCCTCCAAACTTGCCAAGCAGCTGGAAAAAGACTTGCAACGTGTCACCAAGAAAATCCAGGCCCAAAAACCCCTGGAGGACCGTTGCAAGAAACAGCAGCAAAAAATTCATCTCCTGACTGAGAGCAACAACAACCTCAAGGCAACACTTCAGGAGCTCCAGGTGAGAGTCTGGGATCCTGAAGAGTTGTCCAGTGAGTTCAAGAAAACCGAGCTCACAGCCAAAGCTCTAAGTCAGGAGAACCAAGAGCTGCAGAAAGAGGTTCAAAGGGTCCAAACCACCATCATGGCTCTAGAACCTCAAGAAAAGCTGCTGAAAGAGACCAGAGACCACCTCCAAACACTGCAGGAGAAAAACCTTGATCTTCAGAACCAGCTGAAAGACCTCCAGAGACATCATGAGGAGGAGGCAGCAATGAAACAACATTATGCCTCCATCCTGGACCAAACCAAGTTTCTGGAGGAGAAGAACTCCATCCTGGACTCTGAAATCCTTCAGCTTACTCTGCAGTGTGAGGAGGCTAAACCATGGGTTCAGCACTTCCACCAGCTCACCACTGACCTCCAGGGACTGAAACAAGCCAATTCTGAACTCATGGAAAAACGGGACCACCTTAAAAAGGAGCAGGAACAAGTCTCCAAAAGAAAACAAGAGTATCTCCAAGCAAAAACACATTCCCTTCATCTGGAAAAGCAAAAGGACAACACTTCCAAAGAAGTCAAAGACCTCCAGGAGAACCTTAAAAGAGAGCAAGGACAAGTCTTCCAATTGGAAAAACAACATCTCAAAGCAAAATCTGAGGCTCTGAAATGGGAAAAGGAAAAGGAAAATATCCTCAAAGAAATGGAAGAAATTCAGGAGAAAAGGAAAAACCTGGCTGAAGGAAAAGACCAATTGGCTGCAATAAAAGCCAATCAGAAAATCCGCCATCGACCAAAAGAAAGCGCTCACCTCCAAGCTAACGGCCCAGAGAGTGGCGCTCTACAAAGAAAAGGCATTCTTCCGTGGAGACTATGGCTTTTCTGCTGACCTTCTGGAACACAAGTGCAAAGAGGAAACTGATGGCCTCCAGGCTCAGCAAGAACAAAATGCTGTTCTAGAAGAAGTGCTTTTGGAGATCCAGAAAAAAGTGGAGAAAGACTCTGAAATGACTCTCCAGCTCTCCTCTCTGAAAGAGGAAAACAAGGCTCTGGAGAGAGAAGTCAACAGCCTCAAGCAAGGGATCATGATGCTGTCTCAGGAATATAAGGACTTCAGGCAGATGGCTGAACACTTAGCTAGGATGGACAAGGCCTCAAAGTACGCACAACAACCCCCCAACGCTGCTTTGAGGCCCCCAAGAGCTCCAGCCAGAGCTGCCGTTCCTGCTCCAGAAGCCAGTCAGCCCGTGTTGGAGGAACCTCCTGCCATGACAGAAAACACCAGCAGGTTCCACCAACAAAGAGCTGCACTCTCAAACCATCAGGGGGCCGTACCAAAGAGGCTTCCTGGAACCCGGCGGGTCTAGGACCTTCCAGAAGGCTAATATGGGGTGGCAGTGGCTCAGGCTCAGGGTCGGTGGCTCAATCCCCGCTACCCCCAGTGGAGGTAGCTAGATCAGTGGAGGTACTAGATTAGATTTCTGCAGCCCACTGCGCTGCTGCCCCCCGACCCCGTCCCAGATGAGTGGAAGTGTCTGGAAGTGTTTTTTTTTACTGCACAAATCTCTATGTGCAGAAATAGTTTTTGTGTTCCTTTGTGCATTAGTGGGTTCTCTCCGGGTGCTCCGGCTTTCCCTAGATTCTAAAAAAGACTTTCTTTTAAAGTGAATTAGATTTTTACAGGCTGTTAAAACCATGTGGTCCTTGAAGTCAGTGACTGCTGTGGGCCATGATAACAAAATAAACAAATAATAGAATACAAAAATCAATTATATAGTAATTCATTAATAATAATAACATATTAATAAATAAAAAATAAAACCTTAATAACAATAAAAAATGATAAACAATAATAATACAATTATAATAATATAATAACAAATAAAAAATATACTAAAACCTTAATAAAAAATATTAATAAATAATATTACATTCATAATAATTTAATAATCATACATTAATAATAATAAATTATAATAACAAACAAATAAATAACTAAATAAATCAATAAACAAATAAATATCAGTCACCAAAATATCTAGATAATGAACCAAAATAAAGCTTGGCAGTCCTGTGGGTTTTCTCCGAGTCCTCCGGTTTCCCCACAATAATTGTTAGTGATTGGCTAGTGACTGATAAATGTCCCCTCCCTGAATCGCCACCTTATCGTGGTGGAGGGGTTTGCGTGCCCGAATGATCCCAGGAGCCGGTAGCCGGATGGTGTTCCACCTCCAACTGGTCCTGGGAGACGGGCCAGACTAAGGGCGATTCAGACAAAAACCTGTTCATTACTGGATCCACTTTCTCCCCAAATACGAGTTACCAGGTCCCCACCCTGGAGCCAGACTAGTTAGTTCTTGTCTGGTGGCTTTCAAATGCTCTGGGGCAGTGGACAGGGGGGCAGTGGACAGCAAGCATGTTGTCCTGAAGGCCCCCCAAAGCAAAGGAACTTCTCCCCGTGTCTTTGTGGCAGATGAGGCCGTCCCACTGCAGAGAAACCTGATGCAGTCATTCCCAGGGCGCCTCCTGTCCCGATAGAGGTGCATCTTTAACTACCACCTATCACCAGCCCGGCTGCTTGTGTTGAATGCCTTCTGGATGCCCTCTGCTCAGTGGAGTCTGCATTGGCGCCTGACTGAAGATCCAGAGCAGAGTGTGAAGTTCTGGTGTTCTGCACAGCTTCATCAGGTCCTCAGCACCACAGGAACCTGCAGTGATGAGGCTGTGGTAACTGAAGAGGAGCCGCTGCACGGGATAACATAGGTTGCTGCCAACAGAGAGGCTCTCCAGATGAGAAACTCCTTCATCATCCACTTTCCTGCAGAGGGAGCAGACCCGTGGCAGCTCCAGAATCCTGTTTCTGTCCTCCAAGGACTGACCCACAATGGCTCTTTTGAGAGCCACCCACACAACCTTGAAGAGCTTGATTCTCTCTTTTTCACAGTTTTTACTCAGTACAGACCAACAGTCTGGACACACCTTCTCATTCAAAGACTTTTCTTTATTTCCATGACTATGAATATTGTAGAGTCACACTGAAGGCTTCAAAACTGAATTAACACACGTGGAATTATATCCATAACAAAAAAGTGTGAAACAACTGAAAATATGTCATATTGTAGGTTCTTCATAGTGGCCACTTTTTGCTTTGATCACTGCTTTGTACACTCTTGGCATTCTCTGGATGAGCTCCAAGAGGTAGTTTTTCTGTACTTAGCTGCTTTTTTAATAATAATAATAATAATGATAATGATAATGGATTGGATTTTTCTGTGCTTTTCCAGACGCTCAAAGTTCTTACATTGTGTCCATTATTCATTCACTCCTCATTCATACTTGGTGATGGTAGCTACTGATGTAGCCACAGCTGCCCTGGGGCAGACTGACAGAGGTGTGGCTGCCATTTTGCGCCTACGGCCCCTCTGACCATCACCGTGATCATCCATGCACATTCACACACCAGTGGAGCCACACTGGAGGCAGGGAGGGTGAAGTGTCTTGCCCAAGGACACAACGACATTTGGCTGGTGGGATCAAGGATCGAACCACCGACCCTCCGATCATTGGACGACCCGCTCTACCACCTGAGCCACTGTTGTCCCATGTCGTCCATGGCACTGTCTTGCCATAATTCAAATTCTAACAGTCTATTCAGTAGGACTATCAGCTGTGGATCCACCTGATTTCTGCACAACACAACTGATGGTCTCAACCCCATTTAGAAGGCAATAAATCCCACTGATTAAACCTGACAGGACACACCTGTGAAGAGAAAAACATTTCAGGAGACTACCTCTAGAAGCTCATCCAGAGAATGCCAAGAGTGAACAAAGCAGTGATCAAAGCAAAAAGTGGCCACTATGAAGAACCTACAATATGACAGATTTTCAGTTGTTTCACACTTTTTTGTTATGGATATAATTCCACGTGTGTTAATTCAGTTTTGAAGCCTTCAGTGTGACTCTACAATATTCATAGTCATGGAAATAAAGAAAAGTCTTTGAATGAGAAGGTGTGTCCAGACTGTTGGTCTGTACTGAGTAAAAACTGTGAAAAAGAGAGAATCAAGCTCTTCAAGGTTGTGTGGGTGGCTCTCAAAAGAGCCATTGTGGGTCAGTCCTTGGAGGACAGAAACAGGATTCTGGAGCTGCCACGGGTCTGCTCCCTCTGCAGGAAAGTGGATGATGAAGGAGTTTCTCATCTGGAGAGCCTCTCTGTTGGCAGCAACCTATGTTATCCCGTGCAGCGGCTCCTCTTCAGTGACCACAGCCTCATCACTGCAGGTTCCTGTGGTGCTGAGGACCTGATGAAGCTGTGCAGAACACCAGAACTTCACACTCTGCTCTGGATCTTCAGTCAGGCGCCAATGCAGACTCCACTGAGCAGAGGGCATCCAGAAGGCATTCAACACAAGCAGCCGGGCTGGTGATAGGTGGTAGTTAAAGATGCACCTCTATCGGGACAGGAGGCGCCCTGGGAATGACTGCATCAGATTTCTCTGCAGTGGGACGGCCTCATCTGCCACAAAGACACGGGGAGAAGTTCCTTTGCTTTGGGGGGCCTTCAGGACAACATGCTTGCTGTCCACTGCCCCCCTGTCCACTGCCCCAGAGCATTTGAAAGCCACCAGACAAGAACTAACTAGTCTGGCTCCAGGGTGGGGACCTGGTAACTCGTATTTGGGGAGAAAGTGGATCCAGTAATGAACAGGTTTTTGTCTGAATCGCCCTTAGTCTGGCCCGTCTCCCAGGACCAGTTGGAGGTGGAACACCATCCGGCTACCGGCTCCTGGGGTCATTCGGGCACGCAAACCCCTCCACCACGATAAGGTGGCGATTCAGGGAGGGGACATTTATCAGTCACTAGCCAATCACTAACAATTATTGTGGGGAAACCGGAGGACTCGGAGAAAACCCACAGGACTGCCAAGCTTTATTTTGGTTCATTATCTAGATATTTTGGTGACTGATATTTATTTGTTTATTGATTTATTTAGTTATTTATTTGTTTGTTTATTATAATTTTATTATTATTAATGTATGATTATTAAATTATTATGAATGTATTATTTATTAATATTTTTTATTAAGGTTTTAGTATATTTTTTATTTGTTATTATATTATTATAATTGTATTATTATTGTTTATCATTTTTTATTGTTATTAAGGTTTTATTTTTTATTTATTAATATGTTATTATTATTAATGAATTACTATATAATTGATTTTTGTATTCTATTATTTGTTTATTTTGTTACCATGGCCCACAGCAGTCACTGACTTCAAGGACCACATGGTTTTAACAGCCTGTAAAAATCTAATTCACTTTAAAAGAAAGTCTTTTTTAGAATCTAGGGAAAGCCGGAGCACCCGGAGAGAACCCACTAATGCACAAAGGAACACAAAAACTATTTCTGCACATAGAGATTTGTGCAGTAAAAAAAAAACACTTCCAGACACTTCCACTCATCTGGGACGGGGTCGGGGGGGCAGCAGCGCAGTGGGGTGCAGAAATGTAATCTAGTACCTCCACTGATCTAGCTACCTCCACTGGGGGTAGCGGGGATTGAGCCACCGACCCTGAGCCTGAGCCACTGCCACCCCATATTAGCCTTCTGGAAGGTCCTAGACCCGCCGGGTTCCAGGAAGCCTCTTTGGTACGGCCCCCTGATGGTTTGAGAGTGCAGCTCTTTGTTGGTGGAACCTGCTGGTGTTTTCTGTCATGGCAGGAGGTTCCTCCAACACGGGCTGACTGGCTTCTGGAGCAGGAACGGCAGCTCTGGCTGGAGCTCTTGGGGGCCTCAAAGCAGCGTTGGGGGGTTGTTGTGCGTACTTTGAGGCCTTGTCCATCCTAGCTAAGTGTTCAGCCATCTGCCTGAAGTCCTTATATTCCTGAGACAGCATCATGATCCCTTGCTTGAGGCTGTTGACTTCTCTCTCCAGAGCCTTGTTTTCCTCTTTCAGAGAGGAGAGCTGGAGAGTCATTTCAGAGTCTTTCTCCACTTTTTTCTGGATCTCCAAAAGCACTTCTTCTAGAACAGCATTTTGTTCTTGCTGAGCCTGGAGGCCATCAGTTTCCTCTTTGCACTTGTGTTCCAGAAGGTCAGCAGAAAAGCCATAGTCTCCACGGAAGAATGCCTTTTCTTTGTAGAGCGCCACTCTCTGGGCCGTTAGCTTGGAGGTGAGCGCTTTCTTTTGGTCGATGGCGGTTTTCTGATTGGCTTTTATTGCAGCCAATTTGTCTTTTCCTTCAGCCAGGTTTTTCCTTTTCTCCTGAATTTCTTCCATTTCTTTGAGGATATTTTCCTTTTCCTTTTCCCATTTCAGAGCCTCAGATTTTGCTTTGAGATGTTGTTTTTCCAATTGGAAGACTTGTCCTTGCTCTCTCTTAAGGTTCTCCTGGAGGTCTTTGACTTCTTTGGAAGTGTTGTCCTTTTGCTTTTCCAGATGAAGGGAATGTGTTTTTGCTTGGAGATACTCTTGTTTTCTTTTGGAGACTTGTTCCTGCTCCTTTTTAAGGTGGTCCCGTTTTTCCATGAGTTCAGAATTGGCTTGTTTCAGTCCCTGGAGGTCAGTGGTGAGCTGGTGGAAGTGCTGAACCCATGGTTTAGCCTCCTCACACTGCAGAGTAAGCTGAAGGATTTCAGAGTCCAGGATGGAGTTCTTCTCCTCCAGAAACTTGGTTTGGTCCAGGATGGAGGCATAATGTTGTTTCATTGCTGCCTCCTCCTCATGATGTCTCTGGAGGTCTTTCAGCTGGTTCTGAAGATCAAGGTTTTTCTCCTGCAGTGTTTGGAGGTGGTCTCTGGTCTCTTTCAGCAGCTTTTCTTGAGGTTCTAGAGCCATGATGGTGGTTTGGACCCTTTGAACCTCTTTCTGCAGCTCTTGGTTCTCCTGACTTAGAGCTTTGGCTGTGAGCTCGGTTTTCTTGAACTCACTGGACAACTCTTCAGGATCCCAGACTCTCACCTGGAGCTCCTGAAGTGTTGCCTTGAGGTTGTTGTTGCTCTCAGTCAGGAGATGAATTTTTTGCTGCTGTTTCTTGCAACGGTCCTCCAGGGGTTTTTGGGCCTGGATTTTCTTGGTGACACGTTGCAAGTCTTTTTCCAGCTGCTTGGCAAGTTTGGAGGCTGATTTCTTTGCCTGGGAAAGTCCAGCGTAGGCTCCTCTAAGGCTTTTCTTGCCTTCCAGCTCAGCGGCCAGGGTTTGCAGCTGGCTGGTCACTGAGGTGATTTCCTGGACTTTAGTTTCTAGATCAGAGAGATTCTGTTTGAGGGAGCTCTCCTCAACCCCAGAGTCTCTGAGACGGCCAAAGAACATTTTCAGTGAGGATTTTCTTTACAGCTATGAAAATCTTGAAAATGTCCTCGTCAAAGTAAAATAGATGCAGCTTTTAGTGGTATGAGAAAAAAAAACTGCGTGTTCCTCAGTGGAAGTGGAAGACGCTTGACGGGAATGCAAGGCTTCTAGTAGCTGGGGAACAGAACGTGTGCTCTCTGGAAAAACCAAACGGGCGACGAGAAAGAATGTTTTCTGGGGTCTATTTAAGGACTAAAGATGATGATGCGTACATGTCAGATATGATGGAACTGTCTATAAGCATGAGACATGTCTGATGTCATGCTGATGTCATGTCTGATGTCATGTCTGATGTCATTTTCTGGCAAACCGCCACAAGCCCCACCCCCCACCCCCCACAGGCTCTAAGCATGTGACATGTCTGATGTCATTTTCTGGCAAACCGCCACAAGCCCCACCCATGTCACATGCTCTAAGCATGTGACATGTCTGATGTTTGAATTTGTGAATGCTGCTTTGAGGCGTCCTCTACAGGCTCCAGCCAGAGCTGCTGCAGAAAACAGTGTGTGATTTGTGAAATAAGGTTAGAGCTGGTTAAAAAATAATCTATCTGACTATAAGATGTGTGCACTCTGGGAAAGAAAGAGTAATCTTTATCTGTGGGGTGTTGAATTCTTCAAATATCTACTAAATTTCAATTCTTCATGAGATTGTGTAAAACCCGCAGAGACACACTTTCTGGAGGAGGGCGTAAGGATAGTCGGTCGAGGAAAGGATCTAAGTAGCAGTTCCAATCTCCTGATATTATTATGTTTGAGTCATTCTCATCCTGCAACAAGTCAAATACTTTCCTGAAAAATGTTGGGTCATCCATGTTCGGGCCGTACACATTCAGGAAAGTTAATGGAAAGGAATCTATCAGGCCTGAGACCATTACAAATCTGCCCTGTGGATCAGTTTTCACAGATGTTAATTGAAAAGGGACGTTTTTCCCAAATAATATGGCTACCCCCCCAGGCATGTGATGTAAAAGATGACTGGTATACCTGAGACACCCAGTTACACTTCAAAATATGCTGCCATTGTACCTTTAATATGGGTTTCCTAAAAAAAATTACATCCGCATGAAGAGCTTTCAAATGTTTGAATACTTTCCCCCTTTTCACTATTGAACCAAGCCCTCTAACATTCCAGTACACCATCTGTAATTCTCTGTTTCCTACATGTGTGTTACTTTATGATCTATGCAAAACAAACAAACAAACTTTACTTTGTTTTGTTTTGAATAGAAAAGTTGAACTAAACTCACTGCTCTGTTCAGCGGGGGATAAGACACAAGGGGGCACAGAGGTGGTGGCGGAAGGTGATGAAGAGGGAGATGGTGGTGCAGGTCCAGGCACTGAGTGTGTCGCACTCGCTAAAGGCCCCTTAGGAGGAGAAGAAGGAGACCAAGAGGGGCCAGGCTGAGGGTCTGGAGCTGACAGACTGCTGGTGGGTCCCTAGGATGACGTTGAAGAGACTGAAGGTTCTCTCTGGCTCCAAAGTGGACACAGTGAAGTCTTCAAACTCTACTGGTTCATTGAAGCTGTCCTCAATCTCCATGTCGGTTCTCTCCAACTCTTCAACAGCCTGTCTGTCATCTTGGAGTACTTCACCAGTTAGGTACCCCCCCCCCCCCTCGAACCAGAAGTTCGCCTGTAAAAGGCAAAGCAATCATTAGAAAAAGAAAACAAGTTTTGAAGTTCTTTTCTGGATGCAGGCCACATGTTTTGCCTGGGAAGCTCAAATGTCACCCATGCATGCCGAGTTGATCAGTGGGACTCCCAGAGTGTCGCGACCATTGTCCCGTCAAAAGCTTGGATGAGGTTTTTGATGAGAGCCAGAGTCTCCTCAGAGCCATGTGTTGTTCTCCTGCAGTGCAGGGCTAACTCACTGCGGCTAATGGACCTCAGCACATCAGCCTCTGACGGATTTGTGAGCCCGGCAGACAGTTCTGAGCGTTTGGCTATCTTGAGGACTGTCAGATCCTCCTCATCCCACATAAAGGGACACTGGCTGAGGCGCCTCATGAAGGAAGCATATAGCTGGTGTGAATCTGTGGTGCAGCCCACCGAAAACCTTCTCATAAAGTGCCATATGTCCAGGCGGATCATAAGATCTTTCCACTTCTGGAACATTCTTCCAAGAAGAATGTTTCTGCAGCAGTCTCTGTCAACGTAAAGCACTTCAGGGGGAGGTACCCCAGCCAATGCATATGTCCCTATTAGTCCTTCCATCATCGGCCCCAGGCCAAAACCTTCGCTAGCAGTGAGCACCGACGTGACTATTTGGCCAACATTTGTTGCCCTGGTTGCTGTTCCAAAGCCCTTTCCAGCCAGTTTCCGAGACCCCAATTCCACAGTTAGAAACCTTGGGGTTTTATTTGACCAGGATTTATCATTTAAGGCTCACATATCTCAGGCGTGTAGAACTGCATTTTTTCACCTGCGGAACATTGCTAAGATCAGAAATCTACTTTCTAAGAGTGATGCTGAAAAACTCATCCATGCATTTGTTACGTCTAGACTGGATTACTGTAACTCCTTGTTAGCAGCGTGTCCTAAGAGTTCCTGAAGAAGTCTCCAGCTTGTTCAGAACGCAGCAGCTAGATTGTTAGCAGGAACTAGCAGCAGAGATCACATCACTCCTGTGTTAGTTTACCTTCACTGGATCCCAGTTGATTCTAGAATCCAGTTCCAGATCCTCCTGTTAACCTATAAGGCCTTACATGGAATGGCCCCGTCCTACATTAATGACCTCATAGTCCCTTACCATCCAATCAGAACACTTCACTCACTAAATGCAGGACTGCTTGTGGTTCCTAGAATGAGTAAAAGTACAGTTGGAGGTAGAGCGTTTAGCCACCAAGCCCCTGTCTTATGGAATAAACTCCCAGCTCATGGAAGAGAGGCAGATTCAGTTTCTACATTCAAAGTTAGACTGAAAACATTCCTCTTTGGACAGGATTATTGTCAGACTAGTTAGGATTCAGAGATTATTTAACTTCATGTTAATTGTTTAAATTAAACTAAATAACAATAACTATTATTTTAAAAGGCTGCTAGAAGTTGAAGCTGGGGTAACTATGGTGCTCTGGGGCTCTGTCCTCTTTTCTGTCCTTTTCCAATACTTTTCTTTTCTCATCTACCTCTACACTTCCTCTCTTCTCTATTTTTGATCATCATTTATCATTTAGTTCTCCATGCCTCTGTTTGGTGCAGTGATTCATGTATTGTCCCTCTTTCCCTCTCCCCTCCTGGGGAGTGGGAGTGCTTCCAGACTCCAGTTGGTTCATCCGTGCTCCTGTTCCTGACTGTGTACCTCCTCTCTGCTCCTACACCTGGCTGTGGTTCCTGTCTCCGGCTCGACTGGCGCCCCTGACTGTCCCCAACCCCGGCTGGATGAAGCTCGTCTGCTGGACTTTAAATATGTAGATGTAGAGTTAGATAAATTAATTCTTCTCTAAGAGTTCTGGTAAATCGCCTGTCTGTCCTGGGGGAGGATCCCTCCTTCATGTGGACACCCCTGAGGTTTCTTCATTTTTTCCAGATTCCGTTGTTTTTAGGAGTTTTTCCTTATAGAGAAGGGGGGTCTAAGGGCAGGGATGCCAGTATAGCTTAGTCAGTTTGTTAGTTGAATTTAGCATTTTCCTATTGAATTCTATGTATTCATGATCCTTTTGATTTTATGCTTCACTTTTTCAGTTACCGATATGAAGCCCATCGAGACGACTGTAGTTGTGAATTTGGACTATACAAATTAAATTGAATTGAATTGAATTGAATGTTGTTGGTGGAGTCCAGCTTCAAGATGCATCCATAAATAGATGTTACTGAGGCCTTGATCTGAGTCAGCCTCTGGAGAACATCTTGGGCGTAGACTTGCATCAGCCACCTATGCTTGGGAACAGTAGGCATTGGAGGGAATGGGAAAAAAGTCTATTGATAGAAATAATGCATGGATAAAATTTAAAATTTCATGGGACACTTAAACCTTAAAGCTCTTTCAGTAAGAGCAAATGCAAAAGGGTTTATATATATATATATATGTATATATATATATATATATATATATATATATATATATATATAATAAAAACAACAACAATGACTTTGAATAAATAAAGGTATTTGTGTGCATGTGTGAGTACTCACTTAAACACGCGGGCGACAGGCACAGAACAAACACAAAGATGGAAAAGGTCCGGTTATTCGTTATTAGAGCTAGCTGATGCTCTAATTTTATTTTAGCCTGAGGTTTTAATACAGTAAATGACAAACGTGGAAAACACAGCTGCTTGCTATGCTAAAAGTTCGCTTCAGTATTTCAGTTAGCCTAGCTTTCATACGATTAAAGATAACTTACTTGTTATTTTACGACACGGTTACATAGTGGAAAAACGCCACTGGTTGAACAACAATGGAAATGACCAAAGAAAAACAACCTTTCTATTGGAAGACGGCAGGGACCATCATCAAAAACGTGTTATTAAGATGGCGCAAACATTTAAAATTAAATTTCACAATGACAACTCCGTACTTACTGTAAAAAGTCATAATCTACGTTGAAAACTGGATCAAATCTAACTCTGACACTTTTGGCATGTTTACAGATGTAAATAAAGCACTCTTTTTTTCTGGCAGCTCATTGGTCAATCCCTTTGTTATTGCCCCGACAATCCATCACGGCTGTGAGCGATCAAAATGAAACAATATGGTGTCACAATATGAAACATGTTGTCATGTTACATGTGTCTGATTTTAACATTATAACACAGAGAGGTAGGGGTGTTATATAAACTCATCCTCCTCTTCCTCCCTCTCACTCATGGTGCAGAAACCTAAGCAAAGTAGGACAAAATAACTCGGTAAAACTCAACAAAACACAGTAAAACAGCTGAACAACTAAACTCATTTGGTCAAAAACCCACACTGAAATCCAAATCTGTCCAGACAGGTAAAGGGAATGATATCCCACAATCCCTTGCGGTGCCGATCTAACAGCAGCACCAAAGTTACACCTACTTAATTGAATTAATTTGCATGAAAGTAAAATAACTGTCTGAAAACTACGTGTTATTTTTAAGGTGACTTATCAAAATAATGATTTTTCTGAACTGAAGCAAATAATGAAGTTAGATTAAAGTAAAAAGTTTCTCTTTAAACATCCATATATGGTCTTATCAGCCTCTCAAGGTGGAAAAAGTATTATCTGAGCTTCTTCATCCACTAAATCATCTTCAAGATCAGATGTGTCAAAAATTAGAACTTAAAGTGATGACTGCTGCAGGTGTGTCAAAATACAGCCGAAAATCTCAGCTGTGAGTCAGCATTTCCTCATTTATGGCATTGCAGGTCCGGAAATACCTCCTCCTCTGATGTGCCGTACTGGGCCGCCGCCCACCTCGCAGATTTCAAGAACCGCCTCTTAGGAGAGGAGCGATGAAGGCGCTCAGAAGTTCAGAACCTTGGAGAGGAGCGCGCGGCCGCCATGGACGGTGAGTCTCCCGCGTGCGGGTTAGGATTTGTGGGATTTTTATTATGAAACTTGAACGTTTCCATAAAGGAGGCTCTAGGGATCTCTGGTTTCTACATAGTTATAGAGGTAAAGAAATCAAATGTACAAATCTTTAGTAGCAGCAGAGTTTAGAGACAAAAGGAGACAAACAAACAAAATATGGATTAAACCTTCACTCTGGAATTGATTTGAAGGTTTTGCAATGAAGAAGACAAACCAGAAGATCAAGAACCGGTTGGAATAAAAGCCCCGGTTCTCCTGCTCGGCCCTCGAGCCGTGGAGCTGAGCGCACATGGAAACAGGATCATGATCTGCAGGTCTGGCATGGAACTCTTAGAGACAGTTGGAGGAAACACCAAGACAGAAAGAGCAAAGTATTTATCCAGCTTAGAAAATGTCAACAAGCCCCACATTCTTTATAAAACTGTGGGTTCTGTTTGTAGATGACAAATGAAATGTGTGAACATTTTTATTCTTTTTTAAAGACAAGGTATTAGGGTAAATATTTCCTCATCCTCTACCTTTTTAAATCTGCTCTGGTGCAGGACTCTGGTGGTTTTAGCCAGTTTAAGTCGTGTCAGGGTCTGAACTGACTGGGACTGTCAATAAATGAAAAGCACCATCCTCTCCCTTGGATCCAGTCCAACCTCGCTCTTTTAAACAGGTTTGGGCAACTCTTAGCACTTCAGTCACAGAGATCATCAATAGCAGCCTGTCATCAGGGGGGGTCAGACACTTCAGTCCAGTACAGCAAATGAAAGCTTTTATTCTGAAAAGAAGAGAATGATTGTTTCAAGAAAACCATAGATAAATAAATTCAGGTTCAAATATTTAATGCATGATAGCTGAGCTAAGCTCCTCCCACACCGTCACTGAGCTTTCACCTGTCTGCAGCAGGTAAAAGTGGAGCTGCATACCTGTGCAGGTGAATTCCTTTGAAGCTGTTTTTTTTTTTATTTTATCTTTGATGTTTGCTTTTGTTTCTTGGTGCAAAAACTCACTAAAACAGGCTAAATATCAAAGTTTCCACATTTGCTGCATAAACCAATCCTGATCAGAGATCTTCTCTTTGTTGAGATTATCCCAGTTTCATTTGGCTCAGATTCATTTAGACTGAGTTAGGTTTGTGTGACATTTGTCTGAACCAAAATCTAAACTAAAGAACGTTTAACTAGTACATATTGAAAAGTTTTAGCCCCGCCTACCCCTCAAACCCTAAAACACAAAAACTGCTGCAGCACACAGTCTTTGTTTGTTTGGGCTGCACTGTGTGTGTTTACATTGTACAATGTGTATTTGTGTTGTGCAGTTTGTGTTTGTGCTTAGTAAAACTCCTCTGTGACTAGAAAATGGATGTATGGGTGGGAGGAGCTTCATTCAGGCACATCAACAGCTGTCATCCTGTCACACACCTGCGTCTAACACCTGTCTGCCGGGTTGTGTCGAGGCGGTTTGGGCACAGCTCCGCTCACATTCCTCAGTGACACTGTCAATCACAGGTGTCATTTCTCTAGCCGACCCGTGAGAAGCAAAGATTCTACTCACACAGTCAGAACCCAACCAAGCAAAAGCACCTCTGAGACTGTGGCAGATGGAGTGGTGGTGTTCCTCAGGGCTCCTGTCTGCTCCCTCTGCTCTTTACAGAAACATATCATTCTGATTCTCTGTGTCTGTCAGGAAATGTCTGAGTCTGATGATCTTCATACCCGCATCAGATCAGAGGTCATCTGTGAGGGGGCTGAAGGTCACAGGGCTCATGGAGGCGGAGCCATGTTGTGCAGAGTGTGTGACGCACAGACGTTTGTCTCCATTTCTGCAGGGCCCATGAGCATGGCATTCAACACCGTCAGCCCCACCGACAGACCCACAAACCAGTGCCTGCACAACAACGACACGTTCAAGTACTACGCCTACACCTGCACCTACATGGTGGTGTTTCCCGTGGCGTTCCTCTGCAACATCGGAGCGCTGGTGGCCTTCCAAAGGATGAAGAAAAAAAGGTCTGAGCACATACGGGTCTGAGTTTGGGTTCCTGGTTGTGGGTTTCTGTCTGTTCTCAACTTGTAACGATCAGCCGCCAAAAAAAACAGACGGCTGGGCAGGAGGTCGGGTGATTGACAGGTGAAGGTGGAGTCTTTGCTGCTGAGCTGATGGAGGAGTCTGAGGACTGCTGTTCGTCCTGCTCTTCCTAGAGCTTCACCCCGTCTCCTTGTGCCATTCTGCCGATCTTCTGCTAAGACATTTTGGTCAGCACTGACTGGAACATAAACATTTGGAAGAAGAGGCGGCGACAGCCTCATGGTTTCTCATTGATGTTTCCACTTTAAGCCTCAGTCACATGACCTGTACAGGTGGTGATGATGTCATACGGCATCCTTACGCCACGCTCTAGTCATTAGTAAGGTGTTGGTTCTGGCTCCTAACTGACTGCACAAATGCTGCACACACGAGTGTATAGGACCTCTGTAGGACCTCCAGACAAACTACACTCTGATTGGCTAGTTTCCTCATGGGGGGTTGAAAAAAGAAAGAACCTGCAGACAGTCTGTTCCACCATGAGGACAGCTGGGACTGAGGCCTCAGGGAGGTGTCAGCTCTCTAGATGGTAAAAAAATGAAAGGATTTTCTTCAGATGTCTTTTGACAAAGAACCTTTTTAAAGAATTCTTTGGAAACCCTTTGTGTCTTAATTGTTTCTGGTCCGTCTGGGTGTTTGTGGTACAGTTACTAAGCTCCGGTTCACAGCCAATCATCCAGGTGAAAGTCAGTCCAGCGCATACCAGCGTGTGTCATCAGAGGAGCACCTGCTCTAGAGGTGTTGGTCTGGCTCGACTGGTGTGTGAAAAAAGCTGCAAGGGTTCCTCCAGGAGGAACCATCCACCTCTAATCAGGAGGTCACTAGTCACACCAGACACTGACACCCACGTTGGTCCTGGTGGCTATAGGTTGGCGCCGTCGGTGTGTGAATGTGTGTGGCTGAATGAGACTGGGACTGTAAGCCAGTCAGCTGATTTGGGCTCTAACAGAATGTGTTTTGTGATTGGCTGACAGTAAACTCAGAAAGGCTACTTTTTCCTGCCCAATCAGCCATTTTTAGTTCATTGTTGAGGTGGGCGGAGCAAGCACCCAACCTGTCCTACCTGTGTAGGGGCAGAGACGAGGTACACAGTCAGGTACAGAGCAGAGACGAGGTACACGGTCAGGTACAGAGCAGAGACGAGGTACACGGTCAGGTACAGAGCAGAGACGAGGTACACAGTCAGGTACAGAGCAGAGACGAGGTACACGGTCAGGTACAGAGCAGAGACGAGGTACACGGTCAGGTACAGGAGCACGGATGAACCAACTGGAATCTGGAAGCACTCCCACTCCCCAGGAGGGGAAAGAGGGAAAGAGGGACAATACATGAATCACTGCACCAAACAGAGGCATGGAGAACTAAATGATGAATGATGATGAAGAATAGAGAAGAGAGGAAGGGTAGAAGTAGATGAGAATAGAGGACAGAACCCCAGAGCACCATAGTTACCCCAGCTTTAGAGCTGTGATTTTTGATGTGGGATTTTTTCAACGTACTATTCTTTATTAACAAATAACAGTAACAACTAACTACTACCTATCTAACTAAAGAACTATTTAGGTGTTGTAGAATGACTGTATGTGTGTCAGCGCTGGGTCGTGTGTAGGACTAGGAGGAAGGAACACGCACACGTGTGTTTGGTGCGTGTTGATTCTTCTGCAGTGGACTCTCCAGCTGCAGGTGAGCTTTCACCTGTGCTCTCTGGTACAGACATCTCAGAATATTATATATTGCCCAGTAATAAACAGACTGCAGACACTTTGTCACCTTTCCGGTAGCCGTGAGCCTGACACCCATGAAGAACGGGGCAGGAGGCTCCGCCTTTTTTATACAGACACGTAACTTTACGCTGCACAAAATAGTTCCCAAACAAAACATGTAGTGATATTCATGGAAATCCAACAGCGCGCGTTCATGTTTGGTGTTACAGAGTGAAGGAGAACCGTAATACACCCCCACACACACACACACACAAAATCCTCCGGCGGCACGTCGCGCACTTAAGAAGAACGCACGCAGCTTGTAATGGAAATGAATACAATGGAAATTAATAATTAGATCGCAATAAATGTGTCGTGTTTCCTCACAAGACAGAAACTTCTGTTGTAGAATGAGGATGTGTGTGTGTGTAAGTAGAGTGAGCACATGCCGCCTGCAGCTCTAAGAGGCAGCGCCAGCGCCGCGAGGGGGAGGCGGGTGTGGGGAGAGAAGACTGATAAAAGGTTTCCCCCAGAAACCCTTGAAGTCTGAACACAGGACTAGCAGAAAAGTAAATTATCAGCAAAGATGAATGTGTTTCATGTGTTTATTATAGGTCCAATCATGCACCATATGCTGAACTTAAAAAAAAAAAGTGGGAGATGCAGTGGTAAGGTCATCACCGCGGTGATGCGGTTATTGTCACAGCCCTACCCAGCTTCAAACTTCTAGCAGCCTACTAACAACAAATTGTTAGATGTACCTTTCCTGGTCCACCCTGCCTTCGACCAACGGTAGCTTGGATAGGCTCCAGCTACCCTGTGACCTGAAAGGGATTCAGTGGGTTTGGAAGTTGGAGGGAAGGAGGGAGGGATACATTTATACTTGAGGTGCTGAGATTGGGCGGCAGATCTCTTCTCTTCATCCAGTCCTCCTCAGTGACCTCGTAGACCGTCCTCATGCTAGCGATACCTGCAGTAATGGTTTACCTTCATCCAAACACGGATGACTCTGCTGTCAAAGGGTGGAGTCTACAAGAGTCAATGTTGTTTGACTAATCATCATAATCGTCATCATCATCATAATTATCATTCTTAACAAGAATGTCTGTAGAAACCTGTTTCCATTAAAAGAACCTGGACCTTAAATGCAATTTATATTTGGGGCAGATCTGACACCCCCACCCCCACCTTCAAAGCCTTAAAACTGGCCGTCCAATCCTGAACCTCCAAATCCACCACCCTGCTTATCTACAACTTTCTCCTCCCTGTTTATCTGGACCAGGTGAGTCCAGGTTCTGATGTTCTGGTCCAGGTGATTGCTGGTGGGTGAGGCGAAAGCAGGCAGGTGGTTGGACCTTCAGGGTTTGGGCTCCTGCAGTAACACTCTGATATTTTAACGTGAGTGTTCTTAGAATCCACCTGTTCCTTTGCTTCCCACTGTTCTCTGGTTCTCTGGTTCCTGCAGGAGTGTTTCCCACGTTCTCTGGTTCTCTGGTTCCTGCAGGAGTGTTTCCCACGTTCTCTGGTTCTCTGGTTCTCTGGTTCCTGCAGGAGTGTTTCCCACGTTCTCTGGTTCTCTGGTTCCTGCAGGAGTGTTTCCCACGTTCTCTGGTTCTCTGGTTCTCTGGTTCCTGCAGGAGTGTTTCCCACTTCTTGGTTCTCTGGTTCCTGCAGGAGTGTTTCCCACGTTCTCTGGTTCTCTGGTTCCTGCAGGAGTGTTTCCCACCGTTCTCTGGTTACTCTCTGGTCCGGCGTGCAGCTGATGCTCTTCAGAAGGTCTTTTCCTGCAAGAGCGGATATCTTTAGTGCTCAGACTGAAGTCTTTTCCACCGGCAGCCCCTCATGACCGTCGGTCCAGCAGTTGGTCATTCCACTCTGCTCGTCTACATCCATCATGGTGGGACGCAGGTCTAAGATTAGCCTGCTGCTGGGGGGCTTTCGTGATCGTTGTGACCTGCAGACGTTCAGTCGTTTAGGACTCTTCCTTTGTCTTTGTTGGACCTTCACAGAACCCCTGCTTGGTGGTGTTGGTCTTACTGTTCTGCTCTGTTTTGTCAATGGCAGATAAACATTGTCCATCCCTGCAGAGCCCGATGGTCCAAATGTTGAAGCTCTGGTCTGTTCTGACGCTCTGCTCCGCCCACAGTACCTCCTCCTGCAGGGTGGTCATGATGAACCTAGCCATCTCAGACTGGAGCTTCTCCCTGACCCTCCCGCTGCGACTGACGTACTACTTCCACAACCGCTGGATCTTCCCAGACTGGCTGTGCCGCCTGTGCACCTACAGCTTCTACGTGAACTTGTACAGCAGGTAAGCGCCTCGCTCTTCTGATGCTCAGACGTCCAGACCGAAGTCCTTCAGTGCTTCTGTCCTTCCTCCTCAGCATCCTCCTCCTCACCCTCCTGAGCCTGCTGCGTTGGGATGCTCTGTCCAGACCCTTCAAACAAAGCTTTGAATCCAAAACCAAGCAGGTTTCATTCGTCTGCCTCGCCATCTGGCTGTTTGTGGGCCTGGCCTCCATACCCTTCCTGTCTGAAGGAGTGGCTGAAAGGTGAGACCACCGTCCTAGTTTTCCCTAAAAACATAGTTTCTGACCTCAGAGTTTCTGTCCAACAGTTCAAAGCATCACACCCCAATACTTTCGACCAACTGCCCTACCTGTGCACAGGTGAACCCAGGTCCTCTAGGTCCTGACAATAAATAGGCGGTTCTGAGAGGAAACACAAACCCCAAAGAAAAGTGGTGGATCTCGAGATTTCCTGCAGTACTAGCACTTCCTGGTTCTCCACACTCCACTTCCCATCAGCCCCTGCTGTCACTTCCAGCAGCCTCACAGCTCTCAGAGACACGAGCAAGACTTGTTCGTATCTCTGACCCACAATCCTTCCACCATCTCCCTGATCCTGGACTCTCCCCGTCTCTGGCCCCGTATGCCTGCCGCCTCCCTCTCCACGTGTCCTCAATAAAGGCAAGGCAAGGCAAGGCAAGTTTATTTGTGTAGCACAATTCGTACACAAAGTAATTCAAGGTGCTTCACAAAACAGAAAAATGCATTCAAATCACAATACATCATAGAAATAATCAACGTAAAATTTACTTTAAAGGAAAATAAAAAAAAATAAAAATAAAAAAATAGAAAACTGATTTAAAAAGGAAGGAAGGACAGAAAAGTGCAGATAGGACCTTTCAGTCATATACACGGCTAAACAGAAATGTCTTCAGTCTAGATTTGAACATGAACACAGAAGAGGCCTGTCTTACGGCTTCAGGGAGGCTGTTCCAGATTTTAGCTGCAGAATATTGAAACGCTGATTCCCCTTGTTTAGTCCTGACTCTGGGAATCAACAGGAGGCCGGACCCTGAGGTCCTCAGAGTACGAGATGGTTCATATGGCACTAACATGTCAGAGATGTACTTTGGTGCGTGGCCATGGAGAGACTTGTACACAAGCAGAGCTGCTTTGAAGTCTATTCTTTGAGGTACAGGGAGCCAGTGCAGAGACCTGAGCACAGGACTAATGTGATCATACTTCCTGGTTTTGGTCAGGACGGCACATGGATCCTCCTGACTGCGGCTCCTTGTTACAGTAGGTCTAGGTTTCCAAACCAGTTCGGACCTGCTGGGGTTTCCATGATCATGAGATCAGAAATGGGTCTAAAAAAACATGGCAGGATTGAGCTGATGATCTCACAGCAGCTGGAACCACAGTCACCAAAAAAAACGCTGGTAATGCTTTACACTGCAATGGTTCAGCATCTAGCAGAGCTCCCAAAGTCTCCTTGGTTAAGAAGACCCATGAGCAGCAGGCCCACCTGAAGTTTGAACCCCTTCATGATTCAGAGTGACAGGGAGAAGGTTCTGGGGTCAGATCAGACCCACATGGAGCTCTTTAGCATCAACTCAACCCGTCGTGTTTGGAGGGAGAGAAATGCTGCAGATGACCAAAAGAACACCAGGCATGGAGGTGGAAGCATTATGGTTTGGGGGGTTGTTCTGCACAGGGATACTTCACCTAGTGGATGGAAGGATGGGTGGAGCCATGTACCCTCAAATCCTGAGTGAGAACCTCCTTCCCTCCTCCAGGAGGGTCAGAATGGGTCTTTTAACAGGATCATGACCCCAAATATATCAGGGTTATGGAGCGGTCCAGCCAGTCTCTGGACCTCCATCCTATAGAAAACTTCTGGAAAGCTGAAGCTCAGAGTTGCTAAGCGACAAACACCAAATCTGAATGATTTAGAGTCATTTGTAAAGAAGAGAACTAGAATTCCTTTGTTTTTTTCTTACTCTGATGTTTATATTAAAAAAAATGTTTCCACAAACATGAACGTTTTATTCCTCGTTGATGCTAAAACCTTTCTGAACGTTCTTCAGGATTTCTCCAGTTCATCCAAAATCTTGCTTCTTCCAGACTCACACCATGAAGTTCAACAGGTCTTGGGTTCTCGTGTGACGGTTCTCCTCAGGATCCTGGCAGAGCCTCAGAAACTGAACTGACGTTAGTTAAAGTCCCATTTTTTGTCACACACTAGGTGTCTGAAATTTGTTCTCTGCATGTGACCCCTCCCCTGGGGGAGCGGTGAGCAGCAGAAACAGCCGCACTCAGGAACCATTTGGTGGCTTAACTCCCCCCCAATCCAACCCCTTAATGCTGAGGGTCACGCAGGGAGGCATTGGGGTTCCATTTTTAGAGTCTTTGGTATGACTCAACCTGGATTTGAACTCACGACCTTCCAGTCACAGGGCAGACGCTCTTCCACAAGGCCACTAAGCTGCCACTGAGAAACTTTGAGGAGGATCTTTCTGTTTCTAACCTGGAACGCCGCTCAGACTGCAGAATGAACTCCTTTTTGGGTCTGCTGAGGACATTTCAACAATTTCAAACTGTGAAGGGGGCGGGGCTCTGGTGGCTTTTGACTGAACATTTTTACTGGTGTTCAGGTGTTGGGACCTGCTGGTGAGGGGAGGAGCATCATCCAAACGCGCCTTAACCTGCTTCCGTTTGTTTGCCCCTCCCCCTCAGAGATGGGATTCCTCGCTGCTTCGAGACGTCAAGCAACACCTCCTGGTGCCGGATCAGCATCCTGAACTACATCGGTTTGGTCTTCGGCTTCCTGCTGCCCTTCCTCACCATCCTCTTCTCCTGCATGAGGATCGTCCCCATACTCAGGTCCCACCAAACTGAGGGGCTCCTCATGTCCGCAGCCGACCCCCATTCCCGTAAGGATGGGAAGCGCTCGGTGTACTTGGTCGCCATGGTGATGGTGACCTTCCTGATCTGCTTCCTGCCGTACCACCTGATCAGGACGCTGCACCTGCACTCCATGTGCGGCAACTGGAGCTGCGGCGTTAAGGTGCCCCTGCAGCGCGCCGTGTCCGTCACGCTCTGCATGGCGGTGTCCAACTGTGTGGTCAACCCGCTGCTGTATTACTACTCCACCAAATCGTTCAGGGACGACACCCAAAAGGTCGGCTTCTCCCTCAGGTTCCGAATGTTTGGGCCTGGGAGGGACCGAGCGGCCAAAGAGGTTAACAAAAGTTTATCAAAGAATGAGTTTTAAAAGTTTCAAAGTTTAAATTTTTCTCAAAAAATGTAAAAAGATGCGCCCTTAAAAGAGGTCAACAGAAACACAATTAACTCAGGCAACAAACTTAACTTTAACTTATGCTAGTTTTTTTCAACCTTTTTTGGGCCACGGCACACTTTAACCTTGACAAAAATCCTGCGGCAAACCAGCATCTAAAAATTAAAAAAGGAGAAGCTCATAGTCTGTACTGATCTACAGTCCCTCCATGATCTCACAGCATTTTTAGTGATAATTGTGGCTGAAAACGCTGGAAGCTGCAGCTGTTTTCTCTAAAAGACGTAATAAAAGTTAAGTTAGAAGATTGAAAAACTGTTTGATGTGTGTTTGTTGTTGTTTCAAGACAGAGAGTGGAGTGGAGACTCATTGTGAGCCAATACACTGTCACTTTAACCCAATGCATCATGGGAGATGTAGTGATAGCAGACAGACTCTCGTCTCTGAGCTTCATGGTTTTGTTCTCTTGCTCCACGGTGTCGGAGGTGTGGGAAGAAAGGAGGATGCCTGATGTCAACTAACTTGTACTTTTTAATTTCAGTAAACGATCGGTGCGCACTGGCAATACAGAACAGTCAAAGAGAGTCTTGAACAGAATATACAGAGCATAAAAATAAACCATCTGGTGTCTCACACTGCCATCTAGTGGAATATAACAAAAGTGCTCTGACTAACAACATCTATGTTGTCTCCTTGTATTTTTACTCGTAACTGAATAATACTATGACATCCCCCTCTTTTAATAAAAAACTTGTTTAACTTTATAAAACAGTGTAAGTCTTCTACTCATTGAATTTAAGTGGTATGCGATTAATCCTCCCAGATCTGGTACTCTGGTTTCTCATCTGAAATCCTCCCTTGTTGTTGTTCATCAGTGGGGGTTTCTCTTTTGGGATCTCCACATCTCCTGACTTTTGTGGGGAACCAAGAGTGATCTTCTCCAGTGAGCCAGATATGGTAGATGTGGTTTCCTCTGGTGAGTGATATGGTGAAGAAGCTGGGATTGATTCATCTGTTGGAGGTGATCTTAACTGCCGATCCCCACTGGGTGTCTCCGTGTGTCTGGGTTTGAGATGTTCCCTTGTCCTCTGGTAGGTTTTTCTTTCAATGTCAACAAGGTATGTCCTGGGCTCTCTTATGGGATTAGGCCTGTTCAAGATAGTTCCTGGCTCCCATATCTTTTTTAGTGTGTTCCTCACATACACTTGCTCCTCGTCCTGAAGGTCACTTCTCTCTTTCCCAGCACGCATGTCATAAAACTCCTGCTGCTTCGCTTGCTTTAACCTGTTCATCTGCAGGTGGTCGTCAGCATGTGGATGGTGTGACAGAAGAGCTCCTTTGCTGATTGGCAGTAAGGATTTTGGTTTTCTGCCATATAGCAGCTCATATGGTGATGGGATGTTGTCATCCAGTGGTGTTATTCTGTACATCCACAGTGCTGTGTAAGGGCAGGTGTTATCCTCTTTCAGCTACGCTGTTAGCTTGATGGTGATAGGGAGAGCTGAACTTTAAGGTGATGTTTGAATCTTCACACCTCTTTTTGAACTCTTCACTTACATACTGTGTGCCACAGTCTGCAATTATTGTTGAAGGTAGTCCATGCTCACCCAGAACACTCTTAAAGTAGGTGCACACCGTCCTAGAGGATATGTCATGTATTAGTCTCACGACTGGAAAACGAGAATAGTAGTCCACAATGATCAAGTATTTATGGCTGTCGAACTCGAATATGTCAGAACCAAGTATTTACCCATGGCCGTGTCGGAAGGTCAGGTTGCATTATGGGTAGTTTCTGCTGTGCTGGGTGAAACGTGCTGCACACATGACATCCTTTCACCATTTTCCTAATGGTGCTGCTAATACCTGGCCAAAACACAGTTTCCCTGGCAAGCAGTCTGCATTTAGTCTCACCTTGGTGACCAGTGTGAAGAATGTCCAGAATGTCGTTTCTCAGTACTTCTGGAATGACAATTCTCTCTCCTTTCAGGATGAGGCCATCTTCCAAAACAAGATCACATCTGAATGTCCAATATTCCCACAGTTCAGGTGGACACTGCTTCCTGTATTGAGGCCAGCCTTTGTAGATGGTGTCTTTGAGCATGTTCATTGTTGAGTCATGTGCCATTGCCTCTCTGACAGCTTTGTCATCCACCAGTCGTGTAGCAGTAGATATGAAATGCACATCAGACTGGTTGCTTGTAGTTATTTCTTTTGTTGTCTTTTGGCAGATTCGTGACAAAGCATTTGCTAAGGGGATTGAACGCCCTGGTTGAGTCGTAATAGCTGATCAGTTGGCTTGTGCACAGTTCTTTTTTGATGTCATCAAGAGCTTGCTGATGATGGGGTTCCCATCTGAAGTGAACATTTTTTTATTGAGTTCTCTTAGTGGAGCAACTAGCTCTGCCAGTTTGGTTGAAAATCTGTTAAGGTACGTCACCATTCCCAGGAGTGTTTGGAGTTCCTTAGTGCTGGTCGGAGCTTGAATGTCTTTAATAGCCTGCAGTTTGTCTTCTGAGGGCAGCAGCCCATCCTCAGTGAGTGTATGCCCATAGAAGCTGACTTGGTTCTGTTTAAACTGCAGTTTCTCTGAGTTAAAACCAATATTGTTCTTCTTTGCTGCCTCCATGACTTGTATGAAAGCTTCGTCATGCTCCTCTTCAGTGGCTCCAGATATGATCAGGTCATCTGCTATGCCTGATACGTTGAGGATGTTGTTGAAGATGGAGTCAAGCTTCCTCTGCAAAATATCCTATGAAACCACCAATCTGAAGGACAGGCGCTTGAATCTGTATCTGCCAAACGGTGCGTTGAAAGTGCACAACAGACTCGACTCATACTCTAGCTCCTCATGCCAGAAGCCTTTTTTGGTGTCTATGACACGGAAATATTTTTTCCCGTGCTGGAGTGGTAGAAGCTCATCGATTGTCCGTGTAGGGTAGTGCGCTCTCTTAATGTTCTTATTAAGGTCCTTTGAATCAAGGCACAGCCTGATTTTTTGCTGGTCATTTTCCCCTTTGGTAATTCTGCATGTGATAGAGTTGACCCATTCTGTGGGTTCTGTAACTTCAGTAATGATGTCATCTGCCTTCATTTTCTCCAGTTCAGCTTTGTACAATGGCATGATGTGTACCGGCACAGCTCTTGGTGGGTGAATGACTGGTTTAGGGTCATCCACAAACTCAATGTGGTATTTTCCCCCTGGGAACTTCCCTATCTTATCAAAGCATTCCCTATACTTTTGCAATACTTTTTCTCTAGTGAGAATTGACGTTGATTTCAATCAGCCCAAGTTCTTGTGCTTGGCTGCATCCCAGCATTGATGGACTTCCTGATGGGGCATTAACAATGTTGAACTTTGTCACTATAGACTTTTGCTTATTATGGGACACTTTGATCTTGGTAACACCAACATTTTTGATTATGCTGCCGCCATAGCCACTTAGTATGGTATCACTTGATGTAATGCGTGGCTCAAATGGTAGAGTCTGCAGATCATCTGTTGTCAGAATACAAGTGTCTGCTCCTGTGTCAATCTTCATGTTCATGCTGTAGCTGTTATTTAGCTTAACTTTGACAAACAGTTTATCTGGAAACTTGCATACAGTGTCAACTGCACAAACTGAGGTGACAGAGCCGATTGTAGCTGAAGATCTTGTGTTGTCTGTGTCATAGTCACAGCGGTGTATATCATCTGGACTGTTTATTTCATGCAACTGTTTGTTTCTTTTTATACATACTTTCAGAAAATGTCCAGTTTTTCCACAGTACCTGCATTGTGCTGATTTTGCTGGGCATGGATCTGACCTCTGATGACTGCCTCCACATCTGTAGCAACCATTTGGTGTAAAATGCAACTTTCTAGTGTTGAGTTGTCTGTTAGGTTTCTCACCCTTTCTGAAGTCACTTTCCTTCATGTGAGGTCTCTGCTGCTTGTTTTGGCTTGCAAATATCTTCTGCTTGCTTCTCACTGCATGAACATCTGTTGGTTGCCTGCTGCCTCTACTTATGATGTCCATCTGAGCTCTGGTGCTCTCTTCCACTTTGGCTAGGTCATACACTTGTTTAAAAGTTAAAGCATTGCCAAGCTTGATTGCATCACTTCTGACTTGGTCAGATTTGAGGCCAAACACGAGTGTGTCTCTCAATGTTTCCTCTTTTGTTTCTTGTGCATATCCTCCTTCATCAATCAATAGTCTGGCTTTAGTTACAAACTCTTCCAGTGGTAATTCTCCTTGTTTCAAGCATCTCAGTTGAAATCTAGCAAGTATGTAGTTGCTCTGTGGCCTGCTGGCCTTTCAAGTTTCTCAAACACTGGGTCCAGTTTAAGTTTGTCATCCTCACTTGCAAAAATAGCTGTGTTGTATATTTCCAAGCCTTTATCTCCAATCCATAACAAAAGAAGTCTCACCTTCTTGTCTTCTTCTGTGTCGGAAAGTGGACCCTCAAAAATGGGTTCACATTTTTGTTTGAAGAGCTTGAATCTTTTGTGTACGTCCCCAGGACCAGTCCAGTCCATACATGGGGGTTGGAATCTTTCAGCCATCTCAGAATCCGCAAAAATGCATTCACTGTGTTAAGGTTTAATACACCCAGGAATTAGTCTTGTCCGGTATGCTAATTAGCTAGCCTCATATCTTGCGCTGGTTCAAAAACGTTTCAAACGGCGGTTTAGGTCGGCACGTCCTTGTGAAGATTAAAATCCTACTTCTGACACCATGTCGGAGGTGTGGGAAGAAATGGGGATGCCTGATGTCAACTAACTTGTACTTTTTAATTTCAGTAAACGATCTGTGCGCACTGGCAATACAGAACAGTCAAAGAGAGTCTTGAACAGAATATACAGAGCATAAAAATAAAGCATCTGGTGTCTCACATTGCCTTCTAGTGGAATATAACAAAAGTGCTCTGACTAACAACATCTATGTTGTCTCCTTGTATTTTTACTCGTAACTGAATAATACTGACACACGGTCTGACACCGGATTCTGTGGAAAGCTACACCCCTAAAGACGAGCTTTAGCTGGTGTTTCTGTTAGAACTGAGAGACTTTATGAGCAGAATCTGAACAAGGAAGTGAAGACTTTAACCACTTCTGATTGGTCAGACTGATGACATGTGATTAAGAATCCAAGAATGATTGGTGGAGATAGTTAAAGGGGCGGGACTTTTCAGAAAACGGCTTTAGTTGTAGCTAAATCGCCGTACCGTCATTCTTATCAAAATGTCTGTAATAAAATAAAATAAACACAAAGAAAAAAGTATTTTATGATCTTTTATATTCGTAACTCAGTATTTTATCAGGACCTGTTTGGATGAACACAGAATGTAAATCCTGGAGATGGGAAATGTTTCTAGATCAGTTAATGGGTCATTTCCCACGGCACACTGGTTGAAAAACACTGACTTAAGCAACTGAACAGACCAAGTAACAGAAAAAACCTGACCTACCCAAAGACACAACAAGGGAACATATATTCAATTCAATGTTATCTGTATAGCCCAAATTCACAACAACAGACATCTCGATGGGCTTCGTATCGGTAACCGAAAAAGTGAAACATAAAATCAAAAGGATCATGAATACAAAGAATTCAACAGGAAAATACAACTACATGTTTAAAGTCCAGCAGACGAGCTTCATCCAGATGGAGTTGGGGGGACATTCGGGGGCGCGAGTCGAGCCGGAGGCAGGAACCACAGCCAGGTGTAGGAGCAGGAGCAGATAGCATTTAGTGGCTGATCAGACCACCTGAGAAACATGGGGGGGACTAACATAACTGCACAGACACTTAACAAACACTATAAAAACAAGACTAAACACAAAACTTGGTCTCTTGGTGGAAAAGAAAAATCATTAGAAGTAGAACAAAATGAATAACCAACAGAAGCAAAGCAAATAAACATTTAAAAAGTCCATTGGTTTCTCCCCTTGGAGGCTTCTGTAGATGGCGCCTGCCCAATTGCCTCACGAGTATTTTTTTTTTTTACTTTATTTTTTAGATATTTTTCTTAACACAGAATATAGCTTTTCCTGTAAGAACAAAAGCATAGGAAACAAAAAGAGAGAGGAAGAAGAGAAAAAATAAATAAAAAAATAAACAGACGTTAGTAGCGGGGAGCAACTCAGACATTGTTTCAAGACCGGACCGAGGGAGCTGAATATTGTGTCCATTTCTTCCATCGATCTTCGAGTTTTTGTGCATCTAGCCTTAAGTTATAAATTATCTTCTCCATGGAGAAAATTTCCTCCATAATGTCTCTCCATTGCTGCAGTGTCAGCGTTTCACTTCTCAACCAGTTTCTTGTTATTGCCTTTTTACAGGCTAGTATCATCACCTTGAACAGGTATTTGTCTTCTGGTCGAATGACGTCCATCTATAGGCCAAAGTACAATATCTGTGGGTCCATAACTATCTCACATCCTAGGATATCCCAAAAGGTTTTGACCATAATTTTCCAGAAAGGAGAAATATTTCCACATGGCCAGAAGATGTGTGAATGGTTAACGTTGAAGTCCCCACATAGCCTCCAACATTGTTGTGAGGTTCCCAGCTGTTTACTCTTTATGTGAGGACTAATAAAAAACCTTGTCAAGTTTTTCCATCGAAATTCTCTCCATTTTCTAGAACAGTGGCTCCCAAACTTTCTCTGCAGGGCCCCCCTTTCTGAAAATTACAATATTTTCGAGCCCCCCCACACTGACACAAACATACAATCCTTTGTTTCTAAACTCCACCGCGCCTTATAACATGCTGGTTAATGAGAATCTTTCTCTGAACGGTAGAATTATGTTATCTAAAGCTGAAGGAATCTCTAGATCTGTCTATGTGTCTCTGTCTTTAGAAATTCCAAAACACATCTGTAACCTATTAAACAAAACATTATTTGATTTTATTTGGAGGAAAAATTGTCATTACTTAAGCAAAATTTGTTTTGTGTAACACCAGAAAACATGGGGGCATGGATGTATTAACCTTTAAAACGTTAAACAACTCTTTTAAATAAAGTGGTTAAGTAATTTATTGAAAGGGGAAGACAATATCTGGAACTGCATTTCCCAAATATATATTTGACACACTGGGAGGCATTAAATTCTTGCTAAAATGTAATTGGAAAATTGAAAAATTACCCACAAAACTTTCAAACTTTTGCAAACAAGCCCTGCTGGCCTGGAAACTCCTTTATAAACATACTTTTTCTCCAACAACTTGTTTTATTTGGAATAACAGTAATGTACAATACAAAAATAAATCACTTTTTTTCCTAGGTGGTATGATAATGATATTGTTTTAATCAGACAACTTTTCAATTCTCATGGACATCTTCTGACGTATGAAGAATTTCTTTTAAAATTCGGTATTCCTGCTCCACCCAGAGAATATGCAATAGTGTTAGATGCCATTCCAACCAGTCTACTACAACTGTTTAAAGGGATTTAGAACACAAGTCAATTAAGAACCCAGACAATTTATTTGGACAATGTGGATATTTGTGTTCATTCAGTTTCCAATAAACAAATAAGAAATCTTTTACAGACCACAACCTTACCTGCTGGGAGGTTTTACTGGGAATCCAAATTTGTGGACATTAAATGGACACATGCTTGGACTATTAGTAATAAATACTGTCTAAATAACAAAATAAAAGAGGTGTCCTTCAAAATATTGCATTGTATATATCCTACCAAAATTTGAGTAGATTTGTTGGACATGGACCTGTTTTGTTCATTCTGTGGAACTCAGGAGGAAACTATTTCTCATCTGTTTGGGGACTGCAGACATACAAATAAGGTTTGGATTGAAGTGGGAAACTATATTGGAAATATAACTAAACAAACTGTTACATTTTTAGAAAAATACATTATTCTGGGTTACCTTAATGTCAAAGTAGACAAAGATTGTATCTTCATTACACAATTGTTTTTATTATTGGCAAAATTCCATATTCATAAAGCCAAATGGTCAAACTCCAAAACTAAATTCCAGCAGTTTTTGAGTGAAATCAATCAGTAATGTACCATTATCAAACATCTGCAAAACCAAAAAGCTATTCGGACTAATTTCATTTTTGAAAGTTTTAAAATGTATTAAACCCCAAAGATTTTTGAAGTAAAAATTCTTTTTCTCTTATGTTGTATATGTATGTGTATATATTTATATACTTTTTCTTTTATTTCTTATATTTTTCTGCAATATGTACACATTTCAATTCCCCCTGAGACATTCACATTGTTATTGTATTATGTTGTTTGTCAATAAAGTATGAAAAAAAAACTCCACCGCGCCCCCCCTGCAGTACCTCCGCGCCCCCCCTAGGGGGCGCGCCCCCCAGTTTGGGAACCACTGTTCTAGAACATGTGGAGCTATGCTGTAGTCCACAGATTGAATGCCATTCATCTTCTGACAGTGAAATTTGTAATTCTGATTCCCACTTTGTTTTGTATACAGAGTTATATCCATTACAGTTTAACAAGCATTTGTACAGTTTGGAAATAACCTTTAAGTGTAAAGGTCAGCCCGTCAGCATTTCTATTAACTTGCTTCCGTCTTGACTAAGATATTTTTTAATCTCCGTATTGTAGAAGTGCCTTAATTACCTGAATTAAGGTAATTGGTATTGATCAGGTAATTAAAATACCCGAATAGGTCAGCCGTATCCAGCTGAAACTCCTCTTTGAGCCTTCCAAAGGACTTGAACAGTTTTCCGTCTGTTAACATGCACACTGCCGTCATTCCTGTCACTCCATTTCTTAAAGATATTGTCCGTCTGTCCCATTCTGTATTTTTGAGATTGTGAGGGCCAGATAAGTAGTTTGTAATCTCCACCTATGTTGTTTTTATTGACCATGCTCCACCTGACTGGAATATTTAAAGGCTGTGAAGACTTGAGCTCCACTTTTGCCAGTTTTCAGAGCACAGCTCCAGGAGCAGAACCTCAGCCACCCCTGTAGGGACCAGTGGGTCTCTCAGCACTGGCAACTCAAAGACAGGTGACATGAATTAAACCAAAATAAGTAAACTAGGGATGGGAATAGAAGCCCCATGAAGCATCATTGGGGTTCATGTAATTGTGCTGGAAAAATGAACCCCCCCCTTCAGGGCTTTGAAACCACACAGAACAGCGACATCTGGTGGCGGACTGGACGTATCTCATATGCTTCAACTGAGCTCCTTGTAACACTTCAATGTGGAAATGATGATGAAAAAACGTAAAACAAAATGTTGTTAATGATGATTAGGAAAAAAACAACGTAAAACAACACCACGTGACGGTTTCTGTGAGAAGTGCTTGACAGCAAAACACACATCACATGAAGAAAATAAACACAAAGCAAAAAGCAACACTGTCATTTTTACTGTCATTGGCTCTCATTTCATCCCCCTTCCTCAGCTGCCCACCGCCATGGAAACGGCTGAAGTACTGGTCAACCATGTGTTCCGTCACCATGGCATTTCTACTGATATTGTGTCTGACCGGGGTCCTCAATTCATCTCCCAGGTATGGAAGGCTTTTTGTTCTGCCTTGGGAGCCACGGTCAGCCTCACGTCAGGTTACCACCTCCAGTCCAACGGTCAAGCGGAGAGGGCGAACCAGGAGCTGGAAGCGGCACTCCAGTTGTCTGGTGGCACAGAACAATACAGACTGGTCCAAGTTCCTGGTGTGGATTGAGTATGCCCACAATACTCACCCTTCTTCCGCCTCTGGAGTGTCTCCGTTCGAGGCCTCCCTCGGGAACTCACCACCTCTGTTTCCGTCTCAAGACTTCAATTTGGCAGTGCTCTCGATCCAACACCATTTCCAGCAGTGCCAGCGTATTTGGCGCCAGGTCAGCGCTGCGCACCAAGAAGACCAACTGTCGTATCGCCAATCGCCATAGGATGGTGGGACCCACGTACCAGCCTGGTCAGAGGGGTAGGGCTCTCGGCACGGAACATCCCCATTTAGGCCACCTCCAGGATACTCCACGTTACATCAGACCTTGCATCATCGAGAGGGTCATTAATCCCACCTGTGTCTGCCTCCGGTTGCCAGCGGCCCTCACGGTACACCCGTCATTCCATGTTTCACAGATTAAGCCAGTCCAGGACAGTCCTCTGTGCCCACGGTCCGCTTCCCCTCCACCCGCCCGTATTATCGACTGCGCCCCGGTGTTCATGGCTAGCCGTGTGTTAGATGTCTGGCATCGGGGCAGAGACCTCCAGTTCCTGGTGGGATTGGGAGGGTTACGGTCCTGAGGAACGCTCCTGGATCTATCGTTCCCTCATCCTGGATCTGTCACTCATTGAGGACTTTTTTTTTTTTTTTTTAACTTGTCCTGTCCAACAGCTGGGCAGACAGATGAGAGCTGAAGGCCTCTTATGTTGGACATATTTAACTTTAACAACAGGGGTTATTAGATCTATGACAAACCAGAGGAATGTCTGAATAAACCCCTTTTGGAATCCAGGACAAACTTCATTAGATTCCATCATGTTTGAAAATCTTTGGTGTTGGACCGGACGGAAAAGGAAAGGAGGGAAGAAGAGAGAGGGATGTTAGAGAGGAGGGGGGAGATAGGAGGGTGATAATAGGACAGGTTAGAGGTAAGATCGGGCCTAAAAAATCCAGCCCGACCCGACACAGGCCCGCTGGCATTAAAGCCTAACTCGGACCGAACCCGACCAATTAAGTTGATTTGCAGGACCGAGCCCGAAGCAAACCCGAAATTTCAATGTATCCCATGGGATTTTTGACAGAAAAAAAAAAAAAAAAAATCGGCAGATTTCTTAAAGGTAAAATAATCTACATATTTTTATGATGATGACAGTTATTTTCTTTCGAACAGAAAGTGGTCTCTGCAGCCGCGCGCGTATAAGCTGCTGTTGTGGCATAGAGTTCAGCTGGAAGCTCTGAGCATAGGTTCCTCCCTACATGACAAATGCATCTGATCAATGAAATAACGCTGGAACACAGAAGAAGAGGCCAGACAGAGAGAGTGACAGAGAGATCTGGATGATAAGCACTCGCTTCATTACGCGGAGAAATACTACAGCCGCGGCGGTGCGCGTTTGCCTTTTCAGTTTCCCTGTCTGAAGTTTATCCTTGACTTCCTGCTGCTCCATATCGGGGATCCTTAAACAAAATAGATGCAGACTTGGGGAGGGAAGATTACGTTCACGACACGTGCGCAGAGCTGCGGGTGGCCGGCGCCCCCCCTTTTCTGCCAGTTGCTGGACCACAGTGTATGTCAATCAATGGTGGGCTGGTGACTGGTGGGAGGGGGCGGGGTCTACCTGTGTGTGTGTGGGTGTGTGCGTTAGGGGAACGTTCTCCCTCTGAGTAAGAAGAAGCTGGCTGTGCCTTTCGGTTCGTGCGGTAACCGTTCTGACATCCAGGATTAATAAAGAGCTGTTTGACAACCGCCGCCTGAGGAGCTTCTTTGCAGACATTACAATATATTTATTAAAAAAGTCAGCGAGAGAGAAGCCCGGCCCGACCCGACCCGAACGTAATCACTGTCATTTAGAGCCCGACCCGACCCGAAATTCAGGTCGGGTCGGGTTCGGACTCGGGCTCAGGCTTAAGATCTTACCTTTAGGACAGGTGGGGGATAAAACCATGAAGCAGCATAAAGCAATAAGTTTACTCGTTGTTTATCATTACAGTGAGGTTCAAATGTAATACAAATCTTAAGGGGCGGAGCCTGTCCACACACACTCAGATGTTATAAACACACCTGCTAGCTGCAGAAATGTCCACATGTCAACATGTACACAATACAGATATTGTTCACACACGCATACTTATGCCTTCAAACCAACTAGTGTGAAATATTTCATTCATTCAATCACTGCAAACTATTAGTGTAAAGGTGAGCTAACACCTGTGCTCAGGTGAGTGTTTATGTTCTTCTAAATGGATGATGGAATGTGAAAAGAAGGAGGGAGGGTGACCAGCCATCCCCACACCAAGACCCCCACCACAGCAGCAGCCAGAACTCCCAACGCCACACAGCGGCAGGCAGAGAGCAACCGCCCCCCGGGCGACCACATCCGCCACCCAGGCCAGGGCCAGCAGGACCACCACAGGGCCCCCAGCGCAGGGCCCCACCCGAGAAGGGCGCCCACAGCCCCAGACGAGCACCCCATCAGCAGAGAGAGCACCGCCGGGCCCAGGGAACCGGCACCCAGGGGACACTGCCGCCGTTGCCAAGGGCCCAGTACCCCCCACCAGGGATGGGGTAGGGGACAGACGGACCTAGTTCCCACCTTCCTTGCAAAATGTGTGTGTGTGTGTGTGTGTATTTGTGAGGGTGTGTGTGTTTGAATGTATATCTTGAGGACTTCTACCGGGCCCACCCGGATCGGATCGGTGTCCTGGACCAGCTGTGAACACTCACCTCATCAACTACCAGCCATTCATAAGGAGATCCAGTTCCAGCATTCATCGCTGGTTCGTTGCCCCTGATGGTGCTTAGTCTGGTCACTGGAGTTGACCTTTTTGCTCATGTGTCTTTGCTCTTCACTAATCTTGTTTTTACGCCTCACCTACAGGACTTCAAACAACGAGTGTTCACCTGAGTCCCACTTCTCCCAGAGCAGCCTAATCCTCACTGAAAATCCTGAGAACTCCAAGTCACACGAAGACCTCCAGCAACGCCACGACTCCAAGCTACACCAATTACCTCATTCAGGAGAAAATAAAACTCACTTACTCATCTTAACACTCACCTGTGTTTTCCTTCCGGGTTCCAGTGCCTGGGTCTGTCCCACCTAGCAAGTCATGACAAACACAGCACGTTTGTTTGTGAAACACAGGATGTGCACGTGTGAAACATTTAGTGTGCATTTCCAAATGTATATTACACGTTTGAATAAAATTACAGTTATGGCGTGTGTGCATTTTTGAAATATGAGACTTTCCTGGCCTCATAGAAGGGGACTGTTATCTGACACTTCTGGTTGAATTCACATAAAATAAATTTGAGACAAAAAAAAAAAATCTGATTTATAGTTAAGATGTAACATCAATTTGTTCCGGGTGAGATTCTACACTGTGTCACTAAGGACATACGTAGCCTCGCAGATTTCTAAGATTTGGACCTGTGTGGAGACAGGACACCCAGGACCACGGTTCAACAGGGAGCAGAAAAAGGGTTTATTTGAGGGGGGCAATATTGGAGGAGTCTGTTGTTCTGTCCATCCGTTAGAGCCAGGAGCCTCCGTCTAAAAAGTAAAAACCCAAGAAGTCCATAAAAAAAAAAAAGCTAAAACACCAGGCTCAATAAAACCCACAAAAAAAAAACACACACTTAGTAAAAAAAATAAATAAATAGCATGCAATAGTTAAAATGTGGCTCTGGTGACTATACAAAAAGGTCTCTTGGGTAAAAGAACAGATAAAAAACAGCAGAGGGGTACCTAGCTCGAAGAGGGGCGCCCCCAGTGCACACCTGTGTCCAATTCTAGCAGCGTGAGCTGCTGCCTTCAGGGACCCTCCGGTTTTCACAAAGAATAAAAACACAATAAAACCAGTTCACCCTGTTACACATATATATAAATCTTACAAGCTTCCAGAAGACATTTGATTGTTTCAATGACATTTGTTTTTTTTTTATAACTTAAGCTTTATTTTTCATTTTTTTTAAAACAAAATGTAAAACAAATGTACATGCCATCAAACAAAATTAGTCTTACAAACAAAGAGAAGAAAAATAAACAGAAAATAGAACATGTCAGCCACTGGTCCAGAAACGTAAACAGGTCATACAAGAGCCAGTGAGTTTTTATATACAGCCTATCTGTCCCATTTTTCCTTAAATTTTCCTTCTCTCAATCTTAAAACAAAAGTCATCTTTTCCATGATGTAGATCTCCTCCACTATTTCAGTCCAGTCTGTGAGGGTTGGTGGTTCTGGCTTAAGCCGTCTTCTGGTTAGTGCTTTCCTTGCTGCAATCAGGAATATTTTCACCAAATACTGATCTTGAGGAATGCCTGTTTCAGAAACTTTACCCAGATGTAATACTGCCTGAGTAAAGGGGATTGTATAGCGGAATGCGTTTGTTAAAACATGATGGATGGAATGTCAAAATGGTCCTATTTGCAAACAGCCCCAGAGGATATGAGAGTGAATTCCCTTTACTGCACCACACTGTCTCCAACACGTCTGTGGATCTGCTGATAGCTTGCTTTTAATTGAAGGTGTAATAAAGAAGCGCATGAGGTTTTTCCACTTAAATTCCCTCCATTTCAGTGATGTGGCAGAAAACTGAGTTGATGCACATATTGAATACCATTCTTTCTCTGAAATAGTGATAGACATTTCCTCTTCCCACTTTTCTCTTGTGTTTTTCTGACATGAAAAGAGGCTGTGGTACAGATTAGAAATGATTTTTAATCTTTTATGCTGGTACGCTCCAATTATTACCTCTAAGACTGGGTTTTGTTCACACCCCTCTTCTGATCTAATTGCTTTGTTAAAATATTCCCTCTACTGGAGGTATGGAAAAAAATCATGATTGGTGAGTATAAATTCCACCTTTAAGTCCTGGAAGTCCCTCATCTTATTCTTTTTTGTGATTGTGGCAAAGGCTGTAACCCCCTTTGTTCTCCACTGCTTAAATGTGGAATCGTCTTTTGCTGGTTTGAAGTCTTTGTCAAGATAAATCCATTTAAGTATTTTCTTTTCCTTTTCAGCTTTAATTACTCCCTTTTACCAAAGTTCCATGGTAAATGTTGTTACTGGATTTAATAATGTGGTAATATTGTTTGGGAAGTCCTCTCTCCTAAAAGGGTCTGAATCGGGTATCTTGACACACATGTCTCAATCTCTTTCCACCTAGAGTAGTATTCAGAATCACACCAACAGAAAACTGTGCTGCAAAAAAATATCATTTCAAATTGGGGAGAGACATTCCCCCTTTATCTTTAGGCAATTGCAAGGTTGCATATCTGATCCTGGGTTTATCCCTTCCCATAAGAATCTGGATATCGGCTTCCGGACAAGATGGCGGACAGGACGCCTGCGTAATTCGATGCTCCCAACAAAACGGGAAAATAGACTCCTCAGAATCCACAATTAACAAACAGAGAGAAGCAATCAATGAAAGGAGGAGTCGAAACCAGAGGAAAAATGAAAAGACAAGACCAGATGAAGGGAAGAAATGAAGATAAAGCCAAAGAAGACGGAGACGAACGTGCTGGTGCTAACCAGCTAGCTGAAACCATGCGTTGTGGACTCGACTCCATTAGCAAAGAAATCCGTGACCTAAGAGCTGACATGAAACAGGACATGATCTCTTTGAAGGAGCAAGTTACAGAAGATGTCAAGAAGGAAATCACCGAATTGAAACAAGAAATATACCAACAACTGGCGACAAACAATAAAACCCTTCAAACGCACGGAACCCAAATTGCTGAGGCCGAAGAACGCATCGCGCAAATCGAATCCTGGAACATGGAAGTGAAAGATGCCCTCTCTAAATCTCTGAAGCAACAAAAAATATTAAGAGAGCGGCTCACAGACATCGAGGGAAGAAGCAGACGCAACAACATACGAATATTTGGAATACCGGAGGATGAAGAAAAAAGCTCTGCGACAGACTACGTTACAAAACTCCTCACGGAGAAGCTCTCCCTGCCTCCAGAAACCAGCCTTCAGATACAACGCGCCCACCGAGCGCTCACCCAAAAGCCAAGCCGCGGCGCGCCACCGAGGTCCATGATAGTCAATTTTCTCCAATTCAGTACCAAAGAATCGGTCCTCAAAGCAGCCTGGCAGAAGAAAATCGAGGTGGAGGGGAGACGGCTGATCTTCGATCATGATTACCCGGTGGATGTGGTCCAAAAGCGCAAAGCTTACAGCGGAGTCAAAAAAGCGCTGAAGGAAAAGGGGGTCCGTTTCCAGACCTCTTTCACCAAGATGAGAATCCACTGGGACTCTGGAGTGAAAGTCTATGAATCCGCGCGGGAAGCGGCAGAGGAGTTAAGAAGAAGAGGATTTACGGTGGAGCTCCCCACACAGGACAACACGGAAGATGACGTCATACAGGAGCGGCTGCTTCATGGATTTCCATGGCAACGACCCGGCGAGAAAAGCGGAAATGGAGCAGCCCGGCGAGCAAAGGAGAAACTCCAGGAATTTGGACGAGCTACGTCTTAAAAGTTACAAATTGAAATTAAGTTAAGTCCTTTCCTTTTTTTTCTACATATATAGACTTCCTCATCATAACATAATTGGTGTTGTTGGGAATATTTACCCATATGATGGATGTTGGACTAGTAGGTTTAGGTGAAAGATTTTTTCTCACCACTACTGAGGGGCCCTCCTTGCACGCGAGGACCCCCCCCCCCCTCTCCCACCAACAGGGGAAGGGAATGGCATATGTTCATTCCACTTTTGGAAGCCAAATCTGTTTTAGAAATGTGTTTTTGTTTCTTTTTGGGCTACAAGTTCTGGCCTTTTGTTCAATGTTCTTGGGCTGTTCATCACGTCTTGGAAGAAACAAAGCAATGGGTAGTAATATAAAAATGGTTACACTTAATGTGAATGGTCTAAATAATCCCATTAAAAGAAAAAAAGTAATTTCAATGTTAAGGAAAGAAAATGCACAGATATTATTTCTACAAGAGACAAAGCTAAATGATCAAGAACACAACAAGTTTAAACAAATGGGATACAGAAACACCTTCTATAGCTCCAATGAATCAAACAAGAAAAGAGGAGTTGCTATTCTTATTACGAATTCCATACAATTTGAGTGTTGTAAAGAGATAAAAGACAAAGGTGGAAGATATGTAATGGTTAAAGGAAAATTGCAAAACGAACTAATCACAATGATAAACATATATGCCCCCCCTGGAAGTAAAAAAACATTTTACAAATCTTTATTTGATTTAATTGCACTTGAGGCAGAAGGCATGTTGATATGCGGGGGAGACTTAAATGTAACTCTGAAGAGCCTAGACACTACAAGTGTTCGGAACCAGCATAGACCTTTGTCAGGATTTATCAACACAACTCTAGAGGAAATGGGAGTTATTGATGTCTGGAGAGAAATACATCCATCAGAAAAAGACTATACATACTACTCTGGGTCACACTCGGTTTATTCTAGAATAGACTATTTTTTAATGAACACATGGGATAAATATCGAGTGAAAGCTTGTGAAATTGGTACAGCGAATGTCTCTGACCATAGCCCAGTCTTTTTAACAATTAATATAGACAGGAAAAAGATAAATACTTTGTGGAGATTAAACATAGGAATTTTAAATAAGGAAACTGTGAAGGAACAAATAAAAAACACAATTAAAAGATTCATTGAAGAAAATGACAATGGTGAGGTAAACCCCAATATTCTGTGGGATACGTTAAAAGCAGTCTTGAGAGGAAATTTAATTGCCATTACATCGGCACAAAATAAAGAAAAAAAGGATAAATACAAATACGTGAACCGCCACCTTAACGTGGTGGGGGAGTTTGAGAGCTCGGGTGATCCCAGGAGCTAAGCTGTCTGGGGCTTAAGCCCCTGGTAGGGTCTCCCATGGCAGACAGGTCCTGGGTGACGAGCCAGACAAAGAGCGGTTCAGAAACCCCTGATGAAAACCAACAACACGGACCCGATTACGTCGCCCGGATTGGCGTCACCGGGGCCCCGCTCTGGAGCCAGGCCCAGGGTCGGGGCTCGCAGGCGAGCGCCTGGTGGCCGGGGCTCTTCCCACGGACCCCGGTCGGGCACATCCCGAAGGAGCGACGTGGGACCACTCTCCTATGGGCCCACCACCTGTAGGAGACCTCAAAAGGGGCCGGTGCAAAGTGGTTTGGGTGGCAGTCGAGGGCGGGTGCCTCGGCGGCCCAAACCCCGATCATGGAATCTGGCTTTTGGGACATGGAATGTCACCTCTCTGGGAGGGAAGGAGCCCGAGCTGGTGCGAGAGGTTGAGAGATACCGTCTAGATATAGTCGGGCTCACCTCCACACACGGCCTGGGCTCTGAAACTCAGTCCTTAGAGAGGGGTTGGACTCTCTACCACTCTGGAGTTGCCCAAGGTGAGAGGCGGCGGGCGGGCGTGGGCTTACTCGTGAGCCCCCAGCTCAGCCGCCAAGTGTTGGAGTTCACCCCGGTGGACGAGAGGGTCATGTCCCTCCGCCTCCGGGTGGGGGACAGGTCTCTAACTGTGGTTTCGGCTTACGGGCCGAACAGCAGTTCGGAGTACCAGGCCTTCTTGGTGTCTCTCGAAGGGGTACTGGAAAGTGCCCCAACGGGGGACTCCATTGTCTTCCTGGGGGACTTCAATGCCCACGTGGGCAATGACAGTGGCACCTGGAGGGGTGTGATTGGTAGGAACACCCCCCCTGATCTGAACCCGAGTGGTGTTTTGTTATTGGACTTCTGTGCTCGTCATAGTTTGTCCATAACGAACACCATGTTCGAGCACAAGGGTGTCCATCAATACACCTGGCATCAGGACACCCTAGGCAGGAGGTCGATGATCGACTTTGTAGTTGTTTCAGGCGACCTTCGGCCCTGTGTCTTGGACACTCGGGTGAGGAGAGGGGCGGAGCTGTCCACCGATCACTACCTGGTGGTGAGTTGGATTCGCTGGCGGGGAAGGAGGCCGGAAAGACTTGGAAGACCCAAACGTACTGTGAGGGTCTGCTGGGAACGTCTGGCTGAGCCCTCCGTCAGGGAAGTCTTTAACTCCCACATCCGGGAGAACTTCAAACAGGTACCGAGGGAGGTTGGGGACATTGAGTCTGAGTGGACCATGTTTTCCATCTCCATTGTCTCTGCTGCTGCTCGGAGCTGTGGTCGCAGGGTCTCTGGTGCCTGTCGCGGCGGTAACCCCCGAACCCGGTGGTGGACACCGGAAGTAAGGGATGCCGTCAAGCTGAAGAAGGAGTCCTACCAGGCCTGGCTGGCCTGCGGGACTCCGGAGGCAGCTGACAGGTACCGGCAGTTCAAGCGAGCTGCGGCCCAGACTGTTGCGGAGGCGAAAACTCGGTCCTGGGAGGAGTTCGGTGAGGCCATGGAGAATGACTATCGGTTGGCTTCGAAGAAATTCTGGCAAACCATCCGGCGACTCAGGAGGGGAAAGCAGTTCTCCACAGGCACCGTTTTCAGTGCAGGTGGGGAGCTGTTGACTTCGACTGGGGACATTGTCGGGCGGTGGAAGGAGTACTTCGAGGATCTCCTCAATCCCACTGACACGCCTTCTTTTGAAGAAGCGGAGAATGAGGACTCTGGGGTGGGGCTGTCTATTACCCGGGCTGAAGTCACTGAGGTAGTCAACGAGCTTCTCGGTGGCAAGGCCCCGAGGGTGGATGAAGTCCGCCCTGAGTACCTCAAGTCTCTTGATGCTGTGGGAGTGTCTTGGCTGACACGTCTCTGCAGCATCGCGTGGCGGTCGGGAACTGTACCACTGGACTGGCAGACAGGGGTGGTGGTTCCCCTCTTTAAGAAGGGGGACCGGAGGGTGTGTTCCAACCATAGGGGAATTACACTCCTCAGCCTCCCTGGGAAAGTCTATGCCAGGGTACTGGAGAGGAGAGTCCGTCCGATAGTCGAACCTCGGATTCAGGAACAACAGTGCGGTTTCCGTCCTGGTCGTGGAACAGTAGACCAGCTCTACACCCTATCTAGGGTGCTGGAGGGATTGTGGGAGTTCGCTCATCCAGTCCATATGTGTTTTGTGGATTTGGAGAAGGCGTTCGACCGCGTCCCCCGTGGCATCCTGTGGGGGGTGCTCTGGGAGTATGGGGTCCGGGGAGCCTTACTGAGGGCTGTCCGGTCTCTGTATGACCGGAGTAGGAGCTTGGTTCGCATAGCCGGCAGTAAGTCAGACCTGTTCCCAGTCCACGTTGGACTCCGGCAGGGCTGCCCTTTATCACCGGTTCTGTTCATAGTTTTTATGGACAGAATTTCTAGGCGCAGCCAGGGGCCGGAAGGGATCTGGTTTGGGGACCACAGGATTTCCTCTCTGCTTTTTGCAGATGATGTTGTCCTGTTGGCTTCGTCGGACCGGGACCTCCAGCGTGCATTGGGGCGGTTTGCGGCCGAGTGTGAAGCGGCTGGGATGAGGGTCAGCACCGCTAAATCTGAGGCCATGGTCCTTGACCGGAGAAAGGTAGTCTGCCATCTCTCGGTGGGTGGAGTGTCCTTGCCCCAGGTGGAGGAGTTTAAATACCTTGGGGTCTTGTTCACGAGTGAGGGAAGATCGGAGCGTGAGATTGACAGGCGGATCGGAGCGGCGTCCGTAGTTATGCGGTCGCTCTATCGGTCCGTCGTGGTGAAGAGAGAGCTGAGCCGAAAAGCAAAGCTCTCAATTTACCGGTCGATCTACGTTCCAGTACTCACCTATGGTCATGAGCTATGGGTCATGACCGAAAGAACGAGGTCCCGAATACAAGCGGCTGAAATGAGCTTCCTCCGCAGGGTGGCTGGGCGCTCCCTTAGAGATAGGGTGAGAAGCTCGGTCACCCGCGGGGAGCTCGGAGTAGAACCGCTTCTCCTCCACATCGAAAGGAGCCAGTTGAGGTGGCTCGGGCATCTAGTCCGGATGCCTCCTGGACGCCTCCCTGGAGAGGTGTTCCGGGCATGTCCCACTGGGCGGAGGCCCCGGGGAAGACCCAGGACACGCTGGAGAGACTACGTCTCTCGGCTGGCCTGGGAACGTCTCGGGGTCCCCCCAGAGGAGCTGGAGGAAGTGGCTGGGGGGAGGGAAGTCTGGGCATCTCTGCTCAGTCTGCTGCCCCCGCGACCCGGTCCCGGATAAGCGGAGGAAGATGGATGGATGGATAAATACAACCAGAAAGTGGCAGTTTTAAACAACTTAGAAAAACAACACAAGCAAAGTCAATCTCAAACCATCCTGCAACAAATTAAAACACTAAGGGCAGAAATAAATGACATTTTAAATGAAGAAATAGAAAAGAAAACAAGGTTTGTCAGACAAATGTATCATGACTCCGGCCCAAAGGCAACCAAATTGTTAGCAAGACGATTAAGAAAACAACAGTCTAATAACACAATAACTAGTATCAAAAATCCCGAAACAGATAAAATAACAGATGATCCAGAGGAAATACTAGAAATTTTTCAGAATTTCTACAAAGATTTATATTCAAAGCCCCCACTAGCAAATGCAGATGATGTAACTAGCTTTCTTAACTCACTTGATTTACCATCAATTGGAGAAATGCAAAACAAAGTATTACAATCAGAAATTAGGACAGAAGAAATTAGATATGCTATCGGAAAATTAAAGACCTGCAAGGCACCCGGTAGTGATGGGTTCCCCTCTGAAATATACAAGATGTTTGAAAGTGACCTATCACCTTTACTACTCAGATGCCTTAACTGGACATTAAAGGAAGGAACTATCCCCCCATCGTGGCAGGAAGCAGTGGTTTCTCTTATCCCTAAGGAAGGGAAGGATACAAAATTATGCCAAAACTTCCGACCAATTTCTGTTTTGAATGTAGACTTTAAAATATATACATCAATATTATGCAAAAGATTTGAAATTTTTGTGTCTGATGTAAATAGATGAAGACCAGACAGGTTTCATTAAAGGGCGTCAGACACAAGACAATATTAGAAAGAGTCTACATATCATTAACCATGTACAAAAGAGGGGAATTAAATCTGCACTTATTAGCCTAGATGCAGAAAAGGCCTTTGACAGTGTTAGCTGGGAGTTTTTATACTTGGTCCTTAAAAAATTTGGATTTGAGGAGAATTCTATTAAAATTATTAAAGCATTATACCAAGCCCCAACAGCAAGAATAAAAGTAAATGGAAATCTGTCAAATAGAATCAAATTAGGAAGGGGCACAAGACAAGGCTGTTGTTTAAGCCCAACTCTCTTTGCATTATACATCGAACCATTAGCTCAAGCTCTGCGACAACACAATGCCCTAGAAGGAATAGAGATAAGCAACACAAAACACATAATTGGCCTTTTTGCAGATGACATAATAATTTTTCTCAAGAACCCAGACAAAGAGCTTCCTATATTGATGGACTTTTTGAAAGTATTTGGTCACTATTCCGGATATAAAATTAATATAGATAAAACCCAAATTCTTACACTAAACTACTCTCCGTCCAAACAGATTAAAGAAAGTTACAATTTGAAATGGGAAAGTAAGACAATAAAATATCTGGGTGTCATTCTTACTAAAGAGATTGACAAACTATATGGAAAAAATTTTGATCTGATTGAACAAAACATGCAAAAAGATCTGCAAAAATGGACAACTTACCCCTTAGATCTCAGCTCTAGAGTAAAAATCATTAAAATGAATATCACCCCACGATTTCTCTACCTATTCCAGGCTTTACCAATAAGAATACCACAGCAGAAGTTTAATTTATGGAATAAAAATATATCTAGATTCATTTGGAATGGGAAAAAGCCTAGGATAAGGTTTTCCACCCTTCAGTTATCAAAAGACAGAGGGGGGTTGGCATTACCAAATCTCAAAGAATATTTTTATGCAGCACAGCTGAGACCGTTAGTCTGCTGGTGTGTACCAGAATATGAAGCAAGATGGAAAGAAATAGAGATGAAAAGCTTTAACATACCAATACAAACAATCTTAGGAGACATTAAACACACTGACTATGACCAAAGTAATGTTGACTTAATTACATCCTTTACAATAAAACTATGGGAAAAAGTAGTTAAAGAATACAAACTGCAAAAGGAAATAAAAGTACTCAGTTGGATTGCTTATGACCCAAAATTTCAACCAAACCAATACGATTCAACATTTAGACACTGGATAGACAATGGCATAACTGCATGGTACTCTATTACAAAAGATGGAAATCTACTTAGCTTTAGGGAATTAAAAAATAAATTTGGATTGGTAAATCAAGATTTGTTTAGATATCTACAAATTCAGGACTTTTACACAAAGGAAGTTAAACCTAACCTAGAACCTACAAAAAGATACAGTATAACTAAAGTAATATTAGATGCCTATAAAAACAGTAAAACAAGGGTTATTTCATCTTTTTACCGTTCTTTTACTGAAAACAGGAACAGTTCATCATTATACATTAAAAGTAAATGGGAATCTGAGCTTAATCTAAAGATTACTGAAGAAGATTGGTTTAAAATGTGTCTCACACAGTGCTCCTCTAGCAGCTCTCAAATATGGAAGGAATTTGCATGGAAGAATCTCACACGGTATTTTATAACGCCCCAAATCAAAAGCAAACAACTAAAAAATCTACAGGCTTGCTGGAGACAATGTGGGAGTCAAGAAGGGAATCATACTCATATTTTCTGGTCATGTCCTAAATTACTGTCTTTTTGGAATGATGTAACAACTGTCATGAAAAATGTTATTGGCTATCACCTACCAAACGAGTTTACAACTCTGTATCTGGGCAATATTGAAGACTCTGTATTGAATGAAGATGTCTACCTAGTAAGGATATTACTCTTGGCAAGCAAGAAAACGATAACAAAAAAATGGCACAAAGTGGAGCCCCCTGGAAAAGATGACTGGTTGAAGATCATATGGACCATTCACTCAGTGGAAAAATTGACATTTCTACTAAAATTAAAGTTAGACATTTTCAAGAAAAAATGGCAGAAATGGTACAAATATATGGAAAACCGATAAAAGGTTCAGAGGATTTTGTGTATTGTAATACTAAGAAAAACAGCCCAATTGCAGTATGTTGTGTATGTTCTGTTTGTTGTGGTTATTGACCCATGTATGCTGACAGATGAAAACACTCAATAAAAACAAAGTTAAAAAAAAAAAAAAAAAAAAAAGAATCTGGATATCGTCCGGTTCGAGTCTATGTACTGTTTGGGTGGTATTTCTATTGGAAGTGACTGGAATAGGACGAGTAGCCTTGGTAAGATGTTCATTTTCACCACATTCATCCTATTTGTAAAATCAAAAGAGTAGGTTGACCACCTCTTAATACCCAGATTGATGTTTAAATTAATTGTCTTATAGTTTTCTTTGTATACAGTCCCTGACAAAAGTCTTGTGGCTTATCCATTTTGTAGAAACAAAAGCGTATAACTGCCAAACTGACAAAAGTTTTATCGCCTACAGAGAGTAATGTGAAAATGTAACAAATAATTTGCTTCAAAAACAAAAATATGTTGCATAACATCAGTGAATGAAGTAGTTCTACTGTGAGATCCATATTTAATATCTTGTATGACTTCCATGAGCTTGAAGGACAGCATTCATGCGGTTTGACAAAGATTCCTACAATTTATGGATGAAGTCATCAGGAATAGCAAAGAAAGCAGTCTTCCATGCCTCCCAGAGTTCATCCAGATTCTTTGGTTTGGTCTTCCATGCTTCCTCTTTCATTCTAGCCCAGACATGCTCAATGATGTTCATGTCTGCTGACTGGGCTGGCCAGTCCTGGAGCACCTTGATCTTCTTGGCCTTGAGGAACTTTGATGTAGAGATGGAAGTATGCCATGGAGCACCATCCTGCTGCAGAATTGGACCCCTTCTATGGTTTATGGGAATGGAAGAGGTAGCTAATACTTATTGATATTTTAGGCTATTGATATTGCCTTCCACCCTGCAAATGTTTGGCACCCCCCCATACTGGATGGAACCCCAGACCACCAAACTGAACTGTTTTCTGGCTGAATCTTGGGTCCATGTGGGCTCCAGTTGGTCTCCTGTGATGTCATTCAACTGAAGACTCATCTGAGAAATCCACCTTCTGCCACTTTTCCAGCGTCCATCCTTTTAGCAGGCTGTGGGCCTTGGCAAATGCCACACGTTTGTTCAATTGCCTTTTGTTTAGTGCTGGTTTCTGGGCACTGATTGGACCATGGAGGCCATTTGGAGACAGAATTCTACAAACTGTTCTGGTTGACACAGGGACTTGAGGTGACCAGGCCTGGTGGAGCTCTGCTGCAGTGGAGAAGGGGCTGATTTTCCAACCAACAGTCCTCAGCAGTCCCCCAGCAGTTGTCTTGGGGGGTCTGCCGGACCTGGGCTTGTCAAAAACATCTCCAGTCTCTTCAAATCTTTTTCTTCTTCTTTGTACTTGACGCTGAGACACATTGAAGGTGTCAGCCACCTCAGCAGTGGATCTGGTCTTCAGCCTCTTGATAATCAACGCTTTGGTCTCAGGGTGAATCTTAGGCATGTTGTCAGAGGTCAAGTGTCAGTTGATGTGAAGGCCTGGTGTGCTGGGGTTCTTCTTATACACACCCACTAATTGATTGATCAGTAATTGATCACAGGTGAGGCTGTAATCTAGGATTGGGTGCATCATATGACAAGGCGACAAAACTTTTGCCAAAATGTGACCTTTCTGTGTTCATTAAATGATCAATCTTTCTTCAGTGAAGCAATTTTATTTTAGTATATTGAACATAATTTGGGAGGGTTTTAGCTTTCATATGAGACATTTCTAAAACCAATGGATTCATTAAAAGTGAGGTTATACGCTTTTGTTTCTACTAAATGGATAAGCCACAAGACTTTTGTCAGGGATGTAGGAGTGACAGATTTTTGGCTAAAAAGACTCCAAGGTACTTAATTATTTTACTGTCCCACTTAATATTGTAGCTAGATGCAGTTTCTTTTGATGGGGAGTGATTGAAAAGCAGGATTTGGGTTTTAGAAATATTTAATTTGTATCCAAGGGAGTTAAATTCTTTCAGGAGTGTCATTAGTTTAGGCATGGAAGTGTTGATGTCCTTTAAAAACAGCAACACGTTATCTGTAAATAATCTAATTTTTTGTTCCCTGCCTTCAATTTTGATCCCTAATAGTTCTTCGCACTGCCGGATGGCCTGGGCCAGTGGCTCAATGTAAAGAGCAAAAAGAGTCGGACTGATGCCGCAGCCCTGCCTCATTCCTCTTTTTAACTCGAATCGGTCTGTGAGGAAGCCGTTTATTTTTATTCTTGCTGTAGGCTTGTCATAGATGGCTTTTATACATTTAATTGAGTTCTTTGTGAATCCAAAATTTCTCTAAGGTTCGGTAAAGGAAATCCCAGTTCACCCTATCAAAAGCCTTCTCTGCATCTAGGCTGATTAGAGCTGCTTTTAGTTTGTTTTCAGTTAGGGTGTGAATTACATGCAGGCTTCTTCTAATGTTATCCTGGGTTTGTCTGCCTCTCACAAAACCAGTTTGGTCATCATCAATTAACTCAGCAATAAATGTTTCAAATCTTTTAGTTAAAATTGATGTATAGATTTTATAATCCACATTTAACATTGATATTGGTCTATAATTAGTGCAGTTCTGTCTATCTTTATTTTCCTTGGGGATTAAAGTGATTACTGCGTCTTTCCATGAAGGTGGGGTCCTACCTTCTTTGTGGATATAATTTAGGGCTCTTAATAGAAGTGGCGTTAGTTCCATTTAGAATGTTCTGTACCACTCTATGGGGAATCCATCACTACATGGAGCTTTATTAGGTTTAAATCTACCTATGGACTTTTCAACTTCTTGTTGTGTTATTTCCTTTGTTATTGTTTTCTTTTGGATTTCTCCTGTACAAAGTAGATCTAGTTTGTCTAAAAAACTTTTAACCCTTGTTCTATCCTAGGCACTTTACCGTTGGGATTTGGGTCATCTAGACCCACTAGACAGTGCTCTGAACCTTTGTTCTTCAATGATTTGTGATCTTCACTGGTGTCCATGGATTACATGAAATTTTTCCACCTTTATCCACCTTTGTCATGGTAGGGAGAACACCTCAATGGAAGGGTGGGGTCATCTAAGATAGCACAAGGGTTAATTGCTCTCCTGTCAGTGGCGCCCTCTTGTGAGTACAAATTTCTATAATAACAGTAAAAGCTGTTTTCTATTTTTTGTGGATCCGAATGAATTTCTAGAGAGAGTGGGTCTTTGATATTTGGGATTACAGAATCTACTTGCTGCTTGCGTAACTTTCTAGCTAACAATCTAGAGTATTTTGGGCCACAGTCATAATGTGTCTGCTTCATGTATCGGGCTTTCTTTTCAATTTCATGATCTAAATGTTTTTCAATTTGTTTCAATTTCAAATTTCAAAGTTTTTTTATTTCAAATCTAATCTACATTTACATGGAAAAGAAAAATATAAGTCAATCCATGACTTGTAAAATAGAATTTGAAAGGGGAATGGAAGAAGCAAAAGCTTATAAAAATCCAAACCCCCACTCAACAACACTCATAACAACAAAACAACGAAATTAAACATTTGACATAGTCACACAAACATACAAAAAACACCTGATGACGACAGACAGACATGCCCAAAAACTCCGACCAACCACCAAACCCCCCATAACGGAAACAAGATGCCTCAACTGAAAAGAAACAAGAACAAAATAAAACAGAACAAAATAACACAAAACCCTTTGGTGATGATCCATCCAAAGACCGAGAATACACATACTCATCATTGTTACATTGCATCTTGGTACACATTCATTATATATCTTTTAAACATACCTTTAAAATGAACAAGATTTTTACAAGTTTTCATGTCATCAGGTAAATTGTTCCAGAGTGTAACACCCTTTACTGAGATACACATCGATTTTAATGTTGTCCTTATTTTAGGTTGGCAGAATTTGTTGATTCCTCTTAATTTATATTTATTAACAGCATCTCTGTTTTGAAACAAGGATTGAATGTTAGTTGGCAGAGAATTTATTGATGCTTTGTACATGATTTGGGCCGTTTTAAAATCTACCAAGTCCTGTAATTTTAAATTAAATGTATTAAGAAAAAGTGGATTGGTGTGCTCATTATATTTAACTTTGTGAATTAATCTGATGGCTCGCTTTTGGAGTATAACTAAAGGATGCAGATTAGTTTTGTAGCAATTTCCCCACACTTCAATACAATAATTTAGATATGCCATTATAAAGGAATGATACAAAATAAATAAAGCGGATTGGTTAAGCATCATGCTACACCTTTTTAATCAAACCAACACATTTAGCCACTTTAGAACGTAAATGATGTATATGGGATTTCCAACAAAGCTTATCATCAATAATTACACCCAAAAATACATGTTTTTGCACTCTCTCAATTGGTGTATCATTAATAATAATTTCCACCGGCAACTCCTTGCTTTTTCTCCTAAAGAGCATGAATTTGGTCTTTTTTAGATTCAAAGATAATTTGTTCTTACTAAACCAACGTTTTAACTTGTGAAATTCATGAGTTATGTCACTAAGAAGTTTCTCTAGATTCTGCCCTGAGCATAAAATGCTAGTATCGTCTGCGAAAAGTATAAATTTCATAATGTTTGACAATTTGCATATATCGTTAATATAAAGTAAAAACAGAGTTGGTCCAAGAATTGAACCTTGAGGTACTCCACATATGATATTCCTATTTCTAGATTTAGAATTGCCAATCTGTACAAATTGCTGTCTGTCTTCCAGGTAGCTCTTTAACCAATTTTGTGTTACTCCTCTGATTCCATACTTCACCAGTTTCTTCAATAAAATATGATGGTCAATGGTATCGAAGGCTTTCTGTAAATCAATGAAAATTCCAATGCTGAATTTATTTTTTTCAATACAGTTGGTAATTTCTTCCACAAGTTCGATTAGGGCAAATGATGTCGATTTTCCTTGTCGGAAGCCATATTGACTGTTGAATAGCAGATTATTTTTTTCGATAAAGTTAAGTAATCTGAGATTAAATAATTTCTCTAAAATTTTTGAAAGCTGAGGCAATAAAGAAATTGGACGGTAATTTGTTAAACTTTGCTTATCCCCTGTTTTAAATAACGGAATTACTTTGGCCGTTTTCATTTTATTGGGAAACTGCCCACATTTAAATGACAAATTAAAGATAGGCGTAAGTGGTTTGCTGATAGCTTCAGCAACATTCTGAATTGTTTTCATATCAACACCATCCGCATCCTGAGATTTTTTATTACTACATGTCCTAATGGTCTCCAATACCTCCTTCTCATTAGTAGGCATGAGAAACATTGCATTTGAATTTGTCTCAATCAAATCACACGGAGATGCATCAACAGTTTCAATCTTTTTGGCTAGTTCAGGTCCAACATTAACAAAAAATCTGTTGAATCTATCTGCAATATCTTCTTTGTCACTAATAACCATGCCACCATCCACAAAATACTCCGGATAAGATGAAGTGTTATTACCACGCCCAATTATATTATTCAACGTCTTCCAGACACCCTGGATGTTGACTTTGTTACTGTCAAGTAATTTAGAGTAGTACTCTTTTTTGCTTTCCCTCAAAATATGAGTTAATTTATTTTTGTATTTTTTATACTTCAGTTCTGACTCAATGGTCCTGTATTTCAAAAAATGTTTGTATAGGTGATTTTTCTTTTTGCATGCATTTATCAATCCATTTGTCAACCATGGAGTATTTAGATTTTTTTGCTTTTTACATTTTCTGATAGGACAATTTTTGTCAAAACATGAAATGAAAATTTCTATAAAGGAGTTGTAAGCTATGTTTACTTCTGACTCGTTATAAATGGAATCCCAGTTATAAAAGGATAGTTCGTTCTTTAAATTTTTTAGTGACTGTTCTGATTTAATCCTACAATATACGAAATCATTTTGATAACTTATTTTAAGACTTGCATCATATATCATAAAGATTGGAAGATGATCACTGATGTCATTTAATAATACACCACTAACCACTTTACTATCAAAAATATTTGAAAATATGTTGTCAATTAAAGTGGCACTGTGTGATGTTATTCTGGTAGGTATTGTAATGAACGGGTGCAAATTATTGCTATACATAGTATCCAAAAAATCTTCCGTATTTTTGTGTTTGTATGGGTTTAGTAAGTCTATATTGTAATCACCACAAATTATAATATCTTTTGACTTTTTAATAGAAAATAATTTTTCCATCCATTCATTGAATACCTTAATGTCTGATCCTGGTGCTCTGTAAACACAGCTTACAAGAACGTTTCTTCTTTTCTGTAGCTTAATTTCAATGGTAATACATTCAAATATTTCATCCACAGTAAGAGACATATTTTCAATAAGATGACTATCCACGTTTTTATCCACATATAAGGCCACCCCACCTCCTTTCTTATGTTGTCGACTCTTAAAGAACATATCATAGCCAGACATTTGAAAATCAGTACCTTTGTCTTCATTTATCCATGTTTCTGAGACAGCCACTATATTGAAGGATGTCTCGAAGCAAGACAAGTAGTCCTTCATATTTTCAAAGTTACTGTATAAGCTCCTACTGTTGAAGTGAATTATTGATAACTTGTCCAATAAAATTGTTTCTTTAAATGCAGTGTCAGTAATATAGGAACATTTGTTGCAATTTTTCAAAAAGTTGCTATCTGGATCTATGTCATTCAACCTGTTTTAAAATGTATAATCATACAGCTGGGGGTAATCTAGATCCTCATCAGAAGATTCTTCTGATGAGGATGAATTGTCGCTGAGGTTATGCAAAGTAGTTGTTTCTCTCAATAACATGAGTGCAGGAAGAGCAGGTGAGCGGTCAGAGAACAAGGGCCACATTTAATCAACCAGAGACACAAAAAACACATGTAACAACAGAGACACAAAAAACACATATAACATAAACAGCCACACCACACCTCCAAATCCCAATTGGGCACTCATACACCCCATACAATGACTTAGAATAAACACAAGTGCCTTTAGGCTCCCCTGGGGTGATGCATATTAAATTAAACTTAGGATATATCAGCTAACGTAATGCAAATTAATAGCTCACAATACTTGCGCTCTCGAATTGACCTGTCAGACACAGAGATGGCTGGCTGGGGGGAGCGGGGATTGAACCACTGACCCTTCCACCATTGGACAACCTGCTCTACTACCTGAGCCACCGGTGACCCTAGGTATTTTGTAGTCCTTCACATTTTAATGCTAATTTGTAATGAAAGCATTATATTTACAATATGCTAGCTCATTTAGCTCATTTGGCATCTACTGAGGGTTTTTTAAGCTAATTTGGGATTTAGCTAAAATGGTTTCTTAAGAAATATTAAAATCACTAAGCAACTTTTTGGGTACATCCTTGCATTTCCCTTTTCTGCCATTTATAGACAATTTAGCTTCTTTCTGCAGTTTTATTTTCTGCAACTTATGGTTTTCTGTCACTTAAGGCTTTTCTGCAATGTAACAAAATTGCAGCATTATTATGGAAAAGCTTTTCTGCAGCTTTACACGAATAGCCATAAACAATACTGCAAAGTTTAGGCAAACAGCTTTAGCACTTTTTCAAGTTGTTACTTGTGTGTGTCAACTTGGTTTGACCTGTTTTTCTGCTCACCTACTTCCTCACCAGGGAAGAAGTTTGTTAAGCAGCTTGGCAGCCATTTTGAATTTTCAGCTGAAACCATCTTGAAAGGGGTGTTTAGCTGTTAACCCGCGCCGTCATCCCTTCGGCAATGGTTTGAACCAATCGGGGCGAGGCTATATAAGCCGAGGTGTTTGCTCAGTGTGGATGGAGTTTGTTATTGAGAACACGTTGGACTGTGAAAAATAAAACGGTTGACTCCAAACAAATCAAGACCCAGACTGGTCACTTAGCACAGCCACTTCTGCTATTCTGTCACAGTGCCCCTCCCACATAAAATTACTTGTCACTGTGATTAACTGTCCAGGGTTTATGGTGCTGCATTTGGTGGGTTAAAGGGTTTTTTTCTCCTAAGGGGAAACAACTAAGAAACTCACTTTTAACTACAGTGGCCCTGAAGTGCAAATCATAGAAACAAATCATTCAACGCCAAAACATAATAAAGATCACAAAATCGAAACAAAAGATGAAAAGAACAATGTTATATTATAGTAAACAAAACAAAATTACAGAAACCGAAACACAATAACACAAAAAATGAAACAAAAGAAAAAATTAAACGTTTCAGAAAACAAAAGTAATCTTGAAATAACAAAAAAAAAATTAAAAACTAAACTCAACAAGGAACCGGAAAGGGAAGGTACTATGGGACATCGCTGAATGAATGGATGACGACGTTTAATTTTCTACAGTGGAGTTTTTTTCAAATGGGTCTTCAATGTCCGCAGATGAATAAAAGTTTTGTTGTCAGTAGGGAGCATATCCAGTGTTGCTTCATGCCAAATAACTTTCAGTTGAAATGATGGATAAACATCATCATCCAATCAGTGATGTCCCACAGTACCTACCTTTTCCTGTTTCTTATTTGCCCTAAAGTCAAAGTGATTCTCTGCATCAGGACTAATGGTCTGACGGACAGTCATGGCGCTCTGCTGGCTGCTGTCTGCACTCGATTCTCTGAGCAGAGAGCTGTTATTTCATCCGTCAACCTTCAAACCAATGTGTCTTTTTGAGTTGCCCTCGTCATGGTCTGCCTGACATACTCTGGATCTTAAAACTGGACCTTCAGTTTGGAGACAGAAGAGGGTTCACTCCAAATGATGCTTTTACAGGACAGCAGCTTGAAGATGTCCTCTCTGACCCAGTCCCTCATTGCCTCCTGATTCATGGAGCAGACAGCGACAGAGAGGTAGGATCTGGAGGTAACAGACGCTCAAAGCAGAAATGAAAGATTTGACAGATTTCACACAGACACTTTTCACAATATGTTAGGTATTTTGTTATTTAGACGAGTTGTTTTACGTATTTGGTCTAACTTTTAATGAAACACATTCAAGTATTATGAGTAGAAACATATATATTATATACATACATATATATAAGATAACAATAGAGATCTCCTCAGATAACAAAAACATTGACCGTGTCGATAAGTGGGAATTTCCACCATTTGCTGCCATGACAGCTTGACAGTGAAGTGTCTCAGCTCCTCACCAGCCTCATGATGTTGTTCTGAGGCCTTCGTTCCATTCTTCCATGAGTCATTCAGTCTCTGCTTCAGCAGGTCCCAGACGTGCTCTATGGCCTTCAGGTCAGAGGTCATTGCTGGCCAAACCATATGAGCCATTCCCACTTCCTGAAGTCCAGTTGTGACAGTTCTGGCGTCTTGTGGTGGAGCGTTATCATCCTTTTGCAGAGGGTTGGGAGTGTGCTGGAGGAACTGGATGATGATGATGGTGCTATGAAGTCTCTGAGGAAAGAACATGCAGTCACTGGACCATCCACTATAACCAAACCAGTTTTGCCCTGACTGGTGTTGCCTGTCCAGACTGTTACTCCTCCTCCAAAGCCTGGGGACCATAGTAAGCTCGGCGTATTGCTCACCTCACCTTCTCCAGCAATGCTGACGAGGCAAAGTGACCCGACACTCATCAGTGAACAGGACGGTAGACCGCTGCTGCATCGTCCAGGTCACATGGTCCGTACTGCAAACGTTCACGGCGGTGTCTTGGTGTGGGTGGAGTCACCTTTAACGATCGTCTGTCATTCCAGTCAAAGCGTTGGAGTCGGTTGTGAATGGTTAGTCTGGAAACCCCAGTACCCCTCCCATCTGGCAAACGGGCCTGCAGCTGTGCGGCATTTGCCAAACCATGTCTGAGGTCAGAGGTCGTTAGGTTCTGGTCCTGGTTGTGACTCCACTCCTGTGTCCGTCCCAAACTCTGCCAGTAGTTCTGGGTCTTGATGCAAGTCTGCTGATGACACTTTGAGGCTCACCAAGGTCAACATCTGACCTCTACCATACCTGAAGGCGCCGTGGTCGGGTGGAGCTGCTCGTCCGTTGAGTGGCGTCTTTGAATGATGAACTTGGAATGACTTGGTGGTACAATCAGCTTTTTGGACCCACAGAATGTTGACATGGGTGTCACACTGAAAAAGGTTTTTGTTTAAGAATGATTTGGTTTTTACTCCAATAAATAAGAAACACTGAGCACAATGAGACGGTTATGGAAGAAAACTAAATGAGGTGTTTGTCACCACAATACAACTGACTCCCTAAAATCTATGACGTGAAATAAGCGCTTTCTTTACGATACCCACTGAGTTTTTCACAATATATCCCTAATTTATTGGGAGTAGTGTAAATATAATCTACTCAAAAAGGAGAAGTAAACAGGTTTAAACCCAACAGCTGCCCTAGTTTTATCAAACCCAGAAATAAAGTCATTTAATCCGTAAAATGTATTAAAGTATAATGTGATAGGCAATCGAACATCCTAATTAACTTTGTAATGGTTGACCTATAGTTCAGTAATGTATTTGAAAGATTTTTCTTTCTATGTTTTTTTTTTTTTTAGAAAAAAACATTTCCTTTCTGGAAAGTTGATCTCCATAAAGAAAAAGAACAGGAGCAGCAGCTCCCCTCAGCTCCTGAACACCTCCTGCTCCTCCTCCTGCTCTCAGCCGTGAATGATGCTTTATTGATACAGCGTTATGAGTGAGAGGGACAGCGCTCCTAATCCTCTTAGGGTATTATGCTGAGCCTCGTTCCAGCCCTGACATGCGGCGCGCCCTTGTAGCTCCCCAAAAGCCGGAGTCAGCATCTCTGCGTCTGTTGCGCGCAGCTGGAGCGACGGTCCGCCGCGGCACGGAGCCCAGCAGCCGGCGGAGCAGGTAACTCCGCTCTCCCCACGCACACTTCCGAATGAAGTCCTCGGGAAAAAGCTCATTTTCCAGAACGTCATAACCCGCGCCGCCACTCCAGAGGAGGATCTGCCTTCAATCGGTGAAAAAAACCCGCAGTTTTTCTGCTGACGCGCATTGTGGACTCCTGGCCACGCTTCAAACGCATCGCTTCCACGCAGCGCGTGAGCGTTTTACCTGTTGTCAATGCGCTCATATTATAGCGACGCGCCGATGCCTGAGTGATTATGTTGTCATAGCAACAGGTAACTGTCTGCATCCTCCATCATCCAAACAACCATCGCTCCTGTGCAGAGCCGGAAAGGCGCTCATGATTCGTGCGTGTGTCCCTCCGCAGGTTCCCGCAGTGAAGATGAAACGCAGCCGCCTGCTCTGCGTGGGCGCCACATAACCGCACAGGCAGGAACTCCGGGCAGGAGGAGCCATGCTCCCAACATAAGTTCTTCCTCAGAGAGGAGGCTGCAAACATGAGGAGGCTGCGGGGCAGTCGCGTCCTCTTCTTCATCTCAGGTGTGCTGCTGTGTTTTGTCTACACTCTGACTCTGAAGGCCAAGCTGTCTCAGCTGCCCGCCTCTGCCGGGGCGGACGGGGGGCACCATGAAGTCCTGGAGGTCAGGGTCCGAGAGCTGCTGGCGCCCAACGAGACGGAGGCCGCAGCGCCAGAGAGCACCCAGCCGCCTTTGCTGATCGTTGTCAACCGAACCGACATGGAACAGTGTGTCTATGTAGACCCTCTGCCACCGAAACCTCCTCCAACCCCCCCACCACTCACCACAAGCCCTCCTGCACACCCCCCAGGGCTGCCCCCTCACAGAAAGGGCGACTACCCCGAGGACCTCTTTTCAATAGAGCAGCGCAGACAGGGCTGGGTGCTTCTGCACATCCTAGGCATGGTCTACATCTTTGTGGCTCTGGCCATCGTCTGTGATGAGTTCTTTGTCCCGGCGCTGGAAGTCATCGCCATCAAGCTGGACATCTCTGATGATGTGGCTGGAGCCACCTTCATGGCAGCTGGAGGTTCAGCCCCGGAGCTCTTCACCTCCCTGATCGGTGTCTTCGTCTCCCACAGCAACGTGGGCATCGGCACCATCGTGGGCTCTGCCGTGTTCAACATCCTGTTTGTGATCGGCATGTGTGCCATCTTCTCGCGGGAGATGCTGCGCCTCACCTGGTGGCCTCTCTTCAGAGATGTGACTTTCTACATCCTGGACCTCATCATGCTCATCATCTTCTTCCTGGATAACGTGATCCTCTGGTGGGAGAGTGTCTTGCTGGTGCTGGGCTACGTGTCCTACGTGAGCTTTATGAAGTTCAACCCCCAAATCGAGCAGATGTTCAAGGGTCAGCTGAACAAGCACACGAGCATCGTCAAGGCGTGGAGCGCCGAGGAGCCGGAGAAGGTGAGCGCAAACTCTGGACTGATGTGGGCCCAATATATTTTGAAGATCGATCAAACGTCCTGACAAACTTTAGGAAAAACTCTTTTAACCTATGACACAGTTTGAACCAGCTTCATTTAAATCGTCTTTACCTGTCATGAGCAGAAAAACATCTTCCAGAGAAAATCCTGCGGCTCTGGAGAACACCATGACCTTTACCAGGCCCAGCTTCACAGGTCCCACTGTACCCTTCTGCTGTCCTAGGCACGTTAACATTGGGAGTGGGGTCATCTAGACCCACTAGACAGTGGGGTCATCTAGACCCACTAGACAGTTGGGTCATCTAGACCCACTAGACAGTTGGGTCATCTAGACCCACTAGACAGAGCTCTGAACCTTTGTTCTTCAATGATTTGTGATCTTCACTGGTGTCCATGGATTACATGAAATCCTCTCCACCTTTATCCACCTTTGTCATGGTAGGAGAACACCTCAATGGAAGGGGGGGGGGTCATAGGATAACACAAGGGTTAAAAGGATGATGCATGCATGGTGGGCAGCTGTGGTACAGTGGAAATTGCTAATATAAATAAAATATATAATATATAAAATATAAATATAATTTACCTTGCAAGAGTGTGCTCAGAACAGGAGCACTGTGGTGCAGCCATGGTGGGCCTTAGGTGGAACGATGAGGCTTGAGCGCACAATACATCTGCATCCACCCATCCATCCATCCATCATCCATCCATCCTTCCATCCATCCATCCATTCATCCATCCATCAATCCATCCTCCTATCCATCCATCCATTCATCCATCCATCAATCCATCCTCCTATCCATCCATCCATCCATCAATCCATCCACCATTCATCCAACCAAACTGAAATGTTTTTTAACCAGCAGAAGCCTGTTTCCTGAATTCTGAACCGAGTTTGTAGAGTGGTGGACTTTTTTTGTATGTGCGTGTGTGTGTGTTTCTGTGGGTGGGGGTAGGGATTGTTGACCCCTCTGGCTGAGTTGTTACCATTCAGCAGGGGTCTTTTTGGCCGAGAAAGCCATAAACACCACATATATTTAAATATAATTTTGTGAGAGACAATATAATATGTTTAAAACTAAGAATACAAGTGCATGTGTGGGTTTTATGTAATTTCAACCCTTTTAAAGGACAATAAGTCTGTGGATGTTTTTTAATAACATTATTGTAGTGGACTGAGTTGGACTGGGTGGCTGTTGTTGGGTGACGTTAAAAGTTCTGGAGTTCATTGAACGCATCAAGCAGAGATCTGATTGGCTCTCAGTTCTGTCACTCAGCCTGTTGTTAGGTAGTTTGGACCAATGGGGTTCAGCTATGGGCCCAATAAGGGAAATGGGAGGACTGGAGCGGGAGGGGGGGGTATAAAGTTGGGAGAAGCTCTGGTCTCAGAGGGAGAGATTCAGGAGTTGCTGAATTAGTTGTACGGCGTTGGTTACGGTCTGCAGTAACCAGAATAAAGAACCTTAAAAGAGGTTCAGTCTCCGTGCCTCAGTGTGGGACAGGGACACTACATTATGCTGTTGCTAATAAATGATGAGTATTTCTGGTGGTTCTGCTGATGGTCTAGTCTGGTTGATCCGTGGTGAGTTTCAGCTTCATGCAGGCGTTGAGACTTTAAACGTGATGGTAGGTCTGAATGTTCTGTAGATGTGAGGAAGACGTGGAGACAAACACACACTCACACTGCAGTGTGTGGTATGTGACGGGCAGCGGGTTCCCATCAGAGCGCCGCCTCACCTCGCTGCCTGCGCCCACTAGCCCTCCCCTTCTCAAAGACAGGAGCGTGCATCTGCAGGGACGGCAGTTCACAGGTTTCAGGCCGTTACAAACTGGCATCGCATCGCACCAGAGAAGGACTGGTCTAATGAAACCCTTTTTCTTTTCCTTTTTTAATAATTAAAGATTTGTCTGTGAGCCAGATGTGGCTCTCGAGCCACAGCGTCCCGACCCCTGCAAGTGAGGCTTCAGTAAATCACACAGTTCAAATGTGATTTATTTTTGACATTTTACTTTCATTCTTTAAACATTCTGACAAAATTTGCACGAATCTCACTAAAAAAAGTAAAGTAGAAGACACGTTTTAGGAAATTTTTATCAAAATATAATGCATTTGAACATCTTTTCTAACTTTTCGTGTACCTTTCAGTATTTTTTAAGCTCCAGAATCTGTGATGTGAATGCTGGGAAACACTTTGGTTTTCTGTCTTTCTGTCAGATGCTTTTTTCCTGGACATCATTTTTTCTACTACTCTTCATTAAGGGACTTCAGTTTTGATCAGTTTTGATTTTTCATGTTTTTGGAAATTCTAAACTGTCTTATGTTAATTAATAACACAATTAAAAATACCTTTAATCTTTTGTAAGGTGAGAACTTCAGTCGATTTTCAGCTGGAAGATCTTTTAAACTTTGAACATTTCATCAGACACGACCCTCGCTGCTTCACGCTCTGCTGCTTCTAGCTTAAAAACAATTCATCTTTTGACAAAAAGTATTCACCTCAGCAAAGTTTCCTACATGTTCTTCACCTTTTGGCGTGTCCCTTCAGGGTTAGGGTTCTGATTTACACAGGTGCTTTGGCAGAGAGCTTTACGTTGGATCCCCTTCCTGACACAACCCCGTATTAGAACTGGCCATTAATCGATTTAGTGGATTCATTGGAATTTGTGAAGATTTTTTGTGGCTCTCAATAAAAGAGAGCCGGAGGAGGTTCCTTATAGGAAAAACATGTTGGTGAGGAGAAAAGGCTTTTTCTAGCTAAGTGGACAAATGTTTACTTTGTCGTACCTCATGGATGAAGTCAGGAGCCTGATTTCTAAGCAGGTAAATGCAACGCTCAAAGTATTCAACAAAAGTCATCACTATGTTGCAAATCATAGAAACTATGACAAATTTACCATTGAGGAGCACAACAATAAGCTCCAACAACTACAAGGAGGCTGTGCTGCACAGCAGACGTTCACAGAAATGACTGAATCCAGTGAAGCTGTGACTGAAGCTAGCAGCTACGTTGATGCTCTGGAAACGTCCAGCGTAGCAAACCCTTCAGTGACGGGGAGTTTGGAAAAGAATAAATGCTGAAAGTAGCTGACATTGTTTGTCCAGAGCAAAAGAAAAAGTTTGAAGAAATAAGTCCATCGAATAATACAATTACTAGACGAGTAGAAGATCTGGACAGAAACCTCTGGAAAACATCTGGAAGCCTGGTTAACTGTATAAATGACACTTGAAGTTATTAAACACAACTTTTTCTGTTTATCCATTTCTTTCACCAAAATTGGCCCCCAGCCTAATGTCGAGTTCTTAATTTGGCCGTCTGCTAAAAAAAATGTGAGTCCCCTGATTTAGAGGATTTATTTTGGGGAATTTTTCTACCAGGATCCAGACCGAACTGGAGGATAAACCTGCTGGACTCACAGCAGAATCAGAACCTGTAACCCTTGTTCTATCCTAGGCACGTTAATGTTGGGAGTGGGGTCATCTAGACCCACTAGACAGAGCTCTGAACCTTTTGTGATCTTCACTGGTGTCCATGGATTACATGAAATCCTCTCCACCTTTATCCACCTTTGTCATGGTAGGAGAACACGTTAATGGAAGGGGGGGGGGGGGGTCATAGGATAGAACAAGGGTTAAGAAAAAGAATTAAATTGGAGACAGCGGTGTGGTTACACACTGATGCTGACATGCTTTCATGTTGACATGCTATGATGCTATGCTAACGAGAAGTTCCGTGTGTCGCCTCCATGGGATCACGGAGCGGTTTAAAGTCAGACTATATTTTCACGGAGCGAACTTTAAGACGTGGAGGATAAATGCGATAAATGAATACATGGAGCATTTATAAAAAAGTTATTTCATAATATAATAACAGACACTTTGAATCAAACTTTATTAGTAGTGTCTTTGTAACATTACAGAGCCCAGCGTTGAGCTGAAAAAAGCCCCCCCCCCCGTGAGAACATCTTTACTGTTAATGACTAGAATCCAGAACATGATCCTGTTTTTAGGCCGTTTCTGTACTGATTTTAGGTTGAAATGAATCCACTGGAGGAAGAACCAGGAATTTTTCTGTCAGTCTGCTCCCCTTCAGTAAATCTGTCCTTGTTTTCTCAGCAGCTTTGACTCTTTGGTTCAGACTACAGGTGATGGACTGATCCCCTCTGCTCATGGGGGGGAAAAAAACAGGAAAAAACAGTTTTTCTCTGATGTTTTCATGATGCTGTGACTTCCTCTCTGTCTGCATAATAATATCATTTTTTGAAATAACACCTTTAGTTTTCTTTGTAAAATAATGGAATCATTTGGTTGGTAGATTTGTATCTACCATTCATCTCGTCTGGTGAGTCAGAAGTGAGATTTTGGTCTCTGGTTGTAACCTCAAACTTGGAGCATCAAACCACAAACAGCTCAATCCGTTTCAAGGCTGTTTCTACCAGAAATGTTCTGCAGAGTCGTTCTAGTATTTCTCTTTATGAGATGATCAAGCTAGCGGTAGCTCCCAAAACATCCGCTGCTTTGTTCTGCAGACATTTAGTAGAACTTTGTGTTAGAGGCAATTTCCAAAGGAGATGTTCAAATGAGAGTTTTTCTTAAATATATTCCATCATTTGTCATTTTTGTTGGAGAAAGTAAAAGCGGGGGGATTTTATCGCCCAGCTCTACCTTGTGTTTTATCCGGGCTGGGGCCCGGACTTGAGTGTGACCCCGAAGACCCCCACTGATGAAGCTCATGGCGCCCTTTGGGAGGCCGACCTGCTTTCCTGTATGTGGGTTCTACACATAAAGTTACATTTTATTGTTGTCTAGCTAACACTGCAAAACTTTAGACAAACTGCCCTTTATGTAATGAGAATCAGAGTTTTATCAATGTTTACCTTATAAGCAAAAAGTACTCAAAGTGTACCATAGGCCTGTAAGATAAATCACACATTTATCGTTATCGCGATATCAAGCTGAGCAATACGCATATCGCAAAAAGACGGCAAAAATTACATTAAACGGTTACCTTAAATGTGCTAAAACAATCTTATGGCAGCTTGAAGTATTTAATCAATCAAATAAATCTATTCATGCATTTGACCAATCAGTTAAAGTTGTTGACCAATCGAATAGAGCCTTCTATGTTTGATGTTAGCCTCCTATGCAGACGACGGTTAACTCTTAATTAAAATTAACTGTTGCAGCGAAATAGAAAGTACGTTTTTGGTTGTTTTGCTATTTATTCATGTATTGCGAGTTCTATCGCCATCGCAATATTGATCAGTAATTTCACAAATCTGAGTTTTCGTCACATTGTGCTGCCCTAGTGTACTGCAAGTTCTAGTTGTAGTCTATACTAAAAGTAAGGCAGTATACTTGAATTGTATTTACTATCTATGTAATGTGAATTTAAAATGTTCCAAATTTGCCTGAAGAAATATTCAGTTAAAACACTTCCTATACACATGGTCTGTAGTAGAGATTTCCTAAAACATTTTCCATGTTTTGAAGGTGAATGCTGTTTATTTACCTTTTTTCGTTTAAAATACAAAAAAATTGTTCATCACATGACATGTTTTTATTTGTCTTTTTATGTGACTAGAAGCTAATATTTAAATTACTTCCTTATTTGATATTTTGCAGATTTTTAGTAAAGCGATATTATTGTGGAGAGCTGGAGTTCGGTGGTGTGTGACACAGAGCGAGAGTGAAAAAAACACAAAGAAATGATTATTTTAGTCATTCAAGATCACTGTTATCAGAAAGACGAAGAAAACTTCTGTGACACTAAAACGCTGAAAGTAGTGAGGCCAGAAAGAAGCCAAACGTTCCAGCAGACGGTACTTTGTCCTCGTCTCAGTGGTGAAACAAGATTTTCTGGACTCCCTAAAGCAGACGCCAGGCCCTGCAGATCCAGATACCTGGACATGTGCACGGTTCTACACAGTGAGGTTCTATCAGAACCAAACCTCACGTTTACTGTAAGGCTGACCGTAGGTTTCCAGCAGGAATTTATCTTCAGGTTGATGGAGCTGCTCCTGTCTTCTGAAATCTGTTCTCATCCACTAGACCAAAAAAGTCACAAGTAATCCAGAGATGAAATATTCCTAAATTAATGGTCAAGTGTGAAAAAATGAACTTCTTCTCATGATGTTTTCTCATTATCAAGGACTAAAGCTCAACTAAAATGGATTTTACATTCACAAGATTAGTAAAAACTATCTGCTGTTTCCTTACCATGTAGGAGGGAATGCCCAGTTTAGTTTAGTTTAGTTTAGTTTAGTTTAGTTTAGTTTAGTTTAGTTTACTTTACTTTACTTTACTTTACTTTACTTTACTGTACTTTAGTTTACTTAAGTTTAGTTTAGTTTAGTTTAGGTTACTTAAGTTTAGTTTAGTTTAGTTTAGTTTAGTTTAGTTTAGTTTAGTTTAGTTTAGTTTAGGTTAGGTTAGTTTAGTTTAGTGTACTTTACTTTAGTTTAGTTAGTTTAGTTTAGTGTACTTTAGTTTAGTTTAGTGTACTTTAATTTAGTTTAGTGTACTTTAGTTTAGTTAGTTTAGTTTAGTCTGTTTAGTTTAGTTTAGTTTAGTTTAGTGTACTTTACTTTAGTTAGTTTAGTTTAGTTTAGTTTACTCTGTTTAGTTTAGTTTAGTTTACTTTACTTTAGTTTACTTAAGGTTTGTTTAGTTTAGTTTAGTTTAGTTTAGTTTACTTTACTTTACTTTAGTTTACTTAAGTTTAGTTTAGTTTAGTTTAGTTTAGTTTAGTTTAGGTTAGGTTAGTTTAGTTTAGTTTAGTGTACTTTACTTTAGTTTAGTTAGTTTAGTTTAGTGTACTTTAGTTTAGTTTAGTGTACTTTAATTTAGTTTAGTGTACTTTAGTTTAGTTAGTTTAGTTTAGTTTAGTCAGTTTAGTTTAGTTTAGTGTACTTTACTTTAGTTAGTTTAGTTTAGTGTACTTTAGTTTAGTTTAGTTTACTCTGTTTAGTTTAGTTTAGTTTAGTTTACTTTACTTTAGTTTACTTAAGGTTTGTTTAGTTTAGTTTAGGTTAGTTAAGTTAAGTTTAGTTTAGGTTAGGTTAGTTAGTCTTAGGTTAGGTTAGGTTAGGATTAGGTTAGGTTAGGTTAGGTTAGGCTTTAAGTAGTTAGGGTTAGGTTGGTTAACGGGTTCGTTAGTGTTAAGGAGTTAGGTATAGGCTTTAGGTAGTGATGAGGTTAGGCTTTAGTTTAGGTTAGTTTAGTTTAATTTAGTTTAGTTTAGTTTAGGTTAGTTTAGTCTGTTTAGTTTAGTTTAGTTTAGTTTAGTTTAGTTTAGTCTGTTTAGTTTAGTTTAGTCTGTTTAGTTTAGTTTACTTAAGTTTATATTAGGTTAGTTTAGGTTAGTTTAGGTTAGTTTAGTTTAGTCTGTTTAGTTTAGTTAAGTTTAGTTAGTTTAGTTTAGTTTAGTTTAGTTTAGTTTACTTTACTTTACTTTACTTTACTTTACTTTAGTTGACTTAAGTTTTGTTTAGTTTAGTTTAGGTTAGTTAAGTTAGTTTAGTTTAGTTTAAGTTAGTTTAGGTTAGTTTAGTATAGTTTAGTTAGGTTGGGTTAGGTTAGGTTAGGTTAGGTTAGGTTAGTTTAGTTAAGTTAGTTTAGTTTAGTTTAGGTTAGGTTAGGTTAGGTTAGGTTAGGTTAGGTTAGGTTAGGTTAGGTTAGGTTAGTTTAGTTTAGTTTAGTTTAGTTTAGGTTAGGTTAGGTTAGTTTAGTTAGTTTAGTTAGTTTAGTTTAGTCTGTTTAGTTTAGTTTAGTTTAGTCTGTTTAGTTTAGTTTAGTTTAGTTTAGTCTGTTTAGTTTTGTTTAGTTTACTTTAGTTTACTTAAGTTTAGTTTAGGTTAGTTTAGGTTAGTTTAGCCATTATCTATTGAGTTCTATGACTTTATGTTATTTCTATTATTACACAGTTTCCAGCATGAAGCCTTCTGAGACGACTATTGTTGTAAATATTGGGCTATAGAAATAGAATTGAATTGAATACAAAAATTCAACAATCATGAATGAATCCACTGATTCTGTCACGTTTAGATCAATAAAAAAAAAATCCATGTATCAGAATGATTTATTTACGGAGCCCCTAACGGGCCATTGATAAAAAAAATGAAAGTACAAAAAACAATTTTTGAAGAAAGTAAAAAAAAAACTAACTGGTGCACACCTGTTAGTTTTATTTTATTTTTTTACTTCAAAAAATTTTTTTTTTATTCATTTTGTTTTCATCGATGGCCCTTTAGGGGCTCCGTATTTATTTTAGTGGTAGGATTGATTCATTCCTACTCGGCCCTCCACTGTGATGATAATCAGTCGTTTAAACAGTGAAGAGAGTCAGACTAAAAACTGATCTTCACTCGTCCTCACAGGTCATCATTCTTTTTCTGTTCGTCAGTCATTCACACTTTAAACTAAACCTGAGATTTAGAGCAGCTTTAATTTGCTGCTTCTGCTCTTTTCTGCTCGTCAGTCAACAAAACTGATGTGGAACAACAGAAAGACTTCTTTGCTCACAGCATAAAAACAGTGTTGTATATCTGTGTGAACGGAGTGTCTCATCTTTGACTTTACAGGAGAGCGAAGCAGCTCCTCTTCCTCTTCCTCCACCTCCTCCTCCTCCTCCTCCTGCTGCTGCTGCTGCACCTCCAAAAGCTCAGGAGAAACCCAAAGCAGAAGGCGAGCGGCCCCCCAGCAGCACTCACTGCAACAGCCTGCAGACAGACGCCCAACAGGACAAAACAAGGCTGAGGGTATCGACCTCCTCCCTTCCATAAAACACCACGCACTCTGTAGATGAAGGTCCGGGGTCAGAAGGGTCACACCTGGGGGAGGAGCCTCCCAGATGAGATGAGGTCAGACCACAGGCGCTCAGCGGGGGTGAAGGAGGGAAACATCACAGGCAGTCAGTGGTGCCAAGCTAAATGGGTGCAGGGAAGGAGCTGGGAAACCGGCGGGGGCGGAGGAGAGGGGTCGGGATTTTATTCCAACTCACTTCTGTTGAACACCATTAAAAATGTCGCTCCTGCAGATCCATTACAACAAAAACGTCCCTTGAATATCTCTGCTCTGATTCAGAATCAAACGTGTGTTGGTACTTTTATTCTGACCCAGTTTCAGGCAGTGATCTGGATTAGATTGGAGTTTAGCAATCTGGAATGATTTGGAAATACTTCCAACAGTCTTAAATAAGTTCAATGATGTGTCTGTATTGTTAACTGACTCCTTAGGTTCTTCTGTGATCAGACATGGTTGTGTTTTTGCAGATGTTTCGACGGACATACGATTTGTGCAAAAACACAACCGTGTCTGATCACAGAAGGACCTAAGAAGTCCGTCTTAAATAAGGTTTCTTTTTTCTTCTGTGTGGAGAGGATCCCGGTCCCTTTTGGACCTCTACCACCAGCAGGACTGATGGATGTTCCGGTCAGAGGGTCTCTGTGATGCTGAAACACACCGATAGTTCGCTGCATCCTGAAGTCAAACATCTGCATGTCTTACTAAACCTCTGTCTCCACATCCCTGTAGCTACTTTGCCCCCCCCCCCCCCCCCCCCCCCATTCATTTCAGTCTAGTGTATTTATGAAATGTCAGTTCACAGGTTGGCACCAAAAAAACTTCTCTCAAAGTCCTTTTTTCTCTCACAAATGCTGTGATCCAGTTTGGTCCAGATCACTCTGATGAACCCAGACTGTCCCAACAGGGTTTAGATATTGGCCCACATGAATGATCCCGGTGCTGAGCAAGCAGAAGGTGACAGTTGGGAGGAGAACTCCCTCTGAATGGAAGATTAGGAAGAAATGTGCAGCAGAAGGATGCTCAGGAAAGGACGACGATCTGCTGAAACCGGTCGGAGTCAGAGAGGACAAGAAAGAGACAAACACAAACAACACAGGATCATCTGTCAAAGACAGACCAACTGTCTTTAGCGTTCGTGATCGGACAGAAAGAGTTGGTCGTATTTGCTGTGAGGGAAATCAGATCAGATGGGAAAATCTCTAGAACAGAGACGCATGACGTCAGAGATGCTGGAGACAGACAAACTCAAGAAACACCGGAACAGTTACTCATTGCATTCACAAAATATGCTGTAACAATTCAGTTATTAACGATTCGCTTCATATCATTATCTGTGGTTGCTGACCCGATTCATAGTCCATTTTGGTTCATTGGATCCGATAGAATCTCATCCTCTGTCCTAAAGTGGATCCAGATCCTCTGGATCCAAACTTCCAGCAGTGAGACTCAGACAGAAATTCCTGCTACTGAACAGTGAAGTTTTCCAGATTCTTGGATTTCTTCCAGATCATCAAGTTAAATGAAATCTGTGTCCAAACAAACAAGTCAACTAGAATGAATGTCAGATCCATTCACATGGTAGTTTCCTAAAGTTCACCACTGTTGTTTTTCCACATCCAGAGAATCCAAAGGGAACATTCTAGAACATTCTAGACACTGGATGGTCACATGACTTTATTCACAGTCTGTCCACACATTGGACTGGAATGATGGACTGATCCGTGTTCATGACATCACACGTGTTGTCCGCTGATGGACTTGGTCATTTTTAATGTCACATTAAAATAAACTCAACACGCTTCCATCCAAATGGTATTTTCCAAGATCCATATAACCGATTTATTTCTATTTACAACATTTTTTTAATGTTAAAGGCTGATTTGATTTACAACTAGTCTCAGACATCAATCTGGTTGAATCGGAGGAATAGAGATTCATCGTCACGCCCTAAAATAGACGTTAAAGGATAGAAGAGTCTAGGCACAGGGCATGACATTCACATTACAGTTTCACATCACAAGCCCAGCTCATTTCAAAGTCAAGTGAGAAATCTGTGCCGTTGTCTTGACAAGACGCACACGTTGCCATGTCCAGCGTTTGCTTTGAGCGCTTTTTAACCCGTCAACTCTTCCCATGCAGGCCAGCTGTGACATCACGATTCCCAAACTTCAGAAAAAGGTGCAGGACAAAGTGAGGCTTCCCATCACTGGACTGTCACACATCAATCAGAAAGCCCCGCCCCATTCTGCACAGCCTTGTTTAACAAAACAAAAAAAAGTGGGGGGGGGGCTGATGTGGCTGGTGGCCACTTGGACCGACCCGGTTCCAGTTTTTATGCTGAGATCCTCATCAGTGTGTGTGTTTCTCCTCCATCTGACGTGGTTTCTGTGGGCCGGCAGGTGCGTCCCGTCCTGCAGAGAGGCGGCAGCTCGGCTTCCCTCCACAACACTTCCCTGAGGAACACCATCTTCCAGCTGATGATCCACACGCTGGACCCCCTGGGAGAAGGTATTCCCTGGCAGACGTCCCAGTTCCCTCTGTGTTTCAGACGTTTTCCCATCTTTAGGCTCTCCTCATGGCAGAGAAGCTGTTGGTGATTTAGCTCTGCCCCCCCTCCTCCCCCCGTGTAAGTCAGCACAATGTGATGTACCAGAGCGACCTCCAGCCTGACCTTGAACTCGCTGTTCCTGTTTCTCGCTGCCCTCGGCCGCCTCTGATCCTTAATCAGCTTTTCTATGCAGGCTAATAAAAGCTGGATAAGAGCCGGCATCGCAGCAGAACAAGCTCTTTATCTCTGTGGAGCGGAGGGAACCGGCCGCTCCAGCCTGACGCAGCTGGACTGTGATCGCAAAGATCCAGAAGTTCTAACCCGGCCCGCGTCCTGGTTCATGTCTTTAAATGCAGAGTGTGGGGCTGAGACCTTCAAGTCTGGCTCTCCAGTCAATCCTTTTCGGCCTGATCCGACAGTTTTGTTCAAAACTAAATGAGGAAAAACACGTTTCTGCAAAACTGATGATCCAAAAAACCAGCAGCAGCAGCACATTTTGTCGGGGGGCAGCGTGGACGTTAGCCAGTCTGCTGTAGGGCTGCATCACAGAGACACACAACCACTCACACAACACCCAGGTACAAGTCAGGGTTGAACCTATGGAGCAGGTTTTGGACGGTGTGCATGAACCAGGAGGAATTTGAACTGACTTGCAGTATTTGAACTTGCAGTTATGTGCAGGGCCAATGGAAAGAGCTTCAGGAAATGACCTTTAATGTTTTAGGACTTCAGGAAAAATCAATATTTACTAAATCTGCAGCCAGAAGCAGCTCCATTTGTTGGTTCTGGACCATTTTTTCTGAAAACTGGAGCCTCGGATGTGAGCAGATTTCAGTTCAAACCCGGACAAACCAGGGTGGCTGCGGCTACACCATGAGTCATTTCTGAAAAACGACTTCCTGTGTATGTTTGAAGAAACGATGACACTTGAAACGACAGAAAACATCTAATTGATTGAAATCCAACCTGTGGTTTTTGCACTAGAATCAGCGCTTAGAGGCACCGCTAAGTCCACGCCACTGAAGAAGGTCAGAGGAGGTACAGTCAACCGCTCCCTGTCCAGTGGTTGTGGTGTATCTGCTGTTGTGTGTCTGCTGTGGTTTGTGTTGTTGTTTGTTAAATCCAGTGTTCTTTGTTATGTGTGAGTCAGTGGACAAAAGCATTTTGGAGAATCACACATTTATACACTGTGTGCAAAAGACAATTTTCACGTTTGCAAGGAAAATAACCAAAAATAAAAAAAAACGTAATAACAACAATGTCAAACAGGTTAAGAATATTATTATTATTATTAATAATAATAATAATAATAATAATAATAATAATAATAATAATAATAATAATAAAGGCAAAGGAATCTGAAAAGAGACCATGTTTCAACTGTTCTAACAGCTTTTTTGTTTGTGGAGAATTTTATAATCTTTATGTACAGTTCTATTTCTTTCTGGAAAACATAAAATATGTTTTTTTTTTGTTATTATATTTACACTTGTGTATTTAGCCATAATTATAGGTAAATTAACTACATATATTTTCTCTGTATTAATTCTCCCTTGTGTAAAATATCCAACAATTATATGCTCATAGAATAATCTATAATCTTCACATAGATGAATTCTTATAAAATGTATCAAATCTTTCCAAAATACTTGAGTGAAGGAGCAAAACCAAAAAAGATGAGGCCCAGTTTCTGGTGAGGAATTACAAAATGAACAGTTTATGTCCAAATCTTTTTAAAATTTGGTGAGATAAAAAAAAAAAACTACCAACCAAATGATTCCATTATTTTACACAGAAAACAAGAGATGTTATTTTAAAAAATGATATTATTTTAAATGCAGACAAAGAGGAAGTCACAACATCATGAAAACATCCGAGAAAAACTGTTTTTGTAGCCCTTGTTCTATCCTAGGCTCTTTAACATTGGGAGTGGGGTCATCTAGACCCACTAGACCACACGTGTCAAACTCAAGGCCCGGGGGCCAAATGTGGCCCTCCATCTCATTTCATGTGGCCCTCGAGATCATAAGTTTTCAATTTCTTAAAATAAAAATTGGTGTATATTTATTCATATCTAGGGTGAATCAGACTTGAAATATGGGATTGGGCAGCTATACATTAGGACTTAAACACTGTCCACATAACCTAACCTGACAGAATCAAATGTAAAGGATTTATGCTAAAATAACAAGCAAACATATGTTTTCTGTGCAACTGTAATTCTCACTTTAAAAAATATAATGAATAATTAGTTATTTAAGATTAAGGAGTAGTTACGTTTATTTTTCATTACATTTAGTTACATGTATTAGTTACATCTGGCCCTTTGAGGACAACCACTATGCTGATGTGGCCCTCAGTGAAAATGAGTTTGACACCCCTGTACTAGACAGAGCTCTGAACCCTTGTTCTATCCTAGTCACTTTAACATTGGGAGTGGGGTCATCTAGACCCACTAGACAGAGCTCTGAACCCTTGTTCTATCCTAGTCACTTTAACATTGGGAGTGGGGTCATCTAGACCCACTAGACAGAGCTCTGAACCCTTGTTCTATCCTAGTCACTTTAACATTGGGAGTGGGGTCATCTAGACCCACTAGACAGAGCTCTGAACCTTTTTTCTTCAATGATTTGTGATCTTCACTGGTGTCCATGGATTACATGAAATCCTCTCCACCTTTATCCACCTTTGTCATGGTAGGAGAACATGTCAATGGAAGGGGGGGTCATAGGATAGCACATGGGTTAAGGAATTCCTGCAGTGATTTCTAATCCATCTTTGTTTTCTGCTTTTGGCGTTTTCACATAGTCTGAACCAGGAAAGACTGCTGAGAAAACAAAGACATTTGTTTCCTGATTCTACCTCCAGTTGATTCCTTTTGACATGAAATCAGCCTAAAAACAGGATCATGTTCTGGATTCTAGTCATTGGCAGTAAAGATGTTCTCACGAGGGGGGGGGGCTTTTTTCAGCCGGTGTTGTGCTATGGTTTGTTCCTCCTGCCAGAACTGGTTGTCCCTGTCATGACTTTGGGCATCGTTAGCTGGACGTTTAGAGCATGAAGGAATTTCAGGCAGGCAGCTCAGCGTTTACCTGTTCACTCCTCCCCGTGGGCGGTTCAGCCAATTAACTCACCTGTTCTGCAAAGAACCAGGTGTGTGCTCTGCGCCCTCCGTCATCCATTTGCGTGAGCGCTGCGTTTGTCGCCCCCCCCCACCTGTGAGCTCCGTTGGGGGTAGTTTAATACCCCAAGTTTTCTATGGAGATCTTTGTTTTATTGTATCTGAACGGAGTCTTCTGCCAAACTACAAAACATGGAACATAAATCTTTCCTGAGGCTTGTGAGAGTTTATTGTCATAATTGATTTATTTCCCCACATATTTGACATAAAACAGCAACAGGAGGCACAGATTCTGTCAGTCTACAGAATCTGCTCCCCCCATAAATGTACAGTAGAAAAGTTGTTGTTGTTTTATGTAGAATATGTGGGAAACATTGCAAATATGACAATAAACTCCCAAACGCAGCAGAATAAGGTAAATTGTAAACACCCACCTTCATTTAATGCTTTTTGGGGCAAATATGAGCGCTACGAAACAAATCAACGATGTCAGAGACAGGGGAAACATATCTAGACACAGCAGCGGCTCTGTAATGTTACCAAAGCACTGTTACTGTCACTGGATTCATAGAATACAGTTGTTGTTGTCATTTTGTGGTATCATCCGCCTCGTCTTAACGTCTGCTCTGTGACAGTGTAGTCTGACTTTAAACTGCTCTGTGGTTAAAATCTGGCGACACGCGGAACAGCTCGATAGCATAGCATCATAGCAAAGAGTTGGGGGAAAAAATCTCAACAGATTCAAATGAACTAATGGAACCCATGATGGCCCAGCCCTAGTTGTACTTCTAGAGACTGTTTTTATCATTCCGTCATCATTTGATCACAGCGTTCTCAGTGCTCTTCTCATTAGGATTATAATGTTTTTTGCCTGTGTTGTTCCTACCGCTGGTCATTAGAAATTCACCTCTGATGAACTGTTGGCACAGAGCAACCCCCCCCTTTGCTGAGAGCTCCCTGTTTACACTCTCCTGCTAGCTTACAGCTCCTTACATGCCCACCCCAATATTAGCAGTGCCCCAAAGCGGAAAGAAAATCAGATCTGTCCATCCGTCCAGTTCTGATCCAGATTCCAGCTCAGACCAGGAAAACACAGACGTTCATGGACCTGTTGGTCTGACAGATGATCAGAATGAAGCAGAGCAGGGAGACTGTGGCCTGATGACTGCACTTCATACATAGAAACTACAAGCTTTTTCAAAGAGCATTTTTTTCATCTGCTCCTGAATTGAATAAGGAAACACTCAGAAATCCTAATTTTCTTTATAAACGTCCTCCATCATGAGAAAGATTCCACAAGAACATGTTAAAAAGACCAAAAAGACCATTTTCATCAGGATGGGTCTTTAAGGACAGCAGATTTCGGGAAGTTTCTAACGTTTTTCTCAGTCTAAATGTTCACAGAATACTTTCATCTGTGTAGAAGTTCTTTGAGTTTCTGTTGGGGAACTCAAAAGGCTTTGGAAATTAGCAGCAAGCAACTGATATTGTTACCCAGCACTACCTGATTTCTTTGTACATTTGTGCCAATCAGAAGCATCCTTTAATGGTGATGTCAGAGGGGGGAAGCCTGTGCAAAGGAAAGGTAAGCCGTGGAGATGCTGGTGTTGTGCTCAGTCTGGTGTCTGTAGATCTAACATTGAACGCTTGCTCGTGTTCGTCAGATGCTGTCATTGCATGTATGTTTGTGTGAGTCTTTGTGGTGCACGCTTTGTTTTCTGTTGGAGCACAAGCTGCTGCCAGCAGTAAATCAGTTTAATGGAAGAGCTCATGTCAGCCGCTTGTTTTGTCTTTACTCATTTGGGTTTTGTCTGAGTTTTGTTGTCTGACAGTGATGGAAGAAAGCTTTCAAATGAAGTCTCTGAACACTTTGAATGAGGAGCATGCTGGGATCATCCCTCATGGACTGAAACATGGAGGCTCGTTGTTGGTTTTTGTGTTCTAGGCTGAAAGCATCTTGACATTGTTGCACAAAAACATTCTTTCAGTTGTGCACCGCAGTGGGTTTGGTCTCAGACGATGTTTGAGTGACGGTTTTCTTATTTCAGCAAAGAACAAAGTAAAGCCTCTGAACATGCCGCCGACAGAAAAACTAAAGAACAAGTTTGATCAAAACCACACTGAAGGTGAGTCAGGAAGAAAGGGGAGATGGGATCTGCCACTTTAAAGCTGGCAAATCGGGGCAGAACAAAGAGAACAGTGTTCATCCAGCTAATGCCAAAGTTACCTTTAGCTGCAAATATCTAATAGAGCTAAGATGGATATTATTCTCAACAGAACAGTGATAACATGTCATAAATATCACAAGTAATGTGACTTTGAAGTCCATGAAAACATAATTTTAAAATATCCTAAAACACTAACCACAACCTGCTTTCAGTTGTTCGGAGGGTAGGAGGAAGGCCTGGAGACAGCCAATCAATTCCTAATATACAACACAACATGGAAGACAAAGTAAAAATACATATTTTAGCCTCCAATTCTATGAAGTGCTCCAGGAGTCAGCATCAGGAACATGGAAAAACAGCAAAAGCAGTCATCGTTTTCTCTTTCTTCTTGAAAAAAGTCTAAAAACTTCATTTATGTTGGAGTTAAAAGTCAACTCTTCATCTCAACGACTCCCCAGTTTCTCACAGTTGGTATGGAGACCAAGTTACTTCACTCAGGTCCAAGAACAACACAGTGTTTTTACCTGAGTTTAGCTAGGTTTGACAGATAAATAGGTGAGTGTCATCAGCATAATAGTGGATATGCTCTGCTGCCTAATAATGGAATCAAAAAGATTGGACCTAGTACAGAGCTCTGAGGTACGCCATGACTGACTGCTGTTTGAGGCTCATGAACAATCTGTCAGATGAACATGACTAAAATGTAAAGCAGTGGCTGAAATACTAATGTCTGTCTACAGTTTTTAGACAGGTGTCCGTGTCAAAATGAATAAGGGTTCCTTTTAGTCTGGATCAGGAGTGTAAGCACACGTCTTTGTCTCATTGTGTTCTAAGAATATTAAAAGTGAGCATAATGAATATTAACAAGCAGCACGTTGTCATGGTAACATGTCAAATCACCTAACAAATAGACCACTTATTGTGAAAAAGCTATCTAATCCAAAAAATAAACAAGAATAAAGTACTGAATTATTATTAGTATTGAATATTTATTTCTGCTGTAAGTGACCATGGTATTAGCGGGTTAAAGGCCTTCGAAGTGTGCATTATCAGAAAGGAACACACTTCACGGAAACAAGGTACGATCCAATGAATAGTCTGTCTTGTCGAACGTCAAAGTTCCTTTTAAATCGGCCGTGGACCAAACATGCAAGGACTTTAAAAGTGAGAACAATGAAATCACAAAAGAGTTGTAAATGTTCCAGACCATAAATGTGGTGAAGTAGTGAGGTATAGGTACTACAAAATCACAGGGTTAGTGAGACCAGCTGGTTTTTATCTTTGTTCATTTTTTTGTTTTGCTCAGACAAAATTTCTGCCAGTGAACCGAGTTTGGAACCACCTTTATTGTTTAGCAGATTCACTTTAGTCTTTGGTTTGCATCTGAGAGCAAACCAAACCAGATGAGGAGGTCAAACTGATTAGTATCTAGGCTAACTAGTGACTATTTAAGAGAACTGGACTGAGTGACCTCCCCCCTGGCTCTAGACAGGAAGTACCTACTGGCTCCTAGAAGCCAAAATCCCATAGACTTCAATAGAGAAATAAACAGCTGTTACGCCATCGTTCTATCAGTCAGAAGAACAGTTCTGGATTTGATACCTTTGTTTTTTTTAATGTTCTTAATAATCCTCATGTTTCTCATGATATTTTTCCTGAAAGTAAGTTATTTTCTTTCACCTTCTTAAGCGTTTCAAAGGAAAATGTGTTTTCAAATACTGTAGTGCTGTCGATCTTTGCGGATTTTCCTGGTTTTACCGTCTGTGATGCAAATCCGAGCCTGTTTGGGTTGAAGGACCGATTCTCTGCAGCCTCTTGTGTTTGTGCATCACATCCCTGACTAATGAGGTTCTTCAGAGTCTGAGGATCACAGCCAAGACGAGCGGCAGCGAAGCTGGAGAGGCCTCCATGAGCCCCAATCAATCAGACACGTTGGCCTAACTGTGTGTGTGGAGGGGGCTGCTGCTGTGGTGGAGTGGGTGTACACTCAAAACCCCACTCGTTCTTCTCTGTGGTGCTCAGCAGCTCGTTCTGAACTCTGACTTGTTCAGCTTCAGTGGATTCACATTCAGCTATTTTGATGGAGATGCTGCATGTTGGACTCATCCAACATGTGGCCTGCTGAAGTATTTGTGGTCCTAACATGTCAACGGTTGCTGGTTGAACACCCCGGCCGGTCCTCACCTCATCACCTGAAACCGTTGGGACATTTCAGGATTTGGTTGGGATGTTTTTGCATTTCAAAGAGAATTCAGACGTAAAAATGTTCAAATATTTGAAGCACAGCAGAACAGAAACAACCCGACTGCAGTTTCTGCAGCATCACATCAGAAATCCACCCCCCCACCATGGCCTGTTTGATCTGTTTGTCACTGTGAATCAGAACATCTTCATTTCAAAGTCTTTGAATTCAAAATCACCTCAACCCCACTGGAACCAGGGCAAGTGTCAGAATCTCTGGGTTTGTTTGTTTTTTACCCCAGCAAAGAAACTGTTTGTGACATTATTCTTTTTACTGCTGTGGGGGATTTGAATAAGTAAAAAAGCTCTTAAAGCATCAGCAAAAGTTTGACCTCAGGTTGCATTTGCTCTTGTTTAGTGAGGCTGAAATCAGAAAGATTTGCTTTTACTTCAATAAACTCGGGAGAAAAGGAGAAAGTGAACATCTGACAGCTGAGCAGTCCTTTTCCCTGCAGACGGAGATCAGAAACCAAAGTGCGATGCTGACGGACCACCGGGGGGCGAAGCATCTTCCCCACAGCCTCCAAAGACCGAGGAGCAGAAGAAGACGTCTGACGACGCAGACGAGTCAAAAGTGAGAACGTTTTACACCCCAAATACAAGATCTGACCCCAAAAATGGAACTTTTTCCTTCTGTTTGTTTTAAAGTGAAAAAGGTGTGAAAGCGATGCTGCTGCAGGTCACAGTGGAGTGAACGCAAAACACACAAGAACACAACACGTGTTATCTTTCTGTGACTTTTCTTTGAAAAAGGTTTCATCCATGCCTGAATGTTGGGACTTGAATGTTTAGTGTTACCAGAGTCAACATGACCAGCATCCCTGAGCCATGAAGGTTTAGGCTTTTTACCTGTTTGTGTGGGAATATCCCTGTAAATATCAGACAAATGCAAAACAGCCGCAGACGTGGCTAAAGGACCGTTGTCGTGTAAATATCTTGCCTCAATTGTGTTTTTGCGTGAACGCTCCTGCAGGTGACAACAGCTACAGAGGGGGGGTCGGAGGGCTCTGACGGCAGCAGTGAGGAGGAGAGTGGGAACGAGGAGAGCAGCGAACCCGGCGACAGCGATGGAGATGGAGAGAAAGGCGGCGAGGAGAATGAGGAAGAGGAGAGGGAGCCGCTGTCTTTGGAGTGGCCCGACACTCCTGGGAAGCAGGCCACCTACCTGTTCCTGCTGCCCATCATCCTGCCGCTGTGGTTCACGCTGCCCGACGTCCGCAACGCGGTGAGTGCAGAGACGCAGCGTGGTCACCGTGACAACCACCACCTCATCAGAAAGTGATGAGGTGGCAGAAGGTCAGGGGGTCCAACTTGACTCACCTAAACAATGTTAGCTGGTTTCCAAAAGACTCCTAGTTGGTCTAAAAGGGTTTGAAAATATGTTTTTAGATACAATCCAAAATCTGAAGACAATCATTCATAAAGTGGCTTCATAGAAAGCAGGTTAGGGTCCAATAGCAGCGTGGGCCCGCATAATATAGTGTTCCTAAACACTGATGCTGTGTGCAGAGAGAATCTGCAGTTTTAAGGTGGTCTGACGTCCTCACTGATGCAGCAAACAAAGAAATCCAGGTTATTTACTGTCAAAAGGAAATTAGAGCTGTGCTTTTAAATGAAGCCAAGCGAGAAGTTAAAAGTTTATTTTAATGTAAAAACCTGTGAAAACAAATTCCATCAAGATTATAGTTCTATTTCAAAAAGTTCTGATGTTCCTGCAGGCATTGCTAAAGGCACACTAGTACAGGCGTGTCTGTGACAACAGGCACACCAGTACAGGCGTGTCTGTGACAACAGGCACACTAAAACAGGCGTGTCTGTGACAACAGGCACACCAGTACAGGCGTGTCTGTGACAACAGGCACACTAAAACAGGCGTGTCTGTGACAACAGGCACACCAGTACAGGCGTGTCTGTGACAACAGGCACACTAGTACAGACGTGTCTGTGACAACAGGCACACTAGTACAGGTGTGTCCGTGACAACAGGGACACTAGTACAGACGTGTCTGTGACAACAGGCACACTAGTACAGGCGTGTCCGTGACAACAGGCACACTAAAACAGGCATGTCTGTGACAACAGGCACACCAGTACAGGCGTGTCTGTGACAACAGGCACACTAAAACAGGCGTGTCTGTGACAACAGGCACACCAGTACAGGCGTGTCTTTGACAACAGGCACACTAGTACAGACGTGTCTGTGACAACAGGCACACTAGTACAGGTGTGTCCGTGACAACAGGGACACTAGTACAGACGTGTCTGTGACAACAGGCACACTAGTACAGGCGTGTCCGTGACAACAGGCACACTAGTACAGGCGTGTCTGTGACAACAGGCACACTACTACAGACGTGTCTGTGACAACAGGCACACTAGTACAGACGTGTTTGTGACAACAGGCACACTAAAACAGGCGTGTCTGTGACAACAGGCACACTAGTACAGGCGTGTCTGTGACAACAGGCACACTAGTACAGGCGTGCCTGTGACAACAGGCACACTAGTACAGACGTGTCTGTGACAACAGGCACACTAAAACAGGTGTGTCTGTGACAACAGGCACACCAGTACAGACGTGTCTGTGACAACAGGCACACTAGTACTGACGTGTCTGTGACAACAGGCACACTAAAACAGGCGTGTCTGTGACAACAGGCACACTAGTACAGACGTGTCCGTGACAACAGGCACACTAGTACAGGCATGTCCGTGACAACAGGCACACTAGTACAGGCGTGTCTGTGACAACAGGCACACTAGTACAGGCGTGCCTGTGACAACAGGCACACTAGTACAGACGTGTCTGTGACAACAGGCACACTAAAACAGGTGTGTCTGTGACAACAGGCACACCAGTACAGACGTGTCTGTGACAACAGGCACACTAGTACTGACGTGTCTGTGACAACAGGCACACTAAAACAGGCGTGTCTGTGACAACAGGCACACTAGTACAGACGTGTCTGTGACAACAGGCACACTAGTACAGGCATGTCCGTGACAACAGGCACACTAGTACAGGCGTGTCTGTGACAACAGGCACACTAGTACAGACGTGTCTGTGACAACAGGCACACTAGTACAGGCATGTCCGTGACAACAGGCACACTAGTACAGGCGTGTCTGTGACAACAGGCACACTAGTACAGGCGTGTCTGTGACAACAGGCACACTACACAGGCGTGTCTGTCCAACAGGCACACCAGTACAGGCGTGTCTGTGACAACAGGCACACTAGTACAGACGTGTCTGTGACAACAGGCACACTAGTACAGGCGTGTCTGTGACAACAGGCGCACTAAAACATATGTGTCTGTGACAACAGGCACACTAGTACAGACGTGTCTGTGACAACAGGCACACTAGTACAGACGTGTCTGTGACAACAGGCACACTAAAACAGGCGTGTCTGTGCAACAGGCACACCAGTACAGGCGTGTCTGTGACAACAGGCGCACTAAAACATATGTGTCTGTGACAACAGGCACACTAGTACAGACGTGTCTGTGACAACAGGCACACTAGTATAGGCGTGTCTGTGACAACAGGCACACTAGTACAGGCGTGTCTTTGACAATGGGCATAGGAAATGTCTAAATGTTTTGAAATCTTAGCAACTTGAGTATAAGTCTGGATTTCTGCAGGAAAGGCATCAGGAATTAAAGCAAGTAGTGGCGTTGTGTGGCCTGCAGGCCCCGCCCACCCTCAACTTCCCACCTTTGACCCGCCCTCACTGGCTGAGCGACTGTGACACGCCCCTCGCTCTTTCCCTCTGCCACCCTGCTCAGAGCTGCCCAGAACAAACACTTTTTCAAAATATCTGCTGTTCTTTAGGTTTCATCTCCATAGCAACCATTTCATGTTAGTGTTGTCTGGGGGTGACGAACAAGTGCATGTGGTTTTTAGAAAAATCTGCAAAAGTAAACTTCTGGTTTACTTGGAAACTGAGGTTTTTTGTTAACTATTCCTAATATGTTCATATCATACGTCATGTATGTCTTGTTTCGTTCAGCTGTGCCAATGACTCTTGTATTGAATTCTCACAATCAAAAACAAAACAAACAAACACGTGTGAGAAACAGGGGAACACCACTTTTGTGAGTTCACCAAGAAAACGCTGGAAAGAAAACGCTGGTTAATATCTACAAACTACAAAGCTCTGGAACTCTCTACCTCCTGACCTCAGAAACATTGGGTCTCTCTAGCAATTTGCCAAAAAACTGAAAACTCATCTTTACCAACTGGCCTATTCCCCCCGATAACTTCCTATTTCTGGCCTATCTATTTAAATAATAATAATAATACATAAAATGTATTATTATTATTATTATTATTATTTGTATCTGGCACCAAAAGTGTTTCTTGTTTCAAGATAGCTGCCTCTTCCTGAGCCCAAAGCATCAGTGAGGATTGCACACATAACTTGGTGCTGTGTGGGGGGGTGAAATGTCATAAAGAACAAACGCTTGCCTTTCCCATATTGGGTGAAAATGTGAAAATCTGCCACAAAATGGCCACCAAGCCGTTAGGTTCTGAGGCCATCCCATAATAATTTCAAATCTTCCTTTCATTATCCCTGACACATGTAAAGATTTTGGCCTCATTCATTGTTGATGGATTCTCCAGCATTGATGTCTTTTTTGGGGGGGTTGGGTTTTGGCCAGGGGGACATTTTTGCTCAAAGGCACAGTCAGAAAGAAGAATCTGGTCCTTCAGTCCAGGACTGCTGCTGCTGACAGAATAAGGAAATGCAGCAGATCCGTGATGGTTGCTTCATGCATCTGCTGAACAAACAGACGTGTCCACAGACATGTTGTTGTTTTACTGCCGTCCTTCATGCAGCTTCGGTTTTGGTGAACAGAACCTGCACGCGGGACATCCGACTCCGTCAAGGAACTCCATCAAACGTGTCAGTTTCCCTGAATGTGTGACCTCATGTGTGTTTTCCAGACGTCCAGGAGGTTCTTCGTCATCACCTTCCTCGGTTCCATTTTTTGGATTGGCATCTTCTCCTACATGATGGTGTGGTGGGCTCATCAGGTTGGTCAATGCTTGGAAAGGTCCTGAGAACAGAGTGAAACCTAGAAACGGTTGCTGGGTTAAGTGAAGGTTTTTGTGTGTGCATCAGAAATCCGGCGCTTCAGTTCAGGAGGATGCAGAGTCTAGCTTTAGAGAAACAGGTCCAGCTCTGCTCAGCAGCTGGACTCTCAGCTGCAGTGGACTTATCCAAAGGTCATCTTCAGGCACCGAGAATGAAACAGCAACTTCAACAAATCCATTCATTTACAGTTTTTAAAGGGTCTATATCATGCTATTCCTAAGCCTTTTACAGTTCAGTCCATAATTAATGGGACATAATTCCAACATTTTTGGCTCTATACCCGTCTATAGACGTGCTTTAACTGCAGACTGTCTGCTTTCATTTGAGGGTTTTTACATCCAGTTCAGGTGAGCAGAGAAAGTCTGTGTGTATGTTAGTCTGGGGGCGGAGCTGGCAGCACAGACTCTTCCTGGAAGGGGCTGTTCCTCACTTTGTGATGTCACAATGTGAGGACTCGCTCATTTTCATGTATTGGGAGGGGCTGGAGGAATACTCAGAGATGCATGAATGGATCAGAATAACACGTTGGGGTTTCTTTTCTTGAAGAATGATCATTATAAAACACTCAAAGGATCAATAAAAATGGATTTCTCATGGTATAGGACCTTTAAAGTCCAGTTGCAGGAATTGATACAGATCCCTGGTGGAAGAGGGATGTTGGTTTTCTTCTTTGTGATCAAGTCTGCAGAGAAAGCAACATCTAGTCTAGTTGATCACTAACAGGTCGTTGCCAATGTCACAATCCCCAACAAGCAAAAGTACAGACGCCCCACCACAGCTCACGATGCTCCAACGCTCACCACTGAATTTGTCAGTTGATTGTAAACTACGGTTGTTCTTGATGTACAGATGGATGTGTGTTGTAAAGTTGCTCATGGGGGGGTTAGCACAGACCTCAAACCCCCACTGAAGGTTTTACCATCCGTTCCCGCCCTCAGGTTGGAGAGACTATTGGGATCTCAGAGGAGATCATGGGCCTGACCATCCTCGCTGCCGGGACCTCCATCCCTGACCTGATCACCAGTGTGATCGTGGCCCGGAAAGGTCTGGGAGACATGGCCGTGTCCAGCTCAGTGGGCAGCAACATCTTTGACATCACTGTAGGGTGAGTGAGGCTGTGCTGCAGTGGCTGGAATCCAACTCCAAGGTTGTGAGATGGGAGCCAAGCATGTCCACGGTCCTGATAGGCAGTGCTGAGAGCCTTTAAAAGTGGTGGAAGCACCAAAACCTCATTAGCTGTGCAAGACTCCACTGTCTCCTCCCTCCAAATGTAGGACTCAGGAAATGACTTATTAAAACTTATTTTGAGCCAGAAGTCCCTGCCTTGGCGTGTTTTTACTGTTTGGACCAGATCAGACAGAATGGTTCTGCTCTCTAGGTTCTAATGTGACCAGCAAAGGCTGCATTTACATCTTCTCAAGCTACATTCACACCAGCCGCGGCACTTCACCTTCAAGCAGCTGCTTTCGATGTCAATGGAAACAACAATTATCTGTTTTAAAAAGATCTAACTTGTGAGTCTTTCTCTGAAAGAGAGCTTGAGCCTAACCCGTTCCATACCATGCTAGAGCTGCTTGTTCTCCTAGTCCAATTGGACTGGGTTCAGGTTTTCCACTTTTCCTCAGTTATGGTCTGAGCCTGGATGACACGTGTTCATCCTCCATGCAGCAGGTGGCAGTATAGCTCATTTCTGCTGATGAAGCTACCAGCACTAAACACCACAGGGAGGGACAGCAAGAGCTTCTCACCCTCAATGAAAACCATTGACTGTAGATGAGAACTTGACTGACTGACCCCTCCCCCTGGGGTTCCAAACAGGAAGTGGCTCCAAGAAGCCAAAATTCCAAAATTCCGTGGTACAGCAGGTAGGGCGATTGACCCATGATCGTAGGATTTCAGGTTCAATTCCCGCCTTTCACGCCCATGTGTCGAAGTGTCCTTGGGCAAGACACTGAACCCCACCTTGCCTCTGGGGGGAGGTTGGCGCCAGTATTCAGCAGCGGAGCCACCACCAGTGTGTGTGAATGGGTGGATGGGACTGTGACTGTAAAGCGCTTTGGGCCTTCAAAAGAGGTAGAAAGCTATATAAGTATACGCCATTTACCATATACTTCAACAGAGAAATAAACAGCTCTCAGTCATTCTATTAGTGATGCACAATGTTGACTTTTTACAACCAATACCAATATTTTCCTGCCTCTTGTAGCCGATACCGATACTCAACCAATATATATATTTATTGAATATTTAAGAAAAAAATATTAGTAAGTTCAAAGTAACAGCGAAGGGCTCTGATGTATTCAACAAATTTGCAGAACTAGTTTTACCTGCACATAAATAGAACAGATTGTACAAACACTTTATTAGCCTTTTCAGTCTGCCCTACATCTGTGAACAGAGAAAGTACATTTCAATGGTCAGAACAAATACTACAACTTTCACTTAAATACCAACGTCACAAGTACATTTTCAATACATATAATGCCAGATTTAACCCTTGTGCTATCCTAGTCACTTTAACAATGGGAGTGGGGTCATCTAGACCCACTAGACAGTTGGGTCATCTAGACCCACTAGACAGAGCTCTGAACCTTTGTTCTTCAATGATTTGTGATCTTCACTGGTGTCCATGGATTACATGAAATCCTCTCCACCTTTATCCACCTTTGTCATGGTAGGAGAACACCTCAATGGAAGGGGGGGGGAGGGGGGGTCGTAGGACAGCACATAATGTGCAAAAGAAATAGTTTAATCTTAAAGTGCAAAAGCAACGTTTTGCTTTGTTTTAAACTAAAGTGCAAAATAAACGGTTGCTCATAGAAATAAACTTTTCAAAAACAGGCATTCAAGCATTTTACAATCCAGAATGAAAAGAAATAAACCACCACTATAACTTCTGTTTTTTGTTTTTTACTGTGTGGTTGGATCAATGGGAGATTTTTCTGACAGGTTAGCTGTTGATTTCTGATCAGAATTATTGGCATGACGTCATAATGTCCACCTCGGCCGATAATATCAATATCTGATATTTTTGCACAACCCTACATTCTATTGGTCAGAGGAACCATTCTGGATCTGATACCTTTTTCATTTCTTCTTTCTAATCCTCTTTTTCTGTACTTTAAGTTATTCAAGTTCCAATCTGACTAATACACAGTGGGTGGAGCCTGCTGGCCCTCTCATCTAACGTTCAAAATGTCCCCCACTTTCAAGTGGTATGGGTGTGACCTTCCAACAAGCTCAGTCCTGATTGGCCAGAGCGGTTGCCATAGAAACACTGCTCACTGATGACATGTAGCTTCTGTATTGGGGAAAAAATGACAACTGAATTGACTTCAAACCCTTTTCTATGGTCAGACTCAGTCCAGTTCCCTGATACAGTCAATGATGAAAACAGAGCAGATTTGGATTTTAACCAAATAAAACAGGCATATGTGTCTTGTAACTTTAAGAAAAATGTGTAGTTCTTGAAATGTTTGCTTTTTTATTACTTTTTTAGTCTGGTTTCATTTTTCTTCTTCATAAAGTTATTGTACTGAGCAAGTTCTGTAAATGAAATGAACCCGTGCTCCTGAAGGCGCAGAGCTTTGGCTCCTGATTTTCACATTTCTGCAGGATTTGGCAGAATGATCTGGAAGACGTCTTTCCTCTGCCTTCAGCTGGAACTGTCTGGAACTGTCTGGACTGAACGATGCCTTGAAAAAATCCTGTCTTTGTGTTTTCAGTCTGCCTATTCCATGGCTCCTCTACACCGCACTGCACAATGGCGACCCCGTGGTGGTCAGCTCAAATGGCCTCTTCTGCGCCATCGTGCTCCTCTTCCTCATGCTCCTCTTCGTCATCATCTCCATTGCTGCCTGTCGCTGGAAGATGAGCAAAATGCTGGGGCTCACCATGTTCATCCTGTACTTTGTGTTCCTGGTTCTGAGTGTCCTGCTGGAGGACCGGATCCTCACCTGTCCCATCTCAATCTGAGCTGATGGGCCCACCGACTTAGCCCCCCCAGAGGAGCTCAGCCGTGCTGTAGACCCTGTTAGGTAGCTGGTCTCACTCACTGGTTTCATGTTATTAAAGGAAATTCCCTCCTAAAAGAGGCTTTGCAGAGTGTTTTCTTCACACCCAGGATGAGAACTGCTGTTTGTCTTTGTCCATATTTTCTCAAAGACTTATGTATTTAAATGTTTTCCGTGATGCTGATGGTTCAGGGACAAAATAACCGTTCAGATTGGTCAGAGGGTTTGGAATACATTCAGTAATCACTGAGGAAAGGTAACTTCCTTTTTCCAGGCAGTGGGGGGGGCTTCAGTCCAGCCAGCATTCACAACTCTGGGGTTTCCTGCTGGATGGTAGGAGGTGGGACTGAACCAGGATGCTGCTGAGGCTGCAGCGTGACGGAGCTTTGACAGTCGCATGTGTGGCACGTCGGAGCATCCCTGCAGTGAACACTTTGCTTCTGATTGACAGCAGTCCCACCTGCTGACATTGTTTTCCTCTGCAAGTGGGGGAGTCACAGAGGTTTCCAGGACAACACAGGGGTCACATGACCTACAATAAGGTCACTGCTGTCTGTTCTGGTAAAAAGCCAAAGCGGGTCTGGATGTATAAACTCAACACGGCTCAGTCATCCTTGGGATTTCTATCGCTCATGCACACTGTACATGCACATGTTTGAAGCACAGAATGAACAGCTTCAGTGATTGGAGGGATTTTCAGCAGATCTACTTCCAGTTAGTCTGACAGCAGAGGAACATTTCCACCCTGGGAGGTTGGCTGTGCAGAAGGTCACATCGTTGCTTCCTGCTGTTCGATTGGATGCAGACATGAATGATTTGCTGCTGTGGAACAAAGGTCAGTTCCTGTCAATCAAATTCCAGATTCAATGTTGAAAAAAATTCTTTTTCTAAGTGACCTGGTGTAAGGTTATTGAAAACCTGTTCACCATCGCACATCCACTTCTTTCACTCCAGTTTTTCTGAACAAAATCCCCCCAAAAAACAAACGTTTGTGTTTTTCTTCTTTCTACTCCTCTTTACAGTAAAGACACGTCACGAAAAACAAAATCTAAGAGAGCTAAAATGATTCCCATCTGTTACACCAAAAGCAAAGGGCGCTTTTATTACATGTTTTTTTATTATGAGTATAAAGGCATGGACCTGCTGTCTACCCTGAAGAAAATGATGGAAAAGCTTTAAGACAAACTCCAAGGAAAATGGTGTTTTTGGCCGTTTTAACAGGTTCTTGTGGCATTTTTCTCATGATGGAGGACATTTATAAAAAAATGTAAGATTCAAACTCTGTTTCTGAGTATATCTTTATCCAAATCTAAATGTATTAGGCGCAAAAAAAAACACACCATTTGAAAAAGCTTTTATTTGCCACACAGCAACTGAAATGAGTGAATAAAAGTCTCTCTGCTCTGCTCCATCCTGGGGGGTGTTCCAGAAAGCAGGTTCTGCTAGCTCCCACGGTAAGTTTGAGGCTAAGGAAGTGGATAACCTCAGCTTTCAGTTCCAGAAATGGAGGTATGTTTCAGGGTATGTCAAGTTGCCATAGCAACTCGTGCTCTGAACATAACCTGGTCTGGAGCAGGTTTAGTATAACTTATCCAACTTACAGTGAATTACTTCTGTTGGTAACAAGTAATTGAGTTAAAATTATTCAACCTAATTTCTTACGTCTATAAAACTCAAAAATTGTTTATACAACTCAAATTTACATATTTATCTAACTAAATGTCATATTACTCCAATTCAATTCATCTTTTTTCCATTTTAATTCTTGAACTCTCATGTCTAAGTTTGAGCTGGCAGATATTCTCATTTTTATAACAATAAAAAGAAAAAAACAATATTCATTAAGCAGCCTTTCATTTACCAATGTTCTCACATTGTCATCACATGAACTGTCTGTAGTGGTGCTAAATAAACTCATCCTCCTCTTCCTCCTCTTCCTCCCTCTCACTCATGGTTCAGAGCCTTTATAACAGGATAAAATAACTCGGCAAAACACAGTCAAACAGCTAAACAACTAAACACATTTGGTCAAAAATCCAAACTAAAACCCAAATCCGTCCAGACAGGCAAAGGGAATGATATCCCAGAATCCCTTGCGGTGCCGATCTAACAGCAGCACCAAAGTTACACCTACTTAACTGAATCCATTTGAATGAAAGGAAAATAACTGTCTGATAAACTACGTGTTATTTTAAGCTGACTGAACTAAAAAAAAAAAAAAGATATATCTTAACTGAAGCAAATAATGAAGTTAGATCAAAGTAAAAAGTTTCTCTTTAAACATCCATATATGGTCTTATCAGCCTCTCACGGTGGAAAAAGTATTATCTGAGCTTCTTCATCCACTAAATCATCTTCAAATGGACACGCCATGCTGCTGCACCTCTCTGAAAACAAACTAACCTTCAACTAAACCTGCTCCAGACCAGGTTATGTTCAGAGCATGAGTTGCTATGGCAACCTGACCTACCCTGAAACATACCTCCATTTCTGGAACTGAAAGCTGAGGTTATCCACTTCCTTAGCCTCAAACTTAGCGTGGGAGCTAGCAGAACCTGCTTTCTGGAATACCCCCCAGGTCTGGGCAACATAAACTACTGTCTGCTGTCATCACAGCGTCTGCAGCTCTGTGGTGCTGGTCTGCTGAGTCCCACTTCCAACAGTTTTTGTTTTGTTTGATAAATAGACAGAAAGTGCCCCCCCTGGTTGAAAAATGGTCAAATGAAACATAAAAGAGCTCTACTAACTAAAAATGTCTGAAGGCCGACAAACTGTTTGTCAGAAGCCTGAACTCTGTCTCCCCCTCTGGTGAGCAGCAGGAACCGTCTCCAGAGTACAGACAGCACTGCATCTCCCAGCAGCCCCAGCGTGCTGCATACCTGACTGTCATTCACTCAATCAGCCACAGCAGACTTGTGTGAAGTATTGTTTGTGTTACTCTGCCTTCCTGAGCGTTGTATCTGGACCTGACCCGGTTTGCTCTGGATCCTGACCCCCTCGTCTCTCCTCTGATGACATGAAGCTGTGATGGATTCCTGCCTGTCTGACCCTGTTTGAGCTTTGTGGACTTCATAAACCTGCTGCATTTGGATCCAGTCTGTTCCTGTGACACTATTGTAGTCTTTATAATGTTTGAATATAAAATGTTTCCATTTACCTTCATGTTTTCCTGGTTCAGAACCTGCAGAACCATAATCAAGACTACTGGGAACACTGAAAAAATAGATCAAAAGATGATCGGAGCGAGTTTTATGTCCTGCAGCACCATGGAGAGCTAAAAATAAAACAGGTGGCTTCTCAAATCTAAAGTCTAATCGATTTCAAAAACACATTGAGCACATTTTGATCAGACTTGGCGGGTGTTTAGTTCTACTCCAGTGTGTCACCCACATGGCCTTCTTCACCATGGGGGGGGGGATCTGGCTGCCTTTTTGCCTCCCGATGTGGGGGTGGCTGGGGGCTCAGCTTTTTGCTTTAGTCTCTTCATTCCACAGAGGAACCCAGACAGACGTGTAACCGTGTTGATATGTACATGAATGTGTGTCTGTGGACAGCCCCCGCTTGACTGCAATGACGATAAATCTACAGACTGTGTGTAATCCTGCCCCCTCATGTTTCTTTCATCTTTTTCAAACTTCTTTACCCCCAGATTTCTTTTCTTTTACCCTTATCCCCCCATCTCAACAATCCCCCTCTCCCTCCGTCTGGACCAAAAAGAAATCTAAACAAATATAAAGTTTAGCCTCAAATACAGAAGTGGTTTATGCAAAAACGCCCCTCCTGTGTCTGAGGCAACAACACCCCCTCCAGTATCAGACCTGTTCAACCCAAAAGGCCTTCAGCTCTCACCTGCTGGACTGAATCCAGTATTTAAAAAGAAATGTTCCACTTTGTTTTTAGTTTGCTGCTAAGCCCCTCCCCTTTTCTGTTTGTATAGGACTTTTATTTGCCAGAGTAACATCAGATTCTGCTTTTGGAAGCTGTCTGATCTCAGACTTTCAGCGCTCTCCAGCACCGGACCTGTTTTCCATCCTCCAGCTTCATGTCAGGAGGTTCTCCTCAGTGTTGCTACAAAACAAACTGAGAACTTGAAATAACTTTATTTACAGTCTTGGTTTAAAACAGGACCCTCTTACTGCACAGGTCGGGTCTGAACCGGTTCCATCTGTGAAGCTTCCACAGAGTTCCTCATGCAGGTCCTGAACTCTTTTAGTGCAATCTGCTAACGTTTCCAGTTTTGGTGAAAGTCGCAGCCTTGGCTGAGACCCCTCGGACCTTCTAGGGCTTCAGCCCAGGGGTCCTCTTTCAAACAGGGCCAGCTTTAGGTTGGTGGAACACCTGATGTCCTACGGGACTGAGACGGTGCGTCCCACATTTGACTGGTCTGAGTGTCCGCGTGCATGAGGAGTGCAGCTCTGTCCAGTTTGAGGGATGCTCCAGATCTCATTCAGAGCCTTCTACTGAGAACAGGGAAGTGGTTCGGCCCCGCCTCCGCTCCGCACAGGTCGGGTACCTGGTGACCTCACCCTCATCCAGCGTTTGTAACATGGAAGGACCTCAAAGCAGGTTGTGACACATGGAGGTGATGACAGACACTGAAGCTGAGGGGATTCAAGTCAGAATTTGACATAAAAGGATGGAAAAAGATTTTTTGTAAACTTCAGACAGAACACAAGACAAAAAAAGCAGAATTAGTTTCAGGTCCTGAAGATGTAAAGCAGCACATTCCTAGAGGAGATGCTGGACATGTGACTGAGGCTCCTTCACGTTGACATGCTTTCAGCAGCTTCAGACAAACACCTACTTTCTACCAAACGGAGGCAGGAGGTCGGCTCGGGGTTCCGATGTGCCGATGAGACGGTTGGGTTGCTCTCGTGTTCTCTGTGATTTGACACATGAACGGGGTATCAGTGACATCACGCTGAGTCATCACACGCATCAGCGTCTCCTTTGTAAAGACAGAAACCTTCCATTCAGACGGACTGTTTCCAGCAGTTCAGGGAGAAACTGCCTCACTCGGCCTCGTGCTTCTTCTGCCTCTGTCGGTAGATCCGTGCACCTCCCTCCTTAAACCCAGCCGAGGCGGGGCAACGCCTTCTGCTTCCATACAAACATCACGACCCCTGAACAGCAGAGTGGACGCCATGCTGACTGAAAACATCCTAGTCAGAGTGGTTCCACCATTTCCTCCCAGAACCGCTGCCGGCTTCATGGCGTCACACCGGATCCAGCATGAATGGAGAAAAACCAGGACTTCAGTCTGAGTGACATCATCACTGACAGTTTTAGACCGTAGAGTTTGTCCAAACTATTGCATAGACATTATTGTGAACTTTAAATAAACCTCACATAAAAGATAAAATAATGTAAACCTTTAAAACAACTGTCTTCCCTTTTAAGGCCCGACAAAAGCTGGAGTCACATGGGTCCATCAGTTCACCACACGGGGGCTGGTTCTGTGCGGGAGGCCGTCCTCATCTGCCCTCACTCAGACTGGATTCAGCAGCTACCCCGTGAGGATTAGATCAGGGGTTCAAATCCCAGCTCCTACTCTGAAGGTTCATCTGAAGTGTTTGGTGGGAGGTGCTGAAAGGAGACAGTCGGCCTTGGTTCCCCTCCGTGGTTAGACTTAAGGTCAAAACCGTCTCCAGAAGGTCAGTTTGTGCTACACTGCAGTTAACAGGAGCTGTCATGTTCTTCGGTTAGAGTCTGATGGTATCTAGACCGTAGCTGTGCTGCAGAGGACGTCCCTTCAGAGGAAGTTGTGCATCCATTCTCCACGCTGACCGCGGCTGAACAAACTAAAGGTCACTAAAGGTCATCTCCTGTTGGAGGCTGCATCCCCTGAAGCTCGGACGGCTTCGATTTGCAGCAGCAAACTTCCCCATCCACTTTTTCACGCTATGCTGAGTCAGCAGACACTAAACACAAAAGCACTGTGCAAATGAAATAAAGAAATTCAGTCTGAGTTCACATATTGCAGCTGTGAGTTTGTTTCCCAGAGGACCTTTCATGGTGTCTGTCACAGAACCCCGGTGAAAATGAGGAGGAAGAGGGTTCAGGTTAGGAAAACCTTGACCTTCATCCCTGAAGGTCACTCCAAAGGTTTCCTGAGCTGCTGTTCTGGCGCCCGCTGCGTGATGCCTCACAGGTACGGCTCCCCGAACGTCCTCCGAACCTCCATGACGCCTATGCTCGGCGGACGGTCACAGTTATGCGTCAGCTTCACCAGGTTTGGCGGCAGACGATCATACGCCAACTTGTACTCCCGATCGAAGGCGTCTGAGGAGGAAGAGGAAGAAGGCTCAGTGTCACAGTAACGGGGTCCAGCAGGTCGGTCAGTGAACGCATTTACAGAAACATTTCACCAAACATAATCAAACTAAACGGCTCTCACCAACATCAATGTTGTCTTTTCCCAGAGCCACCAGAGAGAGGAAGAGGATGTCTCTGTACAAACTCCTGGGGAGGAAGAGGAGAACCAGACATGAGCTTCAGTGTATTGCTAGAGACGCTACGCTAGCCTGTAACCATTGTCCAAGATGCATAAAGACTGACGCCATATTGGAAAGCTCTGTAAACAATAAGACAGACCCAGTAAATGGACCAGAAAACGCTAAACTCTGGTCCCATTATGAAAAAAACTGATCATCACAAAAACCAGGTCATAGTATTTATGTTTCAAACTTTTCTATAAATAAATACGTCATTATTCAGGAAATGCTCGATAAATGGTGGGGATTTTATTCAGATCTACACACAGACTAAGATGTACACAATCTGTTAGCCGTGTTTCAAAACGGTTTGGCGTGTAGCTGACATCGCTGCAGACCGCTGGCGCCCGTTGAACGTGGGCCAGTCCACGCCCGGGGCGGCAGGAAACACCCAGGTATGACTGATAACAGTCCGACCCGGTCGACAGTCCCACCGGTCCGAGACGCCCCGCAGACGGGGGGGGCAGTGAGCACTTCAGTTCCTGGTGCGGCGAGGTCCGGGCGGCGTTCACTGTAAAGCCACGCAGGATTTAGTCTCAGCAGCAGCAGCTGGTGGAGCTGAAACCATGGACTGTACAAGAGAACTAGACCGAGTGACCCCTCCCCCTGGTGTTCCAAACAGGAAGTGGCTCCAAGAAGCCTTGGAGGAACTTCTACAGAGACATAAACAGCTGTGACGTTTCATTCTGATGGTCAGAGGAACCGTTCTGGATCTGATACCTTTTTTAAAAATCTTCTTGATAATCCTCAGCGTTTTTCTGTAATTCAAGTCATAAACTGACCAATCTGATGCCTCAATAAAAGTAGGTGGAGCCTGCTGGCCCCAGATCCAACATTCAAACATTTGATTGACAGATTTTGCAGCCTGCTTTTAAGTGGTAGCCTTCCAACAAGCTCACTCTTGACTGGTGAGGGTGGTTGCCATAGAAACGTTGACTCAGACTACTGTCTGATGTCTGGCTCCAACATGGCGGCATCCATGTTGTGACAAAATGGCGACTGAATTAACTTCTTTGGTCAGAGCCAGAAGCAACGGCTTTTTCAGGAGTGATGTCAGACATCAGAACATCCGGAGTTCGTCACCATCTGCCCCAACACTCACTTCTTTAGATGAACCTGTGCAGGCGCTTTAAAGGAGTTACCACAGAGGAGCCCCCCCACCCCCCCCGCGCACAAACACGGCCGCTCTGATTCCCGCAGTCAAGTTTCTGAGTCGGGCAGAAGGCCAGCAGTTATCCAAAAAGAACAGACAAGAAAGATTTGGTTGATATTTTGCTATATGTTCACATTGGTACATGTATGCTCATACCGTGGTGAATACTGGATTCTGATTGGCTGTGAGGTGTGGATTCAAATGGTGATAATCCACAGTGAATGCACAGAACAAGCCTGCCAGAGGTAGGAAGCCATTTTTTCAGACTCTGGAGAGAAAACTAGAGAGTGGTGGTGGGAGTATTATGCTGTGGGGTTGCTTCAGGAACAGTGGAGGGAATCATGAAAACATCAACACTGGGTCTGGGTCGTGGCTTTGTCTTCCTGTCCTCAAACATTTGGCGCTTGCGCTGAAGAGGTACCTCCAGAAGGCCAACGTGAAGGTCGGCCAGTCTGTCCCAGGGCTTGTTAAAAACTAGAACAAACAACGGCGGGCTGTTATCCAGAGAAAAGGAAACGTGTTCATCAGGGGGCAATGATCTCTGACCCTGGGGGGTTTTTTGTTTCTACATGCAAAGTAAAAAAATGTAAGCTTCCACAGTAAGGCTGGGACTTGGTCTTTGCTGTGTTTAACAGCACCTGGGAGATAGTTGGGAAAACTGACATTTTGTATTTGCTACAGTTTGTGGGAACACCATGAGTTTTCCTAACTTTTTGAAATAAAAAAGGCGTCCTTCTTCCAGGATGGGGCTTTGCTGACCTTTGCCTTCTGACCCCGAGGGTCTGGCTGTGCAGCTGCAGCAGCTGAGCCATGGGCCGGCTGACGTCGTTCCTCTGGATGCTCCTCACCACGCTCTGCAGCACCTCCTCGCTGAACGCCTTCTCCTCCTCTGGGACCGGCCACGTCACCGAGTAGCCCACATCTGCCACACAGGAACACACAACAGCTGTGCAACACGCACCGCAGGAGGAGCGGATCTAGTGCTCAGGGTCTGCAGTCAGACTCTCCATCGGTAGGAAGTCCTCCCACCAGCAGGGGATCCCGTCAGAACCCAGCTCAGCCTCAGAGAAATAATCAACCTAACACTAAAATAAAATAAAATGAGTTACAAACAGATTTGTTCCTGACAGCAGAACTTACGGAGCCCCCCAGTGGTTAAAAAAAGATCAAATCTGATAAACCATCATCATTAGAAGTCACACCACAGAAGAATTTGCAGGAGCCGTTGTAAACAAAGCCCCAACATAGAGAGAGATGATCTTCTAAACAGGCTTTATTGTTGTTATGAATATTCTTAAGTGCATGTTGGCTGATGTCTTCTTAAATCCGTGCGGCCAGAGCTTCATACTTGGCTGAACAGACCCGGAAGACGGGGTTAGGATTAGGTTAACACGTGCTAAAAACATTTAGCCATGAAAGAATTTACACCATAACATCAGACTTTCTTTTGTCTGGACCTGACTGGAAACAAATTGACATGATTGTTTGCACGGTTTCTCAGGACTGTTTATTCAAAGCCTCCGCCCGTCCCACAGCTGCTCCTCTGCTTGGAGATCCAAACCTCCAGAAAGACTCGGTTCTCCTGTTTAGAAAATGTGTTATTTTTTCAAACAGTGGCCCCTGGAGGGCTCCGTAAGAACCTACACTGAGAACCGTGACACTTTTATCCACTCAAGCAGCTCATGTCCAAGGTGAGGCTGTGGTCTCTGGAGGGTTGGCGTGGAAAACAAAAATAGTTATAAAGGCGTTTCATCCAGTCAGGAGAAAAAACGTCAGATCCAACAGACTTAAACTGTTTCAGGTCTGTGACACGATCAGCTTTAGGAGACGTCTGGGAGGAAAGTAGAGGCTGAGGAGAAAAACCACCAACATAGAACCAGTGAGGCTGTGACTGCTGAGGCCCCCATACCTGGAAATGAAGCCCATGCACCCCCCCTGACCAAAAACATCTGTGGCAAAAAGTCCTCATCTTTAACTTTCAAAACGTCTCTTTAGACTTTGAGGCCTGAAGTCCTAAAACTTCAGCTTTGGTCTTTATGTTTTCATAGAAAAACAACTTAAAATAACTTTTAGAGTCGAACACAACATCTGCTATGTCTGTGTTTGCTGCGAGAAGCAATGTTTGGCCCACAGACGCCACCCACTGTCCTCACCGCCGCCCTCACTGCACCCCTCTACACGCCGCCCTCACCACGCCCCTCTACACGCCGCCCTCACCACGCCCCTTTACACGCCGCCCTCACCACGCCCCTCTACACGCCGGCCTCACCGCACCCCCTACACGCCGCCCACCACGCCCCTCTACACCGGCCCCCCGCCGCCCTCACCGCACCCCTCTACACGCCGCCCTCCACACCCCGCACCTCTCTACACGCCACACCGCCCTCTACACGCCGCCCTCACCGCCGCCTCTACACGCCGCCCTCACCACGCCCCTTTACACGCCGCCCTCACCGCACCCCCTCACACGCCCCCTCACCACGCCCCTCTACACGCCGCCCTCACCACGCCCCTACACGCCGCCCTCACCGCACCCTCTACACGCCGCCCTCACCACGCCCTACACGCCGCCCTCACCACGCCCGCCGCCTCTACACGCCGCCCTCCACCACGCCCTCTACACACGCCGCCCACGCCTCACCGCACCCCTCTACACGCCGCCCTCACCACGCCCCTCTACACGCCGCCCTCACCACGCCCCTCTACACGCCACCCTCACCACGCCCCTTTACACGCCGCCCTCACCGCACCCCTCTACACGCCGCCCTCACCACGCCCCTCTACACGCCGCCCTCACCACGCCCCTTTACACGCCGCCCTCACCACGCCCCTCTACACGCCGCCCTCACCACGCCCCTTTACACGCCGCCCTCACCGCGCCCCTCTACACGCCGCCCTCACCACGCCCCTCTACACGCCACCCTCACCGCACCCTCCTCAAACGCCACCCTCACCACGCCCCTCTACACGCCGCCCTCACCACGCCCCTCTACACGCCACCCTCACCGCACCCCTCTACACGCCACCCTCACCACGCCCCTCTACACGCCGCCCTCACCACGCCCCTCTACACGCCACCCTCACCACACCCCTCTACACGCCACCCTCACCACGCCCCTTTACACACCGCCCTCACCGCACCCCTCTACACGCCGCCCTCACCACGCCCTTTACCTTCACGCCGCTCACCGCACCCCTCTACACGCCCGCCCTCACCACGCCCCTTTACACGCCGCCCTCACCGCACCCCTACTACACGCCACCCCTCACCACCCCCTTTACACGCCGCCCTCACGCGCCCCCCTACACGCCGCCCTCACCACCCCCTCTACACGCCACCCTCACCGCACCCCTCTACACGCCACCCTCACCACGCCCCTCTACACGCCGCCCTCACCACGCCCCTCTACACGCCACCCTCACCGCACCCCTCTACACGCCACCCTCACCACGCCCCTCTACACGCCACCCTCACCGCACCCCTCTACACGCCACCCTCACCACGCCCCTTTACACGCCGCCCTCACCGCACCCCTCTACACGCCGCCCTCACCATGCCCCTTTACACGCCGCCCTCACCGCACCCCTCTACACGCCGCCCTCACCGCACCCCTCTACACGCCGCCCTCACCACGCCCCTCTACACGCCGCCCTCACCACGCCCCTTTACACGCCGCCCTCACCACGCCCCTCTACACGCCGCCCTCACCACGCCCCTCTGCACGCCACCCTCACCGCACCCCTCTACACGCCACCCTCACCACGCCCCTACACGCCGCCCTCACCACGCCCCTCTACACGCCACCCTCACCGCACCCCTCTACACGCCGCCCTCACCCCTCCACCCGCCGCTCTCACCGTACCCCTCTTTCACAATATTCTGTTAAAAATGTAATAGGGGAACGCCCTTTTGTGAGCTCGCCATGCTCGCCACCGTTGAAAATCAACAACAGTTTTTTTCCCAGTAGCTTCCCAATAAGGCCTAGGAAGTTAGGAAACAAAAACGAGTTTTTATTTGTAGCTACTGTTAAACGTGTTTCTTTTGAAAATTGAGAGAAATTTTGTGAAAATGGCTCAAACAAGAGTTTCCTTTAACCCTGTTTAGGAAAACCGTGAAAATAGACAAATATTAGATTTTGCCACAAAATGGCCACCAAGCTGTACGTCGGGTGGCCATCCCATAATACTTTCAAAACTTACTTACCAGACACGTGTTTCTGGGTTTTGTGAGTGGATTGTGTTTTTTCTTTCCAAAGCCCCATTTTCTTGATGTTTCACCCGCCATGATGTCATCAATTGTGGGGGGGGGGGTTCACAATGCCCCAAATGCAAATTCACCTGGCTGTAGGTGCGTCTAAATCTTGGTGAGTTTTCAAGTACGTGGCGAGCCTCAAATTCTCAAGGAAAATATGTTACTTTTTAGCAGAGGCTTTTTAGGCTAGCTTTCATCGCAAAAGCTGCAAACTTGCCACGTGCACACAGTTCAAAATCTACAACTTCTAATTGCAACATTTTTTGCACAATAGCGTGATTAGCATTCGCTGAGTGACTTAAAGGTCGACCCAGTTTGAATGAGATTGAGCAATCTGCTGAGGAAGAAAATGAAAAAAATAAAAAGCCTGCACTGGACCCTGATAACTTGTTAAACTACAGACCCATTTCCAACCTACCGTTCCTGTCCAAGGTTCTTGAAAAAGCTGTCGCTGCTCAGCTCCACCATCATCTCTCAAGGCACAGTTTATATGAAAAACTTCAGTCTGGTTTCCGGTCAGCTCACAGTACAGAGACAGCCCTGGTCCGAGTCATGAATGACCTACTCATAGCTGCGGACCAGGGCTCCCCATCTCTACTCTTCCTTCTGGACCTATCAGCTGCATTTGACACCGTGGATCACGGCATTCTCCTTAACCGTCTTCATACTACTGTTGGACTCTCTGGGAACATACTCAACTGGTTTAAATCATATCTCACAAACAGGACAGAACATGTGGCTCTGGGGACTGCTAAATCACACACACACAGTCACCTGCGGAGTTCCTCAAGGCTCTGTTCTTGGACCTTCACTCTTTACCATCTACATATCTCCACTTGGACAAATCATTCGTAAACACAACATTTCATTCCACTGTTACGCCGACGACACACAATTACATGTAAAAATGGATTCCACTCCCACCCTAACTTCTTCTGCCCTCCAGGCATGTCTCGAGCAGATAGAGGCATGGATGACTGAAAACTCTCTCCAATTCAACAGCAACCAGACTGAAGCCATATTAATCGGTACCCCTCACCAGATCAAAACATCCTCCACCAAAAGCATTCTGGTCTCTGGTCACAACATTCTGCTTTCTTCACCTGTGATAAATCTTGGTGTCAAAATCGATTCTACTCTAACATTTGATCATCATATACGTCACCTCTCCAAAGTCTCTTTTTTCCATCTGAAAAACACTGCAAAGCTCCGCCCCTCACTCACCAAGTATGATGCAGAAAAACTAATCCATGCTTTTATCTCCTCCAGACTAGACTATTGCAATGCTCTCCTTGTTGGGATTCCTGGCAGGAGCCTGGAAAAGCTCCAGCACATCCAAAACTGAGCTGCTAGGGTCCTGACAAGGAGACGCAAATATGATCACATCACTGCTGTCCTCCAGTCACTTCACTGGTTACCCACTGGTTCCAGAATTCAATACGAACTCTGTCTCCTCACCTACCAATGTGTCCATGGAACTGCCCCTGCCTACCTCAGTGAGCTCCTTTTTCCACAAGCCACTTCACGACTCCTCCGTTCCAACTTCACACACTGCCTTCATCAGCCAAGGACCAGGCCAACCACTATGGGAGACAGAGCCTTTCAGGCTGCTGCCCCTCCACTCTGGAACAACCTTCCACAATCCCTCAGAGCCCCACAAAGCCTTGGCACATTTAAAAAAGGCTTAAAAACTTTCCTTTTTAATAATGCTTTTAGTACTTTCATTGTTGTTTTTTTGTCTTACTCTGTTCTTCTTGTAAACCATTTTTATTCCTGCCTCCATTGTAGCGCTTTGAGATTTTATCTAAAATGTGAAGCGCATTCTAAATAAAATGTATTATTATTATTATAAGATGTTTGGTGCTGCTTCACCCCACAGCCTACACTGTAATTAAACAGGACATTTGTAAAATACTGGGATTTGGATAAGAAAAATGATTACAATTCTATATAGAATTCATATTTATTTTATCACTAGTATATATCTCATGATGGCAGGTGATGCAGTGCCTAACCTGCCTCCCCCGACCACACATCCCTGGTTAAAGGGCCTACAAATCTGATCCTCTGCTGAGCAGAACCTTCTGAAAACGTTCACAGAAATGTCATCTGCTGACTTAAGTTGGACCAACCCAGTTGGTCAGGATTGTGTTTGGGACTCACTGTAGGTGTTCCAGAGGATGTAGAGAGGCCGGACAGGGTCCTGATGCAGCTTCAGGTTGTCCCACAGTATCTGGATCAACACATGTTTGCTGTCCTCTGACATCCACTGATGAGGAATCTGACAAAAAAAAAACACTCAAACACTAAGGAGCCAACAACTTCAGATGTACCAACAGCACCTTCCACTGTGTGCTCACACATTTACAGCAGTTTTGCTTCAGAGCACTGATGGTGTTTCTATGGCTCCTAAGGGCGCACACTGCATGAAAACGCTCAGCTCTGCTTATTCAACTGCAGGCCTTTGGAGACTTTGGGGGGCGGAGACTGTGACAGATACTCCGATTGGTTCATTATAACTGTTGCAACAGGCGGTGGATCCTGACCTCTTCCAGATCCTGACCTCTCTTGGATCCTGACCTCTCCTGGATCCTGAACTCTTCCGCATCCTGACATCTTCTGGATCCTGACCTCTCTTGGATCCCGACCTCTCCCGGATCCTGACATCTTCTGGATCCTGACCTCTCCTGGATCCTGACCTCTCTTGGATCCTGACCTCTCCTGGATCCTGACCTCTCTTGGATCCTGACCTCTCCTGGATCCTGACCTCTCTTGGATCCTGACCTCTCCTGGATCCTGACCTCTTCCGGATCCTGACATCTTCTGGATCCTGATCTCTCTTGGATCCTGACCTCTCCTGGATCCTGACCTCTCCTGGATCCTGACCTCTTCCGGATCCTGACCTCTTCCGGATCCTGACCTCTTCCGGATCCTGACATCTTCTAGATCCTGACCTCTCCTGGATCCTGACCTCTCTTGGATCCCGACCTCTGGATCCTGACCTCTCTTGGATCCTGACCTCTCTTGGATCCTGACCTCTCTTGAATCCCGACCTCTCCCATTTCCTCTCTGATGCTTTCATGTTTGTTATCAGCCCTGCCTGTCTGACCCGGATATTGATCGGTGGACTTCATGCTGAGCTGCATTTGGATCCAGCTTTCTGCCTGTTCTTCTGACAGTTGTTAGGTTACTAGTATTTCTAGTTAATAGTTGCCATATTTTTACTGGATTGCTGAAGCGACATTACAGAAGTGCTTCTGTTTAGGTGTTAAAGGATAAAGGGAGGTTCCTTTTTTTTAAATTCATTTTCTATTCCGTTTTTCCCTTTCGGGGTCACGGGGCAGCCGGAGCCTATCCCTGCCACTTGTGGGAGGTGAATAAAATAAAACATTGGGAAAGACCTGGATTGGTTTATTACATTTTACAAAAGTATTGGATCAGGAGTCAGTATCAGCAGATTCTCAAAATCAAATGGCCCAAAAGTGATTACCATGCAGTGTGCATACAAACTCACGCTAAAAGGAATTTTTTGGGGTTTTCTTCATGCATGCAGATTCTCCACCTGGAAGCGCAGGTTCGGTTCCGAGTCTCACCTGGGAGTCCCTGTTGCAGTGCTCCGATGCGAGGACGAGACCCGGTAAGTTGCTGGGCAGGTCCAGCCGTCTGAAGTACCAGATCAGGTTCCAATAGATGATGGGATGGTGGTCCACCATGTCGGCCTCGGTGATGACCGGGTCACCTTCGTTCTCCAGCAGGCTCTCCAGCTCCTTCCACAGGACCAGCGGGCTCAGGTAGGGAACCGTCACCGGCTCGGGGCTGTGCAGACTCCAGTCCACATTCAGCGGGTCCTTGGAGGACAGAAATGACCGACAGCTCTCTCCTTTAAAATGTACAGTGTCACGTAAACACAGCATTATCATTGTGGTACCGTTTTCAACCTGAAATCTGTAAACTGGATTCAGTTTTGTGATTCACATGAATCCTTTTCGAGTTTTTCCTTTTTTTGCACCCCTCCAGTATCAAAATGTGGACTGAGCGTGCGGTCCCCCGCCCTATGATTGGCCTGGGGTCCCGTTCAGGGAGGGACTGTGCGTTGATGGAGCCAGAGCATCAGTGCAGTCACAGTGACAGGTTAAAGGTCACAGCATCCGTGATCTCCTCTTAAGTTTGCGGCTGGATCTGTCTGCATGACACACAGGATCAGACGGACCTCCGGTTCTGCCTGAGGCTCACCGCCTCCTTCAGCGCCACAGCAAAGAGGGAGCAAACAGCCCGTCACATTTCTCAGCATCAGATAACGAGCTTCTGAGATCATGAGGATGTGCAGCGCTCTTTTCCCACCCGTCTGGAATCAGAACCACTCTGGTGTTTTCAGAGGTTTGGTTCACGTGAACCTGAGCGTTTGGAGCCAGACAAAAGGCCGGAGGACCGGATTCTCTGGAACGTACCACTGGTTCGTTCAGGCGGGTGGGCAGGCTGCCGGATGTCTGCAGTCGGGGGCTGAAATTGGATGCTTCCTCTACAGGACCGAAGATGGTGACGCTTCGGGTCATGGAGGAAGAGAGCGCCCCCTGGTGTCGCTCAGTGGGGATGCTGATACCCGGAGCCCTGGAAAAAGACAGACAGACTGTGGCCGAAAAGTTCTGCCCAAAACATGCAGAAACAGAAATGAAACTCCTTCAACACATTTCTGTCGTTGAATCTCACTATTAGATTCAGATGACTTGTTAAAATCGTATTTGCCCTCACCCTCCGCTTTTGGTTGGAGCTGCATGCAACACATTCATCAGTAATCCCTATTTTTACTGTTCGTTTTTCTCCATAGCAACCATATTATGTGTGGTAGCTATGGAGGAGACAAACAGGTCTATGTTATTTTTAGAAGAATCTTTCGAAGCAGCCTCTTCATGGGGCCAAAGGTCAACGTAACTTCAGTCGTGGTTGTAGACGTAAGCTGGTGGCATGTGTGTGACATTCTGTGAAGATCGCACAAACACAAGTTTTATTTGATGATAAAATGTGACAAACAACACATTTTTCCACAAATATCTGCCAAGCCGTAGATCCTGTGCCATCCCATAATCATTTCATGACTGAGTTAAATAGTGATGGACGTAAAGCTCGGGGCCCCTAGAGAGGTCCCAGGCGATTGCCTGATGGTAATTCCACCCCTGGCTGTGTGTGTGTGCGTGTGTGTGTGCGTGTGTGTGTGTGTGCGTGTGTGTGCGTGTGTGCGTGTGCGTGTGTGTGTGTGTGTGTGTGTGTGTTGGTGTGTGTGTGTGCGTGTGTACGTGTGTGTCTTTGTGTGTGCGTGTGTGGTGGGAGTGAAACTTTGGCTCAAAGGTGCAGTCCAGAGGGGGGATTGGGAGTTTCTCTCCTCTAACCCCCCCTCCCTCGCATACGGGGGCAAACTGCTGCTGTCTGGTCCTGCATGAAGCTGCTTTGATGTGTCCAACAGGGACTTGAGCTCAGCCGAGGCCGCTTTTGTTTTTGTGTTCCAGGTGGCGGTTCCCTCCCCGGACGCGTGGACATGCTCGATAAAAGCTGGATTCTGTCAGAACCTGGCGCCCTCACGCTCTTTGTTAGGACCAGGTGCTGCAGATCATCACAGCGCTCCTTTACAATGCAGATGAGGAGTGCGTGATTGCAGCTCCCGCTTCCAAAGCATTGTTCAGTCGAGCTGAGGCTGCATGGGGGGGCTGACAGGAACAAGCCCACAGCACAGACGGGTCTTGGTTCTTCTTCAGGTCAGCTTGGGTCAACTCTGCCCTGTTCGTTGCCTGAAGGTGACGGTTTTCACTGCTCAGTTTCACACTTCCTGTCTTTCCGGCTGAGTTTCTATCCCCTAAAACTCACCAAAGTTTACCCACCCCCAGTATCTCAGGCAAAGTAGACGACCCCCCCCCCCCTCCAAAAGAAACAACAACAACAAAACAATGACATCACAGTGGGAGAAACTGTAAAAAATTTAAATTGGTTAAAAAAAAAGGATTTGAAAACCCAATAATGAAAGAAAAACACATGATATCCATAGATGTTTTGGAATTATTATGGGATGGCAACCTACAGCTTTGCTAGTGAGAAATGTGGCCACGTTAACATTTTCCCACAGTAAAGAGAACTTTTGTTTGAGCGACTTTCACACATTTTCACAAGCATGGCACCAGCAGAAGACTTCAACCACCATAGTTTTAGTGACCTTTGACCTTAGGAAGGGGGTGCCATTTTTGGTTTAAA